>JAOVYU010000011.1:23057215-23072941 GCA_025674565.1 Synodontis membranacea | reverse complement strand
AAGATGACATAGCGAGTGACTGCAGTGCAGGACTGCGACGTTTCCTGCGCTATTATTCCAACAGCACATGCTCGGATTGCCTCACAGTCCCTTGAGGTTGTAATTTTTTTTTTTAATAAACCGACCCATGTATTATGGCTGCTGTTCGGCTCTGAGTTGCGAAACGCAAGAGCAAGCAAGAGTTACACAATGATAACCCAGTAATCCATAAATCTCCCAGTGGTGGGTTGTTTCTCAAGAGATTTATTTATATCAATTTTAAAAAATGCCAATCACTTAGCATATGGTAAAACACACATGGTTGGCACCGTTTGGGTTTCCTCTGGGTTCTCCAGTTTCCTCCCACCACCCAAAAACACACCAGTAGACTTATTAGACTTATACGATAAAGTGTCCCATATATAGGGGTGGATGAGGGTGTGAAATCTGTATGCACTGGCATCCCATTCAGGGTGTATCGCTGCCTCATGTCTAGTGTATCCCAGGATAGATTCTGGATCCATCGTGACCCTGGTCAGGATAAAGCAGTTACTTGTGATGATTCAGAGAGTGAGTAAATCTGTCACACATTTGTGTAACAGCTGGCCTAAAAATTGCCAGTGTTGATTTGGGTAGAGTGTGAGTAGGGAGTGACAAATAAACTCACCAACCTGCTAGTTTATTTTCCCCCACAACTGCAGAAAATACTGCAAAAAATTTTGGAGACGTTAAAACTACTTGTCTGGGACACACATAACCTGAAAACAATTCTGTCTGGATACAAACCTTATCTGGAGCCTAACACACCCTAGCCGTGATGGAAGTCTCGAACACACTCATGATTGATTCCCACTTAGTGTATCTAATTCAATGTTTTTGGAACGTGCTTGGTATGTTTTTGGCACATCGGAGGAAACCCGAGAGAACCCGGAGGAAACCCACACAGACACAGGGAGAACATGTGAGAGCGACTGCACCAGCGTTCTTGCCCCATAAGTCTGTAGTTTAAAACCGAGATATACAGTATGACGCTATCAGTTATGCAGTTGAACTGTTTTTAGCATTTTCCCCCATTTGTATAGAACTGAAACCATTTATAATTTGGCAAATTAGCACTCATTTACTGAGAAAGAATTACATAAAAAAATAGAATGACATTCAAAATCATATTACAATGATAATGCTGCTATTGCTACAGACTTGCATTAGTGTTACTGAGCTTTAGACATTGTAGCAACAAGCAACAAACACATAGCAAAATGCAAGTGATTTCTGGCTTGGGGGCTAAATGAATATATTTACAGAGTTCACAGGTAAATGTGTGTTTTGTTTAATTAGCTGCTGTAAAGACAGAATGTAACCATTGAGTGCAATCTGCACGCAGTCGCTCTCAAGCCTAGAGCAGGAAATGCTCAACATTTAATTAAGCTGTTCACTTCAATTAAAAGCCTGTGATGGTTCAAATTGTGCATCTGGCCTGTGGCCTGCGACTTCATATTAATTCTGGAAGTTTGTGTACTTGCAGGTGGCTGGAATTATGAGATCATCTGGGGGGTGTTCAATTCAATTTGCATATTTATGCATATTCATATCTCTGCTTATGTATAAAGGGGGAAAATGTGTTACTGTATTTAACTATTACTTTAACTCATGCTTGGAGAATGATTAGTCTCTATATTTCCCTTATATGTTATTTAAACTAGACGTACAATCTTTGTGCATAAACCTTCCAAAATGACAAAGATTATTACAAATGACAAAGAAATGCAACGATAATATAAATAACAATATGTCTCATTCGTATAGCACTTTCCTTACACCCAGTGTTGCTCAACAATTAAGAAAAGAATGCATAGGGGAAAAATGTAATTAACACAAACAAACAGATTATAATTGTATAAGATATTGTTATGTGTGGTTCTTAAAGTGTGTTCGGGGATCTCCAGGGTCTGGGAAGCACACAGTAGATATTGGTCTGTGAATTTCTAATTCTGTTGCAGTGGTGGAAATCACAAGTCACCATTAGCCAAGTTATTAAGCCTATAAATTAAGTCAGCTGGGAACTAATGACAATGTTAATAAAAAATAAAACCTACTGGGGAAAAGTTCAGAAATTAGAAACTCTAGGACTCAAATAAACAGGCAAATATTACTGTTTTGTATTTAATAATATGCCTAATATTTAATAGTTTGTTTAAAAATAAATCTGTACTTTTTTGCCAAGAAAATCCCATTGGTCTAAACTGTTATCTGCAGGAAATTCTCAATTTTTCTCAAAGTAAAATTCCATATACAGCCATTACTCTGGTCTCTTATTGTTTTCTTTGGAAAACCTGAGGCACAGATCTGTTACCTTATATAATAATATCCAAGCGCAAAGGAGCAAATCAAATCTCATGCCCAATTTTTTTTTTTTTTTTTTTTTTTTTTTTTAATTTTAAGCATTTTTATTTTATTGCTCTGCATTTTTTATTTATTTATTTTTTTCCAAATGAAACTTCATCACATCGCTGTGCTCTCTGGATAAATTCTACAGTTTACGGTGAAGTTAATTCGAAATCCTCATCTAATGAACTTCAGCATTTATACGGCTACAGGGACGCAACAGAGAGAAAAAATATATCTCAGATCAGCTCTTAGCCATGATGTAGTTCAGCTGTGTGATCGCTATAACTGTTCACTCTTTTCTCGAGAAACAAAAAAAAAGTTCTCAAGTTTTTGGTCAAGTTCTTTTGTTGTTATAGCTTCCTAAGAAGGTTCTGGAGAATTGTCAAGGTTCTTAGTGATATAGAAAAACACTGCTGATTGGTAACACTGCTGCTATTACATATTACTACCTATTAAGGGTTCACACAGAGGACAACTCGAAGAATCCTGTGCTAATTTTGTTCTCCACGCTGATGAAAAAATGGCATATTTGGTCTATTTCACCTCTAAACCTCTTGACTAATTTGTATTTCATTTGTTTTCCTTCTGCTTTTCCTGGTGGCAGGTCAGTCCAGACTTCTCTATTCCCAGCAACAAATTCCAGCTCCACCTGATGGACTACCAGATATTCCCAAGACAGCTGTATGATGTAATCTCTTCATCTGGGGTCTGACCCCAGGGTCTTCGTTCAGTGAGACGTCCCTCATGATTGTAAGGTTCCCATCAGCTGGCTCCTACTGCGAGGGACACCTGGATTGTCGAGCTCGTCATCCTATCCCGGAGTGTAATCCTAGCAACCCTGTAGAGGAACCTCATCTCCACTGCCTGTACTCAAGACCTTTTTCTCCTGATCATTACCCTGGATTAAATTCTAGGTTCTAGATTTAGTAGACATACTAAACTGTCCTTTTCTGTGTCACTGGGGTGTTCTCCTCAAGAGCAGGGTACATCTTTTGCACTATCAATATCTGATTTTTACTATGTTAATGCACTTTAAAAATGAATTAGGATACCTTTAAAACGATTTTCGGACCTTTAATTGGGTTTTAGAGTAATACCTTAAAGGTGCACTTATATATGAAGTCAAGTGGGGTTTTACTGTCACTGTAGAAAAGATCTACAAAATAAACACACAACAATAAATCCATTACATGCACCTTTTCCAAGTAAAATATATATATACACTAATGGTATGAATGATGTGGTTTTGTAATAGTATAGTGTAATTATAGTGCAGTTTTGGACAGAGGTTTAAGATGCACCTGAAAGAAAGGTAAATTATAAATTTATAAGCGGTGTATAGCCTACCTAATAAAGTGGCCACTTAGGTGTACTTCCTTTGCAGAAGTTGGCAAGCACGACTACCCCGTGGGTTGTATGTTTGCTCCAACCCTACTTGCTATTAGAGTAACCATGGCAACCAGGAGCGCACTCACAAGTTAGGCACGCCCACCAGCGCACACCGTAGCGCGCAGTCGGTGCGAAGCGGCGGCACTGGGATGGAAAGCCCATTACAGCCGCAGCGTCGCTTCCTCCTACAGCAGCGCCTCCAGCCGCAGCACTGCGCACCGCGAGAGGAGGAGGAGGAGGAGGAGGGAGAGGAAGAGGAGGAGGAGGAGGAGCGCTCCGGCGGGCGGCGTGACCCCCGCACCTGCACCTGCCACGCGCGCAAGAGCCTCGTTTGTCACGGGACGTCGTCTCAAACCCAACTCGGCACTTCAGTAAGGACGCCGTCCGTCTTGTCTTCCCCGAGGCAAGGGTGCCGGTACAGCGCGTGTGAGCTCACGCCTTCTAGTCATGGTAGTTCATCCAGGCAACATCACCACCACCGCCATCACCACCACCACCACCACCATCATCCGCAGCAGCCGGGAAGCCCGGTCGGCGAGCCCCGCCGCGAAATAGCCGCCGTCGCGATGAGCGGCTGCAGATACAACGGCGGCGTGATGCGGCCGCTGAGCCGCGCCGGCTCGTCGCGCCGCAACCTGCACGAGTTCGACTCGGAGTCGCAGCCGCTGCAGCCCGTGTGCGCCGTGGACGCGAGGACGGAGAACCGCGCCAGCGCTCCGGTGCCATACTCCACGGCGGACGGCGCGGGCGGCGGAGGAGGAGGCGGCGGCGGCGGCGGAGGAGGAGGTGGAGGAGGAGGCAAGCAGGGCAAGAAGAAGAACCAGAACATCGGCCAGAAGCTCGGCCACCGGAGGGCCCTGTTTGAGAAGCGTAAGCGCCTGAGCGACTACGCGCTCATCTTCGGCATGTTCGGCATCGTGGTCATGGTCATAGAGACGGAGCTTTCATGGGGAGCGTACGGCAAGGTACAGAACCCCGCGCAAGAGCATCCAAAGTGCGCTTTCTGTTTACACACACTCAGCAGAGAGAATCACAGGAGCATTCTGACTGCTGAGCAAATGTGCACACATCTTAGAAAGATTGAAATGTTCTTAATCAGACAAGAGATGTGGGGACAATTCCGAGGTTCCAGAGAAAACAATAGGGACATTTTTTTCCAAGAGAAAGAATAGGTCTCTGTTTGTTTTGTGTGTGTCATTAGTTTTTTTTTTTTTTTTAGCTGCAATAATGAGACCACTAATAAGCATTGTACAAACTCTAACACTCTCTGATGGAATGACTTGTTTAGGTGACGTATGCAAACAATTTCTTAAAATAGCAGAACAATTCTGTATTTGATGTTTCCGTTAGGAAGACTTTTGTTCTAAGTTTGTTCTCCTTTTTAATAGCGAGATGCCAGAGTGTGTAAAATGTCAAACCACATAACTAAAGTCTGAGATTTTGCATAGTTAGTGCTGGTCTTGAGTACCAGTTGTTTAGAGCAGAGAATTTCACCTTCAGTCTTCAGACACCCACATTTATCTAATTAAGGTTCCTGATAATTAGCTAATCTGTCGGATCTCTGTTTACACAGCAGTGTGCTCGGCCTTGTGTGTTTTCTGTACCAGTAAAGCTACAACAGTGTGCACATAACACTGACTCTATACACTAAAGTGTGTAGTAAGATTTCACCCATACAGCTCACATTAGCCTCGTAACTCCAGTGCAAAACTAAAGAAGCAACACCAAACGTGATTGATTACAGTTTTATTTTTCCAAGATTCACATCATTCCTAGGACCAAAGGTCCTTAAATACCAGCATCCAGTCCATATTCTGTATTCTCATCAGGTTCCTGACACACATGAGCAGGTAATTAGCATTCGGTCACCTGTCACCTTTACAGCCTGCTCAGGTGAGCCTACAGTTTGTACTGAAAGAAAGCACGGAGTGTCTGATTGTCTTTAAGAACCTCGGGATTAAACTACTTACTGCAGGAATGTTTACAGCATGGACAGCATGGTGGCCTCCTGACTTGATGGTAGCTGGCTTGTGTTCATTTGTTTTACAACCAGGCACTGTAATTGGAGTTAATTGGTGACGTATTCATATAGCTACGTAAGAGCGAAATAAAATAATGTACTTAACCTCGATAAACATCACCCAAGTATATAAAATGAGGTATTAATAAAACCGACATTAAACAGAGATATATTTACAGTTGCAACACAATATCTACATCAATTCTAGCAAGCTTGGAAGTAAGCCACTGTTCTTCTGAAAACATCTAGATAAACTACATAACTAAGCTATCTGTACTAATCTGTGCTAGACAAACTATACATAACTATCTATCTTTAATTCAATTCTTTCAGATTCATGAAGTAGCAGCACATCTGAGTAACCCCTGCTAGTATGGTTGTAAGCTGTATTTTGTTCTTCATAATAAGCTACTTTCTTCTATTCCTTCAGCAAACATTATCTAAAGCGCTGTAGCGGGCTGGCTGGGTTGTAAGCCAGTATTCTTCTATTCTTATGTACATAAATTATGATGCTAGTTAGCTTCGTAGTAAGCTTCTGTTCTTCAAGAGACTCTGTGGATAAATTGTGAGACACTGTAAACAACAGAAAGCACGCAACAGAAAGTTGGTGGATTAGAAAATATTTATTAAAACACCCTGTAAAAGCTGGTGTTTTAGGTAGTTTATCAATCAAGCATGGAGCCCAGCAAGATTCATATTCATCATTGCCTTCTTTTCTTATTCAGTAGTGGAGAAAAACGAACGGAAGCACATTTGCGAAGTTTATGGCGACGCTGCAGTCGGCTTTTCTGTAGTCAAGAACTGGTTCGTTGTTTCAAAAAGGTTAGTTGGAGATGGATGATAATCCAAGAAGCGGTAGACCAAAGGAAACAGAAGACGAGGAGCTGCAAAAACTGTTGGACGAAGATGTAACACAATCGACTCGTTTGAATACGGATCAATCTACTGTTCTAAGGCATCTGAAGGCAATGAGAAAGATTCCGAAAGATGGTAGGTGGTTCCACACGAAATATCGCTCAGCAACTTCACACCTGCATTACAGGAGCGTTACACCTTTATTAGGAGCCGCTCCATCCTGGAGAAACTGTCCAACCGCAAATGGTACAGAGATCAATTTAAGTGAAAAAAAAAATCAATGAACTACGGTCATCCAGCGGCCATTCACAAAAGAACATCATCGTCTATCATTACAACACAAGTGATGAAAGACATGATTTTAAGCCTTGATGGGAAGTTGGGAAGTTTACCCACTCACCGGACACAGCGCCATCGGATTTCCACTTGTTTAAGTCACTGCAGCACACACAACATTAAATGAGCACTCTCTGGTCAACATTTAAAAAAGTCAAGGATATATACGAAACTGCACAGATGAATTCATTTACACAAACCTGAATCCTTCCTTCGCAACCGTATTCATTCTTTGCCAGATAAATGTCAGAAAGTCATAGAATCTAACAGCGATTTCTTTGAAGACTAACTCTATGCATTATTTTAGAAAATTGTGAATAAAATTTTGTTCAGAAAAGCCACAATCCTATGCACCACCCTAATAAATATTTCAGCGAGTAACAGAAAAGAGCATGGAGTAGCACAGTTGACCCTTTAATCCAGGCTACTATAACCACTAAATCTCTCAAAGTAATATTTTTCACTAAATAGTTCTGAAGCATATTATTCATAGTTCTATGAATTATTCAGAATGTATCGTATAGACTTATAGGAAAGGTATGTATTTACAAGAGAGATGAAATGTAAGTATAGACCTACAGACATGTCCTGGAAGTTTCAGGGGTTAAGCTGCAAAACTTAAATGACCTGATTTTGTTTTTCCCCCTTTCTTTTTCAGGAGTCGTTGTATTCATTAGCTCTAAAATGCCTGATAAGCCTTTCTACAATCATCCTCCTCGGCTTGATTATCATATATCACGCCCGGGAGATTCAGGTAACTCACACACACACGCACACGTCACACACACACACACACTTCCTGTTTCGTAAAAGATCCACTGTAAATCACTTAAAGCAGCCTTTTATGAGATTCCAGTGTGATCTGTGCTACCCCTTCACTCCCGAAAACATGTACAGAAGAGCACTTAATGTGGTGGTTAATAACCCACAATCAGATTACGTCGCCTTGGAGTGTATCCCATCCCATAATCAAATTATCCTGTGAAATCCCCTGTCTGTATTGATGCTTTCTCTGAAGAGAGCTGTGTGCAAAAACGTATTACATTTTACATCCGAATTACATATTGTGATGTTTTGTGTAGGTCAGCCCTGGTGTTGAATTGAATTAATGTCGTAGGGGATCCCCTACAGAAACTCATTTCTAGTCCGAGAACGTGCCTGTTCTCTGGAGGTATGCAGCACCGTAAGTGCTAATTCATCACTGCTGATTTTACTGTATGCACCGCCACTGTATGAGGCTACTCCAGAGCCTCGGCTTTCTCCTCCTGCATAATCGTTTCGTTTTGTCCATTTCGGCTCCTGTGAGGGTTAAGAGAACACTCCGGATTCCAGGCTCGGCTGAGCAGGTTCCCCTCGCACTTGGACAGAGCTCAATTTTATGACCTTGCGTCAGAGCCGCATTCAGATTTGTATTTTCTTTCTTTCTTTCTTTCTTTTCTTTTTTTTTTTTTTTGTTTCAGTCCGGGTCGTAATTTCATAGCTCATACATTTGTATATTGGGGCGTATTGCAGAAGCAGGATAGGAATCTTGCAAATGAGAATATGATTAAGGCGTTTGTCTTGTTCCTTGTTTCCTTTCTAGCCTTTGAGAATAGAATCAGCTCTCATTATCAAGATCGTACTTATTCTCTCTCATTTCATCCCCCACTGCAGTCACTAAGTGGCTCGTGAATGCTCGGGTCTCGTTCGGGTTTCTGCGATCTTTGCACAGATCAGTAAAGGACTAAAAATACTGCAAGACTGTCATGATGGATATTTGATTTTATACACGCTGGTGGTGGCTGGTGGTGCGAAGATCAATATCGAGCCAGTGTTTGCATTCTCAGCTTCCTTTCACAATATGAGAAACTATATGAATGACTTAAGGTGCTATATATCAGCAATATGCACTATTACCAGGCCACCAAGCAGGTACTTTTCCATAAAGCAAAAGCCTGTTCAGTGCAATGCACACTATCCATACATCATCATCAACGGCTTTTTTTTTTTTTTCTCATTAGATGCTCAAAAGGTCCAATAACGCAGCACTAGATTGATTTAACATTCGCAGCACTGCATTAGTCCAGCTACAAGTGAGCCTATTAGACCATTAAATTAATCCAGCACCTCTATAGATAACTTATCCTTAAAACAAATTGATCACTTTATTAGTGTGACCGTTCCTGGTGATTTAGTTTGCATGCTAAGTGCTGCGCTCTGCCACGCTGACCGTACACTCGGTCGTCCGTGCCGTGATTAGGCGAAATCACAGAGAAGGAGCCTCGATGTGTTCCGGAGATAAACCCGTGAGGTGTTCTGAGACATGAAATTTCTCAGATAACCTCAAAATGTCAAGCGCCAGCAAAACTCATCTGACCTTCACCTACCATTTTTCTCCCACTTTTATATCCCCTCAAACGAGGAGAGGTTTTTAAATTCAGAACAGAGAGGTGTTGGATGGAGATCTTGGCGTCATTCGGGATAAATTGCTTCTAATGAAACTTTTTGGAAATGATAAATAATAAATAGTATTGTGTTTTTCTTATATCAGAATTGCCCAGGATGAACAGTATGGTAGTTGTTCATTCATTTAGTCGACACACCAGTTCCTTCTGTCAAGATGACAAGATTGGAGAAGATATGGTACTAATAATAATAATAATAATAATAATGAAGATAATTGGCATTGTAATTTTTAAATTCCTGACTTCCTGTCCAGACCATTGAGAAATTAGCATGAAGACAGATATCCACAGAGTAACGAGAATTTCAGAAAAAAAAAAATTTAATTACGTTTTAATTTTCCTCTTGCCATAAATGTAGCTTTTTTCCCCCTTTTTTTTTTTTTGCACCCAAGCTACATGGATAATATTGTGAACAGCCAAATACTTTTTTTTTTTGACTCAGTAAAAAAAAATTATTTACTATTCATAAATTGAACTGGCATGATCATCGTTATCATATAACCTATAAACTGCAAATCAACATCATTTGAAGGATGCTTTTAGTACTGACAGGTTCTTCACTTACTAAATTCATTCCACCACTTATTGCTTAGGTTCATAAGGGAACAATCTTGCATGCTAATAAAAAAGAAGCAAACCCATGAACTCAGTATGTCCTGGAAACGTGTAGCTGTGTAAGGGTAGAGGTTAAGTACGTTTTCGTTGAGTCGATAATTCAAGGTCGTTCCTTACATCCTAACAATCCAAACTGCACACTTTAGAGCTGCCATAGCCATTGCATCGCATGCAAACTAATGTCTTTAACATATCTGGTTTGTATATAAGATTGTTAAGATAGTGTTATTCAATAGAACAACACATTCCATCTACTTCAATTAAACATTTGTTCAGTCTTTGTAAACAGAAGGAAAGTGAACGATATGCGCTAATAACTTTCACCCAGTCCGGACACGGAGGCCAGAAAACTCCGCCACTAGCACTTGCATTCTGATGCCGTTGTACAGGCAGTGTGTTCCTCTGGGGTTTTTTTTTTTTTTTTGGAACACAGGTCTGGAGGATACAAAATCTCAGATGTAATTGTGTATTTGTAGACTTTCAAAATCATGAATAAAATGGAACTTCCATTACCTTTAATAGTGATTTGAAGATTCCTTCTGAAATGTTATGCCTTGGGCTTCGGTATAATTATCACGTAAGTTCGTAGCAAATTCAGGTCTTTATAAGATGAGCTGCAGTCTGTGGCCTAAATCTGGCTGGTTTCCTTATGAGTGAATAATTATTGGTTTGTATTTATTTATTACTTATTGTTCTTATGGCTGTACAAAGATTGCCGACAGCAGCATGAAGCCTAGACTTATTGCAGTGATACAGGCAACAAGTAAGAGATCAGACACAAAGCAGTGTCCTGACAACGTGAAATAACAGACGAGCCGGAAGGAATGAACATGGCGAAGCAAAGCAGAGATAATCACATTTTAATATTGCCTTTCTTTGACGGCGTTGTCGTGCTAGCCAGTGGCGTTGTCGTGCTAGCCAGTGGCGTTGTCTGCTAGCCGGTCTTTGCATTTTCTTTGTATGACTGAACGATATAAAGATGCAAGCCGTGTTTTATTTAGCTAAGATCCTCCTCCCTCCGCATATCAGTAAGATGCGCACATCTCGGCAGGCATTATTTCTTACCGTTTCCTTGCTCTGAAGTCAGCACATGATTCCTTTCTGCGTCATTTTTTCTTTTCTTTAAAAGCAAATGCAAAAGCATACCGTAAATATAAGCCTAGTTCACTAATTTAGACCTGAGGTTAAATCTTTGAGGTGTCTTGGGATAGGAAAATTACCAATCAGGAACGAGTATTTTTTTATGGCCATGATGCAGAAGAATTGATTTTGTAAGAAATGTGTACAAATGCAAACAAAACAAAGGGAGATATGCAAACCAAAAACCATGATTTTATAAACAATTTGTATTAAAAAAACAAACAAACCTGCAAATCCAAAAACAGCATGATGTTCAGAAATGCATCGGCATTATTTCAAAACAGAAAACTGCTTAATGGGACATGGCGTACTGTATATTACAAGAAGGAAAGATGAAAGAGGATTGTTCCGGTTGTCCAAGTATTAGCTGTTCTGTTTTTATTGGACCTTTAGCACGAGATTTAAATGTCAAAACACAAAACCTGTATGTGAAAAATTATATGATATAAGCGCTAATAGAAATCGGAAAAAAAAAACAAATTCCGAATAACGAGAAGATCCCCATCTGGCGCTGCATTATTAAAATTATAATGAAGGCACAGTTCTTGACACAGACAGGACCAGCTGTTTTCTGTGAGCATGTACAAACACTGCTTTCTTCAAACAGAGAGTGTTTTGAGACCAGCCATCCCTTGAAATTTGAGTCGCTCTTTTCTCCTTCCTCATCTTCCCTTTTTTTTCTAGTACTTTATGCACATTATACCTCTATTAAAATAAGTGTGCCTGCTCGAGGGGAAGAGAGAGAGACAGAGAGAGAGAGACAGAGAGAGAGACAGAGAGAGAGAGAGAGAGAGAGAGAGAGAGAGAGAGAGGGAGCAAGCAATGATCGCCTGTAATAGCATGCTTACAGAAGTGTTAAGAAATGCCACATGGTGTCATTTCTAACCTTTCTCAAACATTCGCAGTAAGATAGATAAAGTCCTGCCTTTGAGAAATAGCCTACACCCTGATAACTCGGCCACCTGTACTGTATTTCTTCTGGCGCCTTTAACTCATCGCTTTAACTCCGTCTCGTACACTTCTGCTACAGATTAGCAGTAAAACCCTGATTCCCAGTAGTGGCCCAAACGCAGTCTTATGCATTATATTACTTGTATAATAGATTATATTACTCATCCTTCATCTTTTCATCAGGGCTGTAAATATATGCAGAAACCTTTCATGGAATTTCAGAAGCTCAAATTCATGCGCAAGTGAATTTTTTTTCCTTTTGTATTTAAGGCTCGCAGCTCTCAAAGGGACATCGATCTTCTGAATGAGTTGCCAGAAGAAAGGTGCTGCCAGTGTAAATGGCACACACACACACACTCACACACACACACACACACACACACACACACACCGACCAAAACACTATTTTACATATTGCAAGCATCACTGGTATTCAAGAAATTCTTTCTAAAAGCATTTTATTGCCTGTCTTTAGGGTTATTAGCTTTAAGAAACGTGACGAGAGAGTTGGCGTACAAAGCACAGATCGTTTCCAAGCTTCTCGTTTTTCCATCTTTAATTCAGCGAGCCGGAAGAGTCCGAAGAGACCCAGGCGCCCGTTCAGAATGTTCAGCGCATCAGGTTTGTTTAATATGTGTCAATAGGTCCCGTGTGGGACGGCAGGGGAACGCGCTAACGTGGGCGTCGTTGAACCGCGCTGACATCACGTTTTCCTCCTAATGCACGCTCATTTTCACTGGCAATCCACGACTGTAAATCCAAATTTTATAGAATTTCATATCAAGACGTTATATTGAGCTCCTTGTTCCATTACTTTCTTATTACGTCGATCATTTGCTATAGCTGGTGGCTATTATTAGCGCGATTGTTCCTCTAATCTCTTTTTGATGCTATCCCAGTGTAAAGTTGTTACCACTTTATTACCAGCAGCTCTGGCGGTTGCTGAATCATCTACTTTTCCACTGAGCTGGAAGTTATTGGATTATCTAGGCTTGTGACAAGCTCATAAAGGTTGAGGGTCAGTCAGGCTTCAGTGTAATACACGGTACTGTAACATGAAATCATAGTTTAAGATTAAATCCCAGAAAGGAGACAGCAGTTGCTTTGTATTATCGTGAGCTCGTGTTCTTTTGATTGTGATGTATTTAGAATTGTCAGTGTGAGCTCGTGTTTGGTCAGGCGGGGGCTCACTCTCAGGAAAAAAAGAACATGGTATGGGGCTTTAAGTCTTCTCTATCTTAAGTCAGAGAATGACATGGAACAGTAGAAAAATGTGGAGCTTCTGAAAAAGTACTGTACCGTTTCTTGACAGTGGCTTCTTCAGACCTGGTTTATGATCAGAATCATTAGCTTTGATTTGTTATAATGTGTAATGCTCAAAAAATCGGTCAAAAAAGATTTTTAGAATAAAAAAAAATGCAGAATGAAGTCTTAACTTGATAGAAGATGGAAGACACACCTCCTTCAGTGTGGCTAACAGAACCAGAGACCTTAGGCTACATCTCCTTCACTGTCTGAGAGAGAGAGAGAGAGAGAGAGAGGCCACGCCTCCTTAACTGAGATACAGACACAGAAGACACACCTCCTTCACTGAGAGACAGACACAGAGGCCACGCCTCCTTCACTGAGAGACAGACAGAGGTCACGCCTCCTTCACTGAGACAGACACAGAGGCCACGCCTCCTTCACTGAGAGACAGAGGCCACGCCTCCTTCACTGAGAGACAGACACAGAGGACACGCCTCCTTCACTGAGAGACAGACACAGAGGCCACGCCTCCTTCACTGAGAGACAGGCACAGAGGCCACGCCTCCTTTACTGAGAGACAGACACAGAGGCCACGCCTCCTTCACTGAGAGACAGACACAGAAGACACACCTCCTTCACTGAGAGACAGACACAGAGGCCATGCCTCCTTCACTGAGAGACAGACAGAGGTCACGCCCCCTTTACTGAGACAGACACAGAGGCCACGCCTCCTTCACTGAGAGACAGAGGTCACGCCCCCTTCACTGAGAGACAGACACAGAGGACACGCCTCCTTCACTGAGAGACACACACAGAGGCCATGCCTCCTTCACTGAGAGACAGACCCAGAGACCACGCCTTCTTTACTGAGAGACAGACACAGAGGCCACGCCTCCTTCACTGAGAGACAGACACAGAGCACACGCCTCCATCACTGTGTCCAGATTCTGTATTTGTACATTTTCATTTTGTGTGTGTGTGTGTGTGTGTGCGCGCACTCAAAAGTGCGTTTGTGTGTGTGTGGCAGTGTCAGTCTACAGAGGATGTGTCGAATCTCTAATCTCGTGGTGAAACGTTTCCTCATTGACACAGCAGACAGGTGTCTCGTTTCTAGTCTTCACCGCGACCTTTGTGTTTTCACTGCGCTGACGTCTGCTGGACAGAATTACAGTCCATGTACAACACGATTAAATCTACAACCCTTTTCTCTAAAGATTTACCAAAGCGAGCGTGGGTTATCGTTAGCTAATCCGTACCTCGCAGTGAGCATAGGTTTACCGTTAAACAGGACTGGCCACGTCCTTTACCTCCCGCTAATGGACTCTGGTGTGATGAAATACGCAGAGATCATACATCATCCAAAAGTAACCTGAAAGCACAAAGTAACCTCCTACAGGGGCAACTATTTATGCAAAGTGGCCTCTTACCATCTCTCTCTTTGATATTATAAATAAACCATGGCGGTCATTTCTAATTGAGGCGAGCCACTCCGGCTGTAATTCACTAATGAGACGGAGCGATTCCTTTTCCCAGTGACAAGATATATGTTCCCATCTCCGCATTACACAGATTAAATATTGAGCCCCGCTCCATTAGTTATATTGAGCAGCCTTGAAACCAGTAACCGGTCTGCACTGCCTAGCAGAGTGACAGATGCCGATGACCGTTGAGTCTCATGTCAGATCCTCTTCTGCCTGGCCAAGAAAAAAAAAAACAAAAAAAAAACGTTCTGATCAATAGCAACTCAAAGTCTAAAGTCAAAGGAGACAGAGGAAATGGATTGTCAACACTTGTCAAATCCGTCATCCTGCCTGTCAGATTTAAGGAGAACTGACTGCACCACGGCGTTCTGCATTTTATTATTCTATCATTTTGCAGATTAAAGTCATTTTAAAGCATTAAGAAATAATCAATGTAGATTTAGAAATCGTTTAATGTTGTAAAGGTCTGAGAAAGGGACTAAAAATAACATCCCTACATCCCTCATTAAAATCCATGAATTAATGAAGATGCATAATTATACAATTTGGAAATATTCCATGTCCTCTTGACATCCTGAGCAGAAAGCTGCCTAGTTAACTACAGGGTTGCCAGATCCTCGGTTTCATTCTACACTTTCACCCTTGCTTATATGATTTTTTTTTCCCTTCCGTCCACATGTTCGGATATACATTTGACATAAATGGTTAAATTAAACGGATCATAGTTTTGAAATTAAATAGGAAGCTATGTTAAAAAAAAGGTAGTGTATTGACAGGAAAAATGGTGGATCAGTAAAATCCAGGTACAGTAAACCCTGGTTTATCGCGGTTAATCCGTTCCAGACTCTACCGCGATAAGTGAATTTCCGCGAAGTAGTAT
>JAOVYU010000011.1:23036056-23046945 GCA_025674565.1 Synodontis membranacea | reverse complement strand
ATTATTATGAGTAAACGTCTCATTATTATAAGTAAACATCTCGTTATGAGTAAACGTCTCATTATTATGAGCAAACGTCTCATTATTATGAGCAAACGTCTAATTATTATGAGCAAACGTCTCATTATTATGAGCAAACGTCTCATTATTATGAGCAAACGTCTCGTTATGAGTAAACGTCTCATTATTATGAGTAAACGTCTCATTATTATGAGTAAACGTCTCATTATTATGAGTAAACGTCTAATTATTATGAGTAAACGTCTAATTATTATGAGTAAACGTCTAATTATTATGAGCAAACGTCTCATTATTATGAGTAAACATCTCATTATTATGAGTAAACGTCTCGTTATGAGTAAACATCTCATTATTATGAGTAAACGTCTCGTTATGAGTAAACATCTCATTATTATAAGTAAACGTCTCGTTATGAGTAAACGTCTCGTTATTATGAGAAAACATCTTGTAACTACGACATAACATCTTAATACAAGAAAACGTCTTATTTTTAGAAAAAAGTCTAGTTCCAACAAGAAAACATCTCATTATTACAAAGCATCTTGCTATTACAAAAAAAAATCTTGATATTATAAGAAAACATCTTGTTAGTACAAGAAAACCTCTAGCTTTTACAAGAGAAACATCTCATTATTATGAGAAAACGTCTTGTAACTATGAGATACCATCTTAATACAAGAAAACATCTTATTTTTAGAAAAAAAGTCTAGTTCCTTCAAGAAAACATCTCATTACTATGAGAAAATATTTCATTTTTATAAAAAGGCATCTCATTATTACAAGTAAAGCATCTTATTATGAGAGAACATTTTGTTATTACGAGAAAATGCCATGCTCTCGTGAGAAAATATTTGGTTACAAGAAGAAAACATCTCTTTATTAGAAGGAAACATCCTGTTACTACGAGATAATTATGAGAAAACGTCTTGGTGCTACAGAAATACTTGTTAACACAAGAAAAAACATATCATTTCATATCTTGTTTTCTCGTAATAACAAAACGTTTTCTTGTAATAGCGAGACGTTTCTTCTAGCAAAGAGATGACTTATCATAAAACGTCATGGTAACAAGGTGTTTTCTTCTAGCAAGGAGACACTTATTCTTGTAGAAACAGTCCTTTTCCTTGTAAAAAAAAAAACAAAACAACCCAAGATTCTTGTCTCATTATAACAAATACTTTTCCTGAGATGCCGAGGAGGATTTGTTTTCTTTCAGCGCAGTAACGTGCTTCTGTAGAATGGAAATTCGTATTATTTTTTGGAACTTTTTCATAATGTTTATTCCTCATGCGCATGCTGTAGGTACCACGATAACCAGGATGTAACCAGCAACTTCCTAGGAGCCATGTGGTTGATCTCAATCACTTTTCTAACCATCGGCTATGGGGACATGGTCCCTAACACCTACTGTGGCAAAGGGGTCTGTCTCCTCACCGGGATTATGGTAAGTGTGCTGCTCATGGTTCAGTGTATATTTCTTTATGTTCGATCAGGTTCCTCCGGGACTCTAAAAGCAGGACTGTTCTTCTATACCTATAAAGGTGTGTAGCTCACTGATATACCGCTATAGTGTTATAAAATATAGCAGATAAAGTGATAATGCTGTTTATTTTGCTGTGCAAAATCAAACCTGGGGCAAATATTTAATGTTTAGTTTTACCCCCCCTCCCCCCCCCCCCTTTCCAGGGTGCCGGATGCACAGCTTTGGTGGTGGCCGTGGTGGCAAAAAAACTGGAATTAACCAAAGCCGAAAAACATGTACATAACTTTATGATGGACACGCAGCTGACAAAAAGAGTGAGTAAAATTCAGTTCATGTTCATTCAGTTTTATGTGCTTAGACGTTATCACGAAGATGTCCTATATACCTGTAAACTCTGCAAATCAAAGAATAAAGGACAAATAAAGGCAGTATAGGGAGAACTCGGGGTCCTTATTGTAAGATAGACTATAAAAAGTTTGTCAAGCATTTTTGTTTATTTATTTATTTATTTGAGTTTTTTGGATGGGGAGTCGTTCTAGATTTCTAAAAGGTTTTGACTCCGAGCTTTCTGAATGGAAAATCCGTATTTCAAAGATTTAAGTTAAAGCGAACACATTAGGGGTCTAGAATGAACCTCTTCATCGAGGTAGGATTTTGAAAAGTAAATTAAAATTCATTATTAAAAGTCATGCTGTGTCCACATTTATGGACTGTCAGTTTAAGCCTCACTTTTATATTTTAGGAAACAAAGATGTTCCTGTGAATTATTGTAAAATTCTGTAACTCTCTAGGCTATTATAGCTTTCTTCATAAAATAAATAAAACATACATACATACATACGTACAGTACATACAGTGGTGCTTGAAAGTTTATGAACCCTTCAGAATTTTCTATATTTCTTGACCCTAAACATCATCAGATTTTCACACAGGTCCTAAAATAGATAATGAGAACCCAATTAAACAAATAAGACAAAAAATATTACATTTATGGGCATTTATTTATTGAGGAAAACGATCCAATATTACATATCTGCGAGTGCCAAAATTATGTGAAGTACCTTTGCTTTCGGACCACCTCGTGGCGCGATAACTGAAACTAAACATTTCCTGTTGATCAGTCCTGCACACCAGCGTGGACACGAAGCCTTTTATTTGTCACATACAGTGATAGCTTGGTGCCGCTGGGGCTTGAACCTCCAACCTTCTGAGCAGTAACCCAGCCTCTTTTTTTATTTTAAGCTTCTCCCTGTGTCAATTCTATAGGGTTCACAAACTTTCAAGCACCACTGTTCATAACAAAAAAAAAAAAAGTGATTTATTTACATAGATTTATTAACCGTGTACTCCGTCTACGTCAGGTGAAGAACACTGCTGCAAACGTTCTCAGGGAGACCTGGCTCATCTACAAGAACACCAAGCTGGTGAGGAAGATGGACCACGCCAGAGTCAGGAAGCACCAGAGGAAATTCCTCCAAGCCATTCACCAGTACGTACTGTACCCTGTACCAGTGTTTCCCATGTCAGTCTGCAGTTGCGTCTTCTCTGTGCTGGAACTACGTTCTGAGCTCTGAATTGTTTGACACCTGTAGTGCAGGGTAACAGCAACAGACGAAGCATTGTTTCCGAAGGACAGCTTCTTATTTCAGCATCACCCTTGTTGATTAATATTTTGGTGGTTGGACAGGCTACAGGTTGTGCGCTGGGGGTTGATTTTCTCTTCGGGGTTGTGTTTTCTCTGCTCTGGCACACTCATCAGGAATTTTTAAGGGGTTTCATGAGCTGAATGGGGTATTAAGCTTGACAGATTATGAGTGTTACTGTATGTACAGTAGGAGGTTGTCCTGACCAACAGTGCCTAGCTTTGAATCGATCTATATTTTGAACGACGTTGTCATTTCTGTAGTCAAATCATCCCTAGACAAGATGAAAAATATAATTTGAAATAGCCATTTTGACAATATTCGCACATTTGACTTTTGATTGCACTGAATTAACTTCTTTTAAAATCAATTTTTCCTCTACATACTATAACTTGGACCGTCCTGCTAACAGAGCCAGTGACTCCAGCATGTTAGGTGGAAATCATGGACTTTTCCCCTGGTTTAACACCAACAAGGTAACAAAAGTAGTAGCAAAAGATAAAATATGGCAAAATCTGTAAAAAAAAGAAAAAAAAAAAAAAAAGAAAATTCATCTTCAGGTGATGCTTTATCCGGGTCAGGTGGAGTAGGATTCAGAGCCTGGAATATTGGACAGTAGATGGGAATATATCCTGGATGGAACGCCGATCCATTGTGCGGCACCATGCACGCATGCACACACATTCACTCGTTCATTCATTCACACCTAGGCGCGATGTAAAATAGTTAATCCACGTACATGCCCGAGAGGAGGTGGCAGGAAAGCGGAAGAGACCTCGGCACACACAGTAACCCGAGCTCAGGATCGCACCTGGAACCGTGAAGCTCTGCCATTCTTCTAAGAAACCTACAGTAATTCCCATCGCAATACTGAGAAGAACTTGAGAAACAATGTCAGGACCTGACTATTTCTGCCTACACAGTTATATCATGCTCTATCTAGTGTGATGGAGTTGGGAAAACACACAGGACTGTTGGAGTTCCTCAGCGAGAACTCTTCAAGCATTTTACATGTCATTATTCCACGGTGTTACCATTGAGCGTGAGCTTCCCACAGGCCTGTCTGGACTAAACAGACTTTTTAGTGGAAAATGCCCATTGGCCATGTGATTCGCTCCATTTCTACTCTTAATTTGTGCTCGGGAATCTCAGTGGGAGCCTGAAAGTGACTTCTAATGTGTAAATCCTGCATAAGTCCCACTGTTTAGCACCAACACTCACTTTGCTTGACATTTATAGGACATCTAAAAGCAGCAGCGCACCCTGTAAATGTCACTCCGTTAACTTGGCAGATCAGGGATGGTAGAAACCGAAACGTGCATTTGTGTACACGTGCGTGTGCGTGTGTGTGTGTGTGTGTGAATTTGTGCACGTGTATTTCATTTCATTTGGAGGAAGAGAACTGAAACATGAATTATATGTGACTTTCTCTTTTAAATCTTAATAAGGAAGCGTTTAGCCAGACTGACAAGCACTTGAAAAGAAAATAAAGGTGGATCTGGAATAGGGAACAATTTTTGAGAACATTCCGAACGTTCTGAGGCTCGTCCCATTCTCACTTTGTCCTATCTATTCATAAGGGACCATTTTCACCTTCTTTCATACACACATACACACACACACACACACACACACACATTTTCTCTTTTTTCTTTCCACACTCTTTGATTCCATTTTCTTCCCTCCCTCTCTCTCCCCCCTCCCTCTCTCTCTCTCTCTCTCTCTCTCTCCAGCTGTCACTTTCTTCTTGCTTTTTTTAAATCTGTTTATTCATCTCTTGCCTCCTGTTCATCTGCCATGCACCCCTGGCTTTATGTTTAACTTGATATCATCAGCAAAGGAAACACTGTGGGATTGTAAATGATTTGCGTTTGAAGTTCACTGTGTCTCTTCTGACCCTCATGACATACAGACATTTAAATCCACTGTGCAAATGTATTCGCTTCATCTTGTCGTCAACATAGTACACATTTAAACAGGATGGTAAAATGGTAAAAAAAATATCATCTTATGAGATTTAAAGTCATTTTCGCAATGCGCTATGTAATGTATTTGTGACAGTCTGGGAAAGCCCTTCACAAGGAGAAAATTGCATGTGATGCCTGAAAGACACCGACACATTGACTGTCTAAAAGCAGCTGAATTTAATTTGAAGTTCATTTAACATAGTGAAAAAAAGAGTGGTCCAACCAAGGGTTTCCCTTCTCCGGTTTCCTCCCATCTCCCAAAACTAGTGCTAGCAGGTAAATGTGTGTGTGTGTGTGTGTGTGTGTGTGTGTGTGTGTGTGTGTGTGTGTATGCTGCTCTGTGACGAACTGGCATCGCATCCAAGGCGTATTCCCATCTTACGTCCAGTGTCCCTGGATCTCTGGATTTATCGGTTACTAAAGGTGAATGAATATAAAAAATAATAAATAGTAAAAATGACCATAAATACTTTGTGAAAAATCTTTATACTCACTTTTATTCATAGCATTCAGATGTTTATTAAACTATTAAAATTTTCTTATCTACCATGATCTTCCAATCTTCCAATCTTCCTCTCTCTCTCTCTCTATATATATATATATTAGTCAGATTTAAACAATAGTTTGGCCACAAATGAAGTCAGTTAAACGAAACATTTATGGTGTCGTTAGTTTGTTTCTGTAGCTTTGCACTAAAGTTTCTAGGATAATGTTGACAAATTGTTAGGTTAGCACAAATAGCATGCATAAATAATTACTGTTAACAGTTTTGTTGAGTTGCTCGGTGTGTCAGCCTCACTTGCTGGACAACCGTCATCTACAAAAATGGTCAGAAGTGCCAAAAAACTGTTGGTCAGAATATCAAAACAGTTGTAGCTGTTTCAGATCAGTCTTTGGTGGAAGGAGGAATTGTCTGTAAATCTTAATTCATTTCATTTGTTCATGTGTTGTCCGTAATACAGACGTAGATTTTATAGATCTGTTAAATGGCGTTTTCAGTAAGGGTGCGTTAATACGGACACCGGTACTGCGTAGCAGTCTGGTATCAGACTTATTTACTTATTTACTGTGTGAGCTGAGTGTACCTTGCCAGACTAATAAACAGTCGACACAAAATGACAGCGATCTGATTAATGATGGCAATCGAAGCGAAGCCGACAGCAAACTGCGTTCTGTAAAATTGTCAAGACAATTTGAGGAGCTACAGCATCTTCCTGCACTACAAATCACCCGATGAAACATCTTCATGGCGTTTAAACAGCGCCTTTAATAGCGGCGAAGTGACCATGCAGAGAAACCGCTACACCTGGGAGCACTTCAATTCAGCGAGCACTAAGACACGCATGCTTCATTAACACAAACAAAAACAGAGCTGGAAAAAAAAAAAAAAAAACGAAGAGGAGTGTAAGAGCAGATATTTGTGTCGATTTCTTTCTTTTCTTTTCTTTTTTTTTTGTTTGGTTGATAAATTCTTCCTTTAAAGTCATTGTACATGGCATGATGGGTTCTGGAGAGATAAACAGCTGAACAACTGACAACCGCTTAGCATTAGCATTCCATTTCCAGCCCATTTTTTATTCGCCACCGTCTGTATTTCTCATTTATTATGTAAAGCTGCCGCTGGTTTATTCAATGTCATGCAAAGTTATGCTAAACCTAGCGCACTGTCCGACTGCTACGGGACAGGTTTAGACCTCTTTAGGAAGTCATAGTTGTCATAGTTTAGCAGGAGTTGCTGCAAGGCACACGTGCACACACACACACGCACATGCACACGCAAAACAAGATTAATTCTACAGTTTTCTGCCTGGGGAAAAAAAATAATTCTTTCCTCCTTTAGACTTAGTGAGTGTGAGTGAGTGCGTGTGTGTGTGTGTGTGTGTCTGTGTGTGTGTGTGTGTGTGTTCATACTAATCGATATGGCTAGCCACTGTGTATGTATTAGCCTAATATGCCCTATGTGCCCTATTCATGATTCCTGGTAATGGCCTTTGTGTAAAAAAAAAAAGAAAGTCAAAGCTTTTTGCCTTAGATGTCATGCTGAATGTACATGCTAGCAGATGCTAGCTCCTCATTTGCAATAAATGTAAACTACAGCATGCTAATTAGAGGCTATTAGCATTCACCTTGCGCTAGTCATGTTGGCCTTCTTGATTTTATTTAATTCATTTCCCGAGACTGCACCCCACATGCTCGCGCGCGACGGCAGAACACCGTAGTGTAAACCTTTCCCATTAAAACACTGCAACTTTAAACCGCACTTTAAAACTATTGCTAAATATTGTTTGACGTGTCAATGCCCATGCTATATTAGGAAAAAAGAACCAGGATGTTTCTGGTTTCTTCCAACTCTGGGAAAGACCCACGTATGGGTGTGACGGACAGCTGTCTACATTCTGATGGCCATGTGATGTACGCTAACAGAGGTTTAAATACCAAGAATCATCTGGGTCATTTACGACTAGGTGAACTGACAGCAATGCAACCACTCGTTCATTTATTAAAAAAAAAAGAATAATTTTAAAAATCCCTAAAAGTTAAATGATATTGTGGCGTATGTGAGTATAAAGTGGCTTTATATCTGTATCTGTCATTATAATAGGCCATTTAACCAACCTGTGGAATCATGCTTTTCTGATCCGCTAAGCAACTAAGCACAGTAAGTAGCAGAAAAAAAACCTTTTACAGCATCTGCCCACAAAATCAGGCATAAAATGATCACACCAGTACAGAGCTGGCCAAAAATAAGCAGGTAATTCGATCAGGATGGAAATAAAAGCAGAGAGGAGCACCTGCAAAAAGATGGAATTACCCCAGCGACTTATTTGTAAAGCAAATCCTTTACAAAAAAAAAAAAAAAAAAAAGGAAGAAAGGGTCTGTGTTTCCTCCCACCAGCGACCTGAGAAAATACCTTTAACCTTATATAAAACTATATTTATTCATCTGGTTCTGTATGTATCCGGAGATTATTTAAAAACTAAGTAGGAATGATAATGCTATTTTTGTTTCTGTTTCTCTGATCGTTCGGGAGCAACGTCATTCGGAGTGTGTGGTTTCATCTGCAGCGCTGGTCCCGGAGTCATCCTTCACTGCACAATCCAGTGTTTTCCCTGCTCTAACACAGCTGACTCGACTCATCAGCTCATTAACAAAGCCTCCAGGAGGTTCAAATGTGTGTGTGTGTGTGTGTGTGTGTGTGTCAGCACAGGGAAACACTAAAATCTGCACCGAAACGGGGGGGGGGGGGGGCACAGTTGCAGAACACTGCTATCTATACGTTTTTGTTTTCGACTGTTTTTTGCTTAAATGGGTTTTGAACAGAGATTTTATATTCTGATTTTTTTTTTTTTTTTGCTTTTTCTTTTTCTTTTCAAGGCTCTTGATATGTTCAGCAGTATTTTACAGATATATATTTGGCATTTGGTCTACAAGCCCTGTTCCAGCAATTCTGTTTATGTAATGGAGCCTTTAAAAATAGGTCAGAAACATGAATTATGAATGTGTCTCTTTCTTTTAATTCTGCAACAATGGGGCAGATTTAACTGAACTGTTTCTTTAAGGCATTTGGAGCGGTTCCATATCCATAAAGATTGAGTGTGGGTTACGAGTGCGGCAGCGTGCAGGGCTAAAGGCCTTACCAGTATTCACTGCATCACTTCACAGAATCAGTACATTGATTCTGATTGGTTTCTGGTTTTTTTTTTTTTTTTTTTTTTTTTGCCGAATTGCCTCATGCGGGCGGTGCAGAGTGATAAGAGGATGTGGAATAGGACAGAACTGGGTGAATAGCTTGGTCAGGGGGAAAATATAGCAGCTGTTCTCATATCGATGAGGCACTAGGGGGACTCGCTCGAAGTAAAACTACTAGACCTTTTATTGAATCTTTAGATGGAGCGTAGATTAGCTGACCTAAGATAAGTGTGTCCTAAAATAAAGCATAAAGCAGCTGATCTTAGATCAGAGTCAGTCCTCAGAAGGCATGTATGTAATGCAAGCAATGAGTCGTTAGGGGATGGTGTGATTGTGATGATATTGGCTGGTTTCAGATCCGCAAATCCTCAAGTGAAGCAGCTGATGTCAGATCAGTGAGTTCTCAAATTGACAAGGCAGCAGCTAATCACAGATCTGTCCTTAGAGTCCTTAGAAGGTGTCTAAATTAGCTGATCTCAGATCAGTAAGTTCGAAAATGGTGTGTAAAGCAGCTGATCTGAGAACAGTGAGTCCTCAGCATGAGCAAATTCCAGGTACTGCCAGGGAAGTAAAGCAAGTGGACATTTTCAGACCTTAGATGAGTGAGTCCCTAAATGCACAGAACGGCTGTAGAATGCTAATGAGTCTTAGAAATTGAGGGAAGCAGCTGATCTCAGTCTTTAGGGGAGCGTTAGTGAATACAAGTCAGATTAGGAGTCTTAAAACGAGCCATGAAGCAGCTGAACTCAGTACAGAGGCTGATCTCAGGTCAGGTGAGTCTTCATCAGGACAGTATAGAATCAGGATCAGAAAGTCATTCGGGTCAGCAAATAGTTAAATGCTCATATTAATAAAAGTGAGAAAAACATGTAATTGAGCTCCGATCAGTGAATCCTCCAACGAAGTGTATAACAGCTGATCTCAGATGAGTGAGTCATCGGTTCGGTTAGTCATCAGATGGGGCAAACATCAGCTAATTCGTGAGACCTCAGGACAGTATAAAGCATCTAAGTCCATAAGGATGAGTCTACATTACCGGACCTCAATGACCAGCTCATCTCAGTACGGTAGCTGATCTCAGATCAGTAATTTTCCAGAGTGTGTGTATTGTAGCTGAACAGAAGTTCTTAAATGGAGCATACATTTCCCTTAGAGTGTTCAAAACCTGTGACTTGAGATCAGTGACTCCTAAAATGGCCAAATGACAGCTCAGTGTGTCCTCAAAAGTGTTCTGAAATGGACAGCAAATGATTCAAGGTCCGTGTACTTTTTGGCCGTTCTATTTTCGTGCGTCAGAGAACCGATTTAAGCCGTGTTCAGCACAGAATCTCCTATTAGTCCTTGAGGAAAAGACTTTTGAGAACCAGAATCAAGCAACAAAATCCCTGATGTCTCTGTGAAGGACAATGCTTTCTTGCTAATCCATGTCTGTAAATGTTTTATAATACGTTTCCTAAGCCGTACCTAAAGCTAATTAACCAAGAGTCGTAGGCGTATTGGCTGACCTTGACCTAATGATTTACAGCCTTTTTTTCTGTTCTAGTTTGTTGACGATTTCCCGGCGTGAATATAGAACCACCAAAAAGTACAAGGACCATCCCAGAGATCCCTGATCCAAGATCAGTAAGGTCTCAGATGGACCTTATAGCAGCTGACCTCAGATCAGTAATTCTTCAAACAGTAGTTGATCTCAGATCAAGGCAGGGGTGGGCGGCGCAGATGATGACAGCAGGATGCAAGGACGATGACGATCCAGGGATGAAGGTTACCTGTCACAGTGTTTGCATGTTGCCAGAGCAGAAAAAACGTGAAAGGAGAGTAAATGGAAGAGTCAAAGACAAGAGGATGTCAGGTATCACTCTGAATACTGAAAATTCCACTGGGCCATTAATATTGCACAGTGACACTGTAAAGTCTTGTGTGTGTGTGTGTGTGTGTGCGTGTGTGTGTGTGCGTGTGCGATTCTGCTACTCCACGGCTGTTAAAGTGTGTGTGGGGTGTGTGTGTGTGTGTGTGTGTGTGTGTGTGTGTGTGTGTGTGCTGTAACTGATGCCTGTGTGTGCAGCAGTCCATGCACCACCTGC
>JAOVYU010000011.1:22988133-23008285 GCA_025674565.1 Synodontis membranacea | reverse complement strand
CCTCCTTCACTGTGACTGACATGCTCAGAGACCACACCTCTTTCTTGTGACTGACATGCACAGATGCAGCACCTCCTTCACTGAGACTGACAGGCCGCATACTAATTATTAAAAGCTCTGTGTGTGTTGGATTCAGTCAAAAAGTCTTACTTGTATCGTAATTTTCATCAAATCATCCGATGATGATTCTTTTGTTGATTTGTTCAGTTACAACTCCAGATTTATTCAAATTGCCGCATCGGAACAACAGATACTAGGGTTTTATCTCTTGTAATGTTGACTACATCTGTGTTTATGTAAAATGATTTCTTTGCATTCAGGACAAAGTTGACATTATACTGTATGTTGCATGATATTTATTGTTAAGCTGCTGTCCACGATGTTGTTTTACAATTTCCCTGACCAGGGACTTGTTGAAATCGAAAGAATTGACACTTGGAAGACATGAAGACATTGAAATCTAAAAAAAAAAAAAAAAAGGTCATCAGAAGGAAATGGATGGCGTGAAGGACATTTTTTTCATCAGACAGCTTTCGCATGGTTCACACTGTTCTCAGTCTGTCTAGCTGTCTATTAAATGCCAAAATTGAGGCACGGATTTGAGTTATGTTCTGTTAGATACATGTGAGATTTCAGATCAGATGCTCTCAGCAGTTTTCCTGGTGCAATGAAGGTATGGCTAAAAGAGCATCTCCTCCTCCCCCTCGACCTCATTCTTCATCCTGCAATAAGTCACTGTGGATAACCAGATCACTTAGTGAATGAAACGCAGAGCAAACGATCGACAGCAGCACAAAGGCACAGATGTGCTTCATTATCCACTCTGTGCACAGAGACGAATGATACTGAGGCATTCCTCATGCAGCCGCCTCACGGGTTCATCAGCTAAAAAGCATTTCGGGTTTTTTTATTTTTTTTTTTCCTGTCTACTTTGTAATATTTTATTTTGTAATAGAATGAAAGCCAGACTGTCCATGTCCCCCGAAATGGTCTTTTTTGTGTTTCGCTGTCATCTCTTTACAGCGTTATTACTTGTATGCTTCACTGTTTTATAATCGAGATTCATACCCTTTCCATATAGATGTAGATATTGATATAGACCGAGATCGGACTGCTGACTGGCACTGAGACGTGCTGCACTGACACAGACCCGATACACGTCTGCGAAAACGCCGCAAGAACACCCTCAGTGTCACATGCACGCAGTGGGGTTACTGAGAGTGTCCGAAATGTAACACGAACAGAGACAGAGGGATAAATGTTGATTTCATGGGAAGGATATACAGTAGGATAGAGATGGATCCTAAGAGCTAGACAGATAAATAGAGAGAACTTGATATTGAGGGATATGGATAGATTATAGAGGGATTGAGTTAGATGGACAGATAGATGGATGGATGGATGGATGGATGGATGGACAGATAGATAGTAATAGGGAAAGATAGATAGAGCTAAATATAGAGGGATGTAGTGGATAGATATATAACTACAGTTATATACTAAAGTACATCATAGTATGGTTATATACTGCACTACAGGACGCAGTTTGCCGCAGAATACACAGTGGAGGGATGGAAAGAAGGATAGAGAGAAAAATAGATGGATACAGGTAGATAACTAGATTTCTGCAGCAGAATTAATATAGATAGATAGATAGATAGATAGATAGATAGATAGATAGATAGATAGATAGATAGTAATGTAAGAATCTTTGTATGTAATCCAACTTGTTAGTATTCTGAACAGTTCTGATGAAAATGATGCTGTATCACGCTGCGATCTTTTTTATTACTGCTTCACTCGTTGCTGTAGAACACTGCAGTTACTCACTGGATTCTTCCAGATGGACAGACGTACGAGTGAATAGACGTGCGAGTTCGCATTTTGGTATCGGAGTTGAAAAGAATACAGTGGAGTTTCCCAAAAAATGACGCAAAGGTCTCACTGGTACGTGAGCTCATGATGATGTCTGCATGACGATGCTTTTGGTGTACCATCTCAAGAGTTCAAAAGACTTTTTTTGATAAATGCAAAAAAAAAAAAAATGACTAAAAACAGGTAATTGCTGTAATCAATTGCTTCCTCCCAGATGACTTGAAGTATCGAAACGCTTCCTGAAGCCAGCTGTACTTTCATACACTTAGAATACAGATAGAGATCCAATAACCCATGCTGCCGAGTGACATTGAGGGGCGCTACGCTGATGCTAAGCTGAATGTCTACAGCGGAAAAATGGTAAGAATATCATCAGTGTCCCATTCATCCGCTAGGGTTACTGGGTTCATCTGGAATGAAATGGAAGCAGAAAGTCTCTGAAGGTATGGACAGTGTGTATAGCGTGTGTGTGTGTGTGTGTGTGGAAGAACGGTGTGTCTATGGGAGGCTCCTTAAGATAGCAAATGCAGCACTCCTCCATCTCCACCCTTTCTCCCCATCTGCTGCACTTTCTCCTGTAAATTATAGCGGCACTTTAGCTAATGAAAGAGCTGAAGTCCAGGCACTAATAAAATCCATTAAGCGAATAAAGCACTTCCCCCTCTAACAAAATTAAGAAATCTGCCCCCCCCCACCTTCCAAAAAAAAAAGAGGGAGGACTCAATATTAATATTTATGAAATGCGGAATGGACCCCTTTACCCCTTTGTGCCCCCCTCCCCCTTTTCGGGGCCCACTCTTTGCCCCGCCCCTGTCCAGCATCCTTCTAGTCATCCACCTATCCCTGAGGATTTTGAGTGACCACGCCTTTAGGAGGTAGGAGGGGCAGAAGATGAAGAGATGTTGGATCGGAGACGCCCGGGAGAGCCTGTCTTCAGTTGGGGTCGGTGGTCCAAGCGGGACAACAGGCTCAAAACAGCGTCTCCTCTTCGTTATTCGTACTAAGAACTGAACTGAGAACCATCCTCGTACTGGTTGACCTGCTGGACAATCCC
Organism: Synodontis membranacea; assembly: GCA_025674565.1. NCBI lineage: Eukaryota > Metazoa > Chordata > Actinopteri > Siluriformes > Mochokidae > Synodontis > Synodontis membranacea. The sequence goes on along the minus strand of JAOVYU010000011.1, from coordinate 23,005,356 downwards.
AATGAAAGATCCGGAAGAAAAGGTATGAATTCAGAAGGTCATGACCGACTTGTGAACATCTAATTGGTTCTGCTTTTCTTTTCACAGAGCCGTTTTGAAAAAAAAGACGTCGCTTCCCGAAACTTCTGTTAAGTAGTGCAGACGGGTGGATTAGTGAGTTTAGAAGATAAAGAGAACTATTTGAGAGTAGAAAAGAAGATCTGCGGTTCTAAGAAATGGGTAAGAAGTAGAGTTAGAATGCTTCAGATCTAGTGCTTAAAGGATGGGAAGCTAGAGAAAGGTCAAGACCCGTCTTTTAAATGTCTTGACGCATCCTCGAAACCATGGTAAGAACGGAAAACCGCCATTCCATCATTGGTCTCATATCTACCTTGATCCACTTTTCCACCTCATCGAGAGCTCTTCCTTTCTCCCACCAATCCCTCAAACCATCGTCCCCATCGATGCGTTTGTCCTCTTCCTTTTTCATCATGTTAAGTGGTCCAGTTGCCAGACCGTTAGAGTTGATTAGCGCTCCCATCTCTCCCATCCTGACTAAAGCATCTCCAGGGAATTGACAAGTACGACGATAACGAGATTAGCCCCTAGATGGATGGCCAGACTGGAGTTCCCTTACTCAATAGGCACTTTGTGTACAAACGTGCCATCCTTTTACGATGATGATGAACTCTGTAGGACAGCACACAAAAGTGCAGTCTTTCGATAAAATTCTGTGATTTTTCTATTCCTGGCCAAATGACCTGCATTTGGTCCTTCCAAATTAAGTCTAAGTTGCCTATTTCCAATCCATCTTTGTCCTTGGACGCTTCTAAGTAAGACTACCAGACCTTTAGAGTCTCTTATTTTATTAAGGTTCGCTTAACAAGACCACCATCAGTTCGGCAAACTCGATTTCTATTGACTTTTTCTTTTAAAGGAAAGAACAACTGGACTAATTCATTGGTAAGATTCTAATTTCCTTACCAAAAACCAATTTTCTTTTTTTTTTTTTTTTTTTTTTTTTAGATTGTTTAATAGATTTTTTAATGCATTTTGAAAAATGAGCTGATTCACCCTTCAGTATAATAAAGGAGGTGCAAGGTTTTCGGAATGGGCGGGGTTTGACGCAGTTTTGGCGCAGAAAGGGCGGTGCCCGCGTCTCGCCGCAGTGAGATTGTGACCTATGACTATTTTTTTTTTTTTTTTTTGCAGATGTCCTTAGATGCACAGTTTCATGGACATTTCCCCCTTGGTCCCACCAACAGAGACAGAGCTGCACAGGTCCACCACCTGTCGAGACCTCCCCGAAACCCAGCTACCACCATATTCGCTCCAGCTCCTCTGTTAGGAAACGAGCAGCAAAACCTGAAAGGAATTAGACGTGCTGTTTAAAGCGGGACACATCCCTCGATCCATTAATTTACTTCGTCTCATATCCATTTTGTGAATGTTCCATGGATGTACCTTCCATCTGTCATTCATGTCCTGGATTCATTTAGCCATCGTCATCGGCATGAAACCGTACTTTATGGCATCGACGGAGATCCGATACGGCGTTGTGTTCGGACCGGTCCACAGGACGGAGATTCGCCTCACATCTCTGCCCAGGACACCATTGTGCTTGATCTAACCATGCAGTTCCTCTCAGGTCCATGGTTGTGCCAAGCACTTTGGAGACTTGCGAGCGCACTCGTCTCGGTTTCGACATCTTCGTCTTCTCGGTATATGAAATCATGAAAGCTTGACCTTTTTTTCGTGTTCGACTCTTTATGTTAGAAAAACTATTCGTGAGCATCTCAAGAAATAAAGAAGTTGTGCGCTGTTGTGTGTTTTTTTTTTTTCTTAATCTGATCAGAACGGAACCAATGAACAATGAAAGTTCCAAATATAAAAATATCCTTTATATTAAATCCTGCAGCATTGTGGAGATACGCACTGTAGTCCTGGTCACCCTGGCAAAGCGTGGGTGAATCAGGAATACCCATTAATTAAAAGACAGATTGAACCGAGGATATTATGTACAACATGTGGTGATTGTGTCATATCAGATTATCACAATAACGCTTCCTGCTCAAACCAAAATTAATATGTACAAGATTTCAGAGCATAAAATGTGACGATTGGTTAAAATCACCTTTTTTTTTTTTCTTTTTTTTTTCCCCAACCTGTCCACCAAACATCATATGCAGTCCCGAAAGAATCAGCAGCATATCAAGCCAGTGTCCGCTGATACCAAACTGCTTTCACTGCACGAGACATGGCAAATGATTTTCTTCATGAAAAGAACATAAAATCCATTGTGACATGGCTGTGATGAATGAAAGTCAGCAGGTTCATAGGAGGTGGAACTTCAAGTCTCAGTATGGTCTCAGACCACTATAAGCAACAGAGGTCGTCACGTAGCTCATAAGCTTGGCTCGAACATCTCAATCCATAACCTTTATCAGTAATATGGTGTAGTTCCCACCCAAAATAAGTGCCATTATTGCCCTGCTTGGCACAACCTGCACTTTTAATCACTAACAAACCTGTAAATAAAATTACATCTATGATTTAGGATGGGGCTTCTTTCTTTCTTTCTTTCTTTTATGGATATTATTTCTTTAAGCATTAGATGTCTTACTGCAGCTCGTACCCTTGACTCAAGCCTCTCTCTCTCTCTCTCTCTCTCTCTCTCTCTCTCATTATCTTTATAAATCTTGGTCACAACCATGTCACTAGACGAGCCAAAATTAGCACCGATCATTTGCTGAATGAGACAATACGTAGATAGATATACACTCATAGAAACACACACACACACACATCTTCAGAGCAGGTCTTCTCTTTAAACGATTTATTCACAATTTTCTCAACCAGATATGCTGCTTTTAAACAGTTTTATCAAGCTGCTACTCATTTTCAACTAGTGTCACTCAGTATTATTCTCTCTATCAATAAGATCATTAGTCGGACATCAGAACAACTGGTCTGGATGCCACTTTGGCTCATAGACAAAATCTATTTTAATGGGTTAGTGGTATTAAAGTAAATAGCAAGAGCCGATGCGAGCACAGCGCCTGCTGATTCTCATTGTAGTCTGTTCACACAAGGCGATATCATAAGAGAATAACAACCAGCGGTCACAACGTACGCTCGTATTGACCCAATCTAGCAGCAATTACGTGTGGATGTACAGATCATTTCTTAAGCACAGACGGGTTTCCCTTCAGTGACCGAATCTAAACGCAGATAATACACACTCCCGAAACTTAGAATATATTTGAACATATACATATGTAATGTTAATTCATGACAAAAAAAATAAAAAAAATCCGTGTTAATTAACTCGGATTCAAATGAAACTCATTGAATAATTCTGTAATGTTGATAATGCAGGTGTTGTCTGGTTCGTTCTTTTAAACATAACTGAACACAAGTGTCAGTTACTTTGTTGAATTTACAGAAGCAAAACTTCTATATAATAAATATAAAGCATTACATAGATTTTTTTTTTTTTTTTTTTTTTTTTTAGAAAAAGTGATCTAAATACACAGTGTGCCTTATATACGGTATATTTAAACCTAAAAAAAAAAAAAAAAGCCTGATGGTTGATAAGGGCAATGAATGGGTTAAAAAAATTGTCTTTTTTTTTTCTTTTTTTTTTAAATAGGTTACAATTTTCCCCGCTTATATCAGAAACCCAGGACCATTTTATATTATTACATTTCATTACCATTTACATAAAACCTACCCCTGGCAGTCAATCAATGATCAGCTCAGATGATGGACATAGTAATGGCGATGAAGCTAAAAAGCAACGTGCATTAGTATTCTGCATCAGAGCTTCTTTACGGCTTTGAATGGCCACGACTTGGTGTATAAAACCGTCTCGTCTCTCGGTCACTGTGGTTACAGTACTGTTGTAAGAGGATTAATCAATATTTCAGAATTATAGATCCCCTGAGGCCTTGAGTGAACGTCGTTCTGCTGCAGGAGGCACAGCGCGTTGTTCAGAAGATTTCAAAGGAATAAACAAGTCATCAGCGAGATCAGCTTCTTCGGGATCTGTTTCCACTAGCGGAGCAAAAATAAACAGATTTGGCCATATCGTACTGTGTGTGAAAAATCAGTTACTCAGGCGTAACTTTTTATAAAATTATAAAATTGTTGTACAAATGCAACATCCAGCAAGCACAGCTGCATTCTTTCTCATCCCATGTCACTTGATTAACCGTTTTGAGGATAGAACTGAAAACCTGTTTATTCCAGGCTCAGAAATAACACTTTATCAAACCAATGGTCTCAGGACAGAACAAACACGAAAGACTTGGGAAGACATGTTCTCATGGGTTTTTTTTTTTTCCCCTCCTAATTTTCAAATCCTGGAAGGCTTTCCCGAAGGCAAAAAACATCCGTGTTTACGTTAAGGCGTGTTCATTATGTTGGTAACGTATAACCAGGCCTTCTTCTTCATTGTACTCATCATCACGGGAAGGCGGAGGAAACCAGAGAACCCAGAGAGGAAAAAAAAAAAAAAAAACAGATACACAGAAAGCATCTGAAACACCACGGAGTTAATAACTGGGGTTCAGGTTGATCCAGAACCCGCTACGCTGAAAGACGGGAATGCCTCCATTGTTGTACTAGTGTTCTCTCTTGAAATGTGGTCCCATCTACGACTAGCTACATGAAATAAGTTTATCGCTTAACGTAGAAACATGTTTGACACAAGAATTCGTAAATGTTCTACAAAATTACACTATGTACCAAGAGTATGTGGACACCTGACCATCACACCCATATGTGCTTGCTGAACAATCCCATTCCAGATTTAGCCCTCAAATCTGCTGCTATAATAAACTCTCGCTTTTCTGCCAAGGCTTTCCACTAGATGTTGGAGTCCGGCTGTGGGTATTCGTGTTAAGTCAGGCGCTGATGTTAGGTGACGAGCCCCAGGGTGCAGTCCATGTGCAGTCCACTTCATCCAAAGTGTGTTCAGTAGGGTTGAGGTCCGGGCTCTGTGCAGGACACTCCAGTGCTTCCACTATAATCAACCCTTAGCAAGTCATGTCTTCATGGATCTCACTTTGTGCACAGGGACATCGTCATGCTGGAGCAGGTCTGGGCTTCTAGACAGCACACAAAGACATTTTGTACGATTGCGTGCTTCTATTTTTTTTTTTTTTTTGCAACAGTTTTGGGAAGAAACACATACTTTCGGCCATCTAGTTTAGATTTTTACATAAACATGCCCTTAGATGTCTATTACAGGAGAGGTTTAAATAAATGAGAGAATCTCAATTCGTGTCCGTAATAATGCCACAGTGTGACGGTTGGACTTTCACCGAACCGAACCTGTATCACGTATCTACTATAGCAAGGAGGCTTGAAGCTGTACTGGTTCATGGCTCAGGGAGGCCCAACACATCACTACCACACTGTCCAACTGCGTATATAAAAAGACCATGCTACTAGCACATCTCATTAAATCATTGTACTGGACACATGAAATGTTAACAGAAATCGATGTATTGTTAATAAATGCCACCATGTAACATGACCAACGTACAATTGACACTTCCTGTTTCATTCCATTCTCATCCACGTAAACGCAGAAATTCCCCATCATTAACAGAGAAAGAAACGCTCACGGTTTCAGTCTGGAGTTGCAACAAAACAAGCACTGTCACATTCATAAGCTGAGCATTTTTTCCCCCAAGCACCTTTGAAGAGATTTATTAAACACAAAGCAGTGCATGCAAAGTGTCCCACACACGAAGAGTCACGCTGAAATCAGAAGTGTAGAGAATAACAGAACCATTTGGATATCAGTGGTGACAATTTCAACAAATGCTCATCTATATTTAATCAGAGGGAGTTACACAAGAGATCATCTGATGCTTTGACTCGCTAGTACAAAACAACAAAACTACAAAAACTACAAAAAATGAAAAATCTATACTTTTAGAAAGAACCAAAAAAAAACCCAAACAAACAAACAAACAAAAAAAATCATAAACACTCAAAACTGATACAAAACTGTTTTTGGTTTTATCCTCGCTTAATTCTGGCAATCTGGGTTAAACGAGTGCAAATTAATAAAACGGGATAACTAAACACCGAAGTTTATTACAAAAACAATTCCAATATTATATACCTTTCTTTTACAAGCTCAACACGACAAAGAAAATGGCAATGAAGATAAACAATAAGCGAACAGAGCCGGAAGAAGGATTTGAATTTTAGGTTCTCGGTCATCTGGCAAGCCGAGATTTCCAGTTTCATGTAGATTTTAAAAAATAATAATAATAAATCATTAACACTCATGCATTTAATCATCAACACTCTGATACGCAGCACTTTGTTCACACTTTAGTTTGAAATATTACATAACAGAGGTTACACAGTTCCTCTTTCTTTTCTTTTTTTTCTTTTTTTTTAAACACAATTTCAACAACTGCTAAAAAGCATCTTCTGGACTGGCAAAATCTTGCAATTTTAAAGCGACCGTGTGTCTGCTACTGCGAGAACTCTTATAAAGATGTTAAAGGAAAAATAATATGAACTGGCCAAACTTTCATTTCAAGATCCTGAACAAAGCAAATGCTAATCGTGGTGATCCAGGTTGCTTCACGCAGCTCTATGGAATGCTCCTGGTTCAACAGGATTCACAAAGAAACAGAAATAAAGTACTAGATCTCTGGGGAGATTAAAAAAAAAAAAAAAAGGGACCATCAAAGCTTCCACATAACCATGAAGCACAGGAAAGCGTTAACGTTAAACTTTCCACCGATCTCCATTCACCTCACTGTACCTCCTTTAAATGACATCTTCACCAAGAACGTATTTCGAAACGAACGTATTCTTGTTACCCGATTTCAGAATTATGCTTCATCCATGCATTAAAAAAAAAAAAAAAAATCATCATATCAGTCAGGACGAGGTTGAGTACACTCAGGATATCATGACCTCAGACTAGCAGGAGTTAAGGCTAAAATCTGACGGGAAAGAAAAACAAAGAAAATACCCCGTTGTTTGGAAGACGAATAGACGCTGATCTCTTGACAGAGCAGGGAAAAAAAATGTTTTCTATCAATCCAGTGAATCCCAGCTCTCAATACAAACTCTTCAAACAGAGTGAGATCATTTACGGATCATGAGAGATATCTGAATGAACTTAGGACGCTTGTTTGCCGTCATCTTGAGTAGTCTTGGACAAGATTTACCTCGATGTATAAATCTGAAACATCTTTCAAAAACGATTAAAATGGAGAAAATCCGATCTCCCAGCTTGAATACTGATACTGTAATAAAAACGAGAGACTCGCTTCTGTATTAGAGTCTGACTGACGCATCAGAGTTGATCATGTGAATGAAATGGGTTTGGAATTTAACATGTACACATGTAGATGGGTTTTTTTTTTTTTGGTAATTAAGTATGAACAATGCCAGCTCTAACAGTTTAACTGTACCAATGGTAAACCTTCCATAAAAAAAACAAACAACAAAAAAAAAAACCACACACACACACACACACACTTCTGAGAAATACCACAAATTAGCAACGTCACTTAAAACGAGGATGTGGTGTCAGTAATCTTTCAGGAAGCTCTTGTGATGTTAGCTCACTTATGGGTGGAGATGAATTTTTTCCTTTCCCAAGTGACTGGGACGCTCATTAAAAATGAATCCTCACATGTTGTTTCTCGTTGGCTGCTTCAGTTATTCCAGATCACCATCCAGATCCAGCTCTATCTAATGGCTTAAACCTAGCATGCTGCCACACTTTAGCTTGTGTCATGTATTGTCTGGTGGTTCTCACTTTTTTTTGCCTGAAATCAAAAGGTACAAAAGGTCATTTTTTTTCCCCCTCTTGGACAAACGTGGAGAACAGCTGGAGCCTTAAAGTTCATCTGATTAAAATCGTCTCGGCTGATGTTATCAGCTGTCAGAAATCGAGCGCTCGTATCATTAGCGATCCTTTTCTACGGCCGTCTACTATCATGCTCGTGGGGCTGGAACGTGCCCCCCCCCCGGATGCCCCATCAAGAGAAAACAGTGAAAACAGACGCAGTTCTGTCGAAACAGAGGAAGTGTAGTGTGCTGGAGGACGCCGCGGTCACTAGAACACGTCCCCTACTTCCTCACGAGGAGCTGTTTGAGAAATGCGAGCGTGTGCGTGTATGTGTGTTGCAGTGGTGAAGCAGAAATTGAGAGATGTGAAGAGACAGCACAAGTCTCGGAGTTTTCCAACCACAAACCTCTTCTCCAGGCAGAAAAAAAAAAGATTACGATTAGTTACATTCAAAACTGTCTCGTGAGGTTTTGGAAATATTTCTCCAAAGATGAAATGTTTATCCGTCTTCTGTGAAATGTTAAGCTGGACTATTCCTTCTACGAAGGCATCAAAACGACCACCGTGTACAAAAGTTTGCATCCCTTACGGGCAAAAAACAGGAAGTTCAGAGGATTTCAAAAACGAGACGTGTTCCACGAAAAGACAACAATCGTAAAACGTAAGGCAAATGATTAGGACGATTAGTCAGGACTCTGAATAAGGTGACGTCTCTTATCTGGCACGGTTATAACTAGTTTAGTGGCAGTTATTCACTCAGAAAGGGCTTATTTAAAAACCCTTAAATACTTGACCATTTTTGTTACTGAAGGCAGAGCTCAGAAACACACTAAGGCCAAGAAAATTTAACTGTCCTAAAGGTGTACAAACTTTTGCACTCGATCATACGCACGGTGTCGACTGACCTACATCGTACGTTCTTAATAAGCAAACATCCGACCCAGAAACATCTGGATTTTTATATTTATTTTGTAAAAGGAAGTGCGATATTATTTTGAGTGCATACAAATATCACGATGTCAAGTGTCGCGAATGAAAACGTTTCTGTTTAATTGCGGCTCTGTTTAATTTCCGACGTGAATTAGGACGACTCTCGACTGACATGCTGCTAGCCTGGGGAGTCGGTTCTGGAGAGATCGCTCTTACTTCCTCTCCATTTTATTGATTCTCATTTCTCCCTTCTTCTTTTCCTGAGAAGTAGTTTGGGGTTGTAAAACTCCCAGGAACAATAAACGCACAGCTGAGCGAGTGGACGCCGATTTTCAGTTCTGAGTTTCTGATCTCACTGCGAGATAGCTTTACACACACACAAACACACACACACACCGAGTGTAGGATAGAAAGGCATTTTGGCAGCAGCAGAAGCAGCAGCAGTGTCTCTGATTCTCACTCGCTGTCTGCAAGTTCACAGTAAAACCCAAATCTCTCTCGCTGCTCATCACTGCCTCGTTGTGAATCAAACCCGAGGTCCGTTAGGTCTTACGATTCGCCTCCACTCGTATTTTCTGGCCAGCTGTTTTCTCTCAGGCATAAATATGGGAGGATGTTCCCTCCTCCAGCCTCTCTGGAGAGGCCTGCTGCACCTGCTTCATCATTCCCACGTAGTCATGAACGTCGACCTCGTGGTTCTTCGCTCGCAGAGCAGCCGTGTGCAGCTTCTCCAGGAAATCAGGCATGCCTGAGACAGAATGAAAAAAGCCATCAAATCAAAGGAAAGAGAGATATAGAGACAAAGGGGATGGACGGACAGATGTGATGGACAGGTAGATGGATATACGGAGAGACCGAACGATATACTGTTAGACACACGGATGGACAAAACAGACAGCGTGAAAAATAAACAGACAGATGTAAGTGACAGAGGGATAGGACACGTACAGACATGTACAATATTGCAGACAGATGAAAAGAAAGAACAGGCACGTGAACGCACGGCTTATAAACGGATTAACAACGTATCAAAGAGCAGACGAAAATGGAGGGAAAAAAGAAATCGAGATAAATAGTAGAGCAGGAATGAAGCACAGGAGAGACGGAAAAGGAACGAAAGGAGCACAAAATATTAATGAATAACTATAAGGTCAGAGACGAAGAAATCAGAGGGAGCAAAAGAGAAGAGAAAGAGTAAGACAGCGGAGAAGTACAAGAAAAGAATTAAAATTCTTTTTCATTTTTTTCAAAACATATTTACAAAAAATAAATAAAAGAAAGCAAGTAAACCTTCAGATTCAAGAAAATGAAAAGAAAAAAAAAGGCAGCAGAGTCAGTTTAATCCATCTACAAACACCACACACACACACACACAAACACACACTCTCCACTAACCACTGGACACCATCCAGTTCAGGCAATAACGAGGGAAGACCGTCTGAGGATCATCGCTGTACGTCAGCAGATAATCAAATCCATTCTGAGGAAACAAGATCAGATCACAACACATCATAACAGATCAGATAACACACACACACACACACACACACAGTAGAAGTGTAAATATATTTAATCTGGTATATACGATACTGACAAATGTATAGATAAATAGAGGGATAAGGAATAAACTGATGGATGTATAAATAGACAAATACACAGACGGTGTGTGCACGGCACGTAGAGACAGGAAACGCATTAACTAATGAACGAATAAAAGAAAAGTCTGCCAGTGAGGCAGATATATGGACAAGCAGATGGATTGATGGACAAACATAAAACAGAGAGACAAAAAGACCATGGAACGGATTAGATACATGGACAGGAAAAAAAAAAAAAAGATTAATCAAGACACAAGGTGGATAGAATACGAATGTATGCACAGAGAGAGATAGAGGGATTGATAGACAGACAGAGAGGCTTAGAAAAGGATGGATGGACGCAGGACGGAAAGATTGATGGGTAAATGCATACCAGACAGGATGATGGATGGATCCAGGACAGACAAAAAGACAGACAGAGAGACACAGAAAAGAATGGATGGACATGGAGCATAGGGACAGATGGATGGATGGATGGATAAATTAGATCGATAGACGGAGGACGTCCAAAAAAGTTGGATGGACGAATGGGAAAACAGTGGATGCAGGACAGACAGACAGACAGACAGACAGAGAAGTGGAGGGATGGAGGAACAAAATGGACGGATACAGGAAACACAGACAGGTAAAAAAGAGGATGACCGACAAGAAAAAAAAGGATGGATAGATATAGCACACGCAGATAGATTGGGAAAAGGATAACAGACAGACAGACTGACAGATGGATAGAGAAAAGGATGAAAAGACAAATATACAGTCAGACAGATGGATGCATAGATGGATGGATGGACAGACACAAGTAAGACAGATGACAGATTAGAGGACAGGGCCAGATGGGTGGATAGACTGACAGATAGACGGACACAACACAGACAGTCGGATGTGTATTTCAGAGGAAAACAATGTGTGTGACAGAAACGGAGTGACAGACTGATTTAAAGACAGACAGAAGAACAGATATACATATAGTGAAGAAAGACAGATATATGGATGGACATGTTCGACAAATGGATAGACGAAATGGATTAATGGATAAATGTATCATTTATCAATAGATAGATGTGATGGAGGGATATCACAGACAGAGAGTGATAGAAAGATAAGTGAATAGCTGGCATACAGATAGACAGATGATGAGGGAATGAAAGGATGGAGAAACACACACACACACACACACACACAATTAGATATATTTAGCACAGCGGAAGCTTGTCGATTGTTCTCCACACGAACGGATCAGTACGTCCCACAGACAGACGGTTCTCTCACCTCATCGAAGGACTTGTGGGGTCGGATGACCATCCTGGAGCGATACGAGTGGACTCGGACAAACTCCTGTGTCTTGGGTATTCCGGGATGTTCCGCAGCTCTGATGTAAACAGACGTCATAGCTCAACGTGGCTGCTAAATCATAAACAGACAGACAGAGTGAAGACGCTCACCTGGACACCAGGATCATCAGGTTGTTGTCTACGTCCACTTCGAAGCGCCGCACGTACACGTAGTCTCGGGGATACATCGGATACTGTAAAGAGCAGAAAAAATGAGAACTCTCACACGCTCAAAGAACCTGAACGCAAAGGGGTGCGTCCAAAACCACAGCATATTCACTACGCAGTGTGATAGTTTGTGTGTCTTCAGAACGGTGGAGGGCATACTGGGCACTTTATCAGTTACGACAGGGAGCGCACAGCACAGGAATACCCATAATGCACTGTGAATACCAATAATGCATTTATTTACCATTGTGTCTCTTGTTCTACGTCCGGGTGACACGAAAGTTTCAGAAAACCTCAAAATTTTAATCATTTAAATGTCAATTTTATTTTATTTTTTTTTCACATAAACAATAGCAAAATCAAAACTTTACATCCATGAAATCGTTGCATGCAAAGAGGACTCTTGTCTTACAGGGAAATGTGTGGCCCAGTGGATGACCTCTGACCCCGTTTTCAGGTCCCGGTCCACCACTTCCAGTCTGATCACCAATGCATCCCACTTCTTCCTGTACTCAGTGTCCAACTAGAGCAGAGGCGAACACAAAGAGGTGTGAGTGTCTAAACTTAACTCCGACCTGACCGAGGCCAACATGCAGACATGCAAAATGTCACAACCACAATCAAAACCGGAGATCAGCATGTTCCGAAGGTGATCTGCTTATAGTTGTTTATTTTATTAATCAAAGAGCAAAAAAGTACCTGAACGTTGAAGAACTGTCTGGGAGTAACGTCAGAATAGGAACCAAATACTAGAGCAGAAGAAGCGGTAAAGAGAACGTCAGTCTGGAGTTCAGGGTCAATTTTTTTTCAGTATCTACGACGCACTTACGATAGCTGCTCACCTCGGTACTCAAACAGATGGCTTCCTTCAACAGGTCTCTTCCACACTTTAAAGGTTTTCTTCTCCATCACGATCTCCCAGCCACCCTCAGCCTGCACACTCGCCTTCCCTGTGGGCACCTGATGTTTTACAGCTTCCAGGGCCTGAAGCTCCCACGCACACCTTACACACACACACACACACACACACCAGTGTCACAAAACTGAAATGGCAAGAAAACCAGAAGATTGGAGGTGACAAAGCACAAAAGGGAAAAGGATAAAAAGAATGAAGGACAGGAAAGGGAAATAAAGAAGGGAAGGACAATATGAAGGAGAGAGGAGAGGAGAGGAGAGAGTGAAAAGAAAAGGAGGAGGATGGAGTGAGGGGAGGAGGAAGCACAGAATATATAAAAGTGCGAAAGGAAGCTCATAAAGGAAGGAAGTCTGGTATGTTAAAAATAAAAAAAAAATTTAAAAAAGGGAGGGACGAAGGTAGCGGCAAGGGAAGGAAGAGAGAAACTTGTGGAGGGATAAAATAGTGAAGGAAGGAAGAAAACGAGGAAGACAAAGAGGGGAGAGAAAAACAAGGAAGGAAAGAAGGAAGGATGGAAATTAAACAGAACGCTAAAGAGGAAGAAGTAAAGCTGAGGAGGGAAGAACGGAAGAGAGGATCATAACAACGGTGAAGGAAGAAAGGGAGGGAAAACAGAAAGATAAGGATAGGGGAGGGAGTAAGATGTGCAAAAAAAAAAGGAGGGAAGGAGGATGTAGAAAGGGAAGGAAGAGAGAAACATGGGGGGGCAGTGAATAAAGGAAGGAAGACAAAGTCAGAGAGAGAAGAGAGGGGAGTAGGGGGAAACAGAAGGAAGGAAGGAAGGAAGGAAGGAAGGAAGGCATGCATTTAAAATGAGAGAGAGATGGTACGAAAGGAAGGACATGGGGAAGAACGAAGCAGCGTGATCTCCACCTAGCTGCAGGAAGTCATCCGGAGGTTTATGACTAACCTCCTCATCTCATCATCTCGTATCTTCTCCTCCTCCCACATGAAAACCCCAGCGAGGGCGGCCAGCAGTTTGCCAGTCGGGGCTTGCTTGTTCTGCAGCCGGCGCCATATACTTCCCACCAGCGTCCACCTGCTCCTCTCCGAGTACAGGTTGGAGTAGAGCTCGGCGATCTGCAGCGCTCGCCTCAGTCTCTGTCCGGTCACAAAGCCGCAGTGGTCGGCCAGGATGGACAGCAGACCTTCTCGCTGCTTCTTCTTTCCAGGTGCAGTCTCACCGCAGCCTCTTCCTGTTTTCTGGAGCCACGTGAGGAGAGACTCGAGCCAAGCAGCAGTCTCAGACCTGCCCGGTGAAGGTGAAGCTCCTGCTCCTCTGCTGCTGCTGCTGTGTTTCAGAGCAGGTGTGAAATGCAGACGAGCAGCACGCGCGCTGATGCTGCACAGGGGAGCACGCTGGAAGGACTTGAACATCTCTGCTTCAAGTGTGTGTGTGTGTGTGAGAGAGAGTGAGTGAGTGTGTGAGTGTGTGTGTGTGTGTGAGAGAGAGTGAGTGAGTGTGTATGTGTGTGTGTGTGTGTGAGAGAGAGAGTGAGAGAGTGTGTTTGTGTTTAAGTGCAACTTAAGATGTCTTTTTTTTCCTCTCTCTCCAAAGAGCAGCAGGGATCACAGAGCCTTGAGGATTTCCCCAGACTGGACCAGAGATTCCTGTGCAGGATTAGGAGAGCTAGCATGCAATGTCACGCAGTGCACACGTACAACACAACTGACTAGCGCGTAAACAACCCCGTGGAATACACACAATCACACACTGAGCTCTAAATAACGGTTCAGTTGTTCACAGGCTTCTTTAGTCTTTACAGGATTTACTCCAGAACAGGTTTATCTACAGAGGTGTGAACACTGTGACATTAGCTAACTAACTAGCTTTAGCTTCCTGAACACTACAAAAAGAAAACAAACCGGAAGTGCTTTTATTTTAAATATATAAAAAAAAAAGAAAGAATTCTACAGAACGTAATATTCTTGCGTTCTGGTAATATTTAGTTAATTCATTCTCCTCACCAGATCTTTCTTACTTTTACTCCTGACTCTGTGCTCCTGCACCGTCCTCATGCGTTCAGGGGGCACTAGCACGTCTGGGTCGGTTGCCATGCCCACGTGGTGTCATGAAGATTCTGATTGGTCCGCTCGAAGCTCTGTCAACGTTACGCAACGTGCGTGCGTCCTGGTACCGCCTACACGCTGTTTAGACTATTCTGATTGGTTCATTCGGGTCATCGTGACGATTACCGGAAGAGCTTGTCTGTACCAGCATGCTCACTTATTATTATTATTATTACTGATTTAGGTTAGTTTTTAGGGACTTTTATCACTTCGGGAAAAGTAATCTAGTGATGTTAATTATTCGGACAAATTCATAAGAATCGATCAGATCAACAATAAAAGCGTTTAATTGCTTACTGGTACTGATAGAAGGGCTGGAAGTGACATGAAGGTTAAAGGGTCAAATACATCTTATACCTGCTTATAAAAAAAAACCACCTAATAATTGAAAGAGTGACTTTATAAGACAGGTGAATATTATATAGATATAAATATAGATATAGATATATATAGGTGTCAAAATGTATGGCCTCACTTCATGGTGCAAAAAAAAAAAAAAAAAAAAGTCACTAATTCACCTACTGGCCTTTTTTTGGGAAATGGGACGAGACCAGAGAACCCAGAGGAAACCCATCTGGACAAGGGGACAACATGTGAGACTCAAGACAGACAGTAACCTGAGCTCAAGGGTGAACCGGAGACCCTGGAGTAGTGAGGCTGTGCCACTATGCAGCCTATTAAAGGAATTGTAGGACATGGTCACTTTTTAAAATTTGCTTCTGAAAGTGATTTGTCACAGAGTGCACAACAACGAAACGTGTCCTCTGCGTTTAACCCACATTGTGACACACGGCAGGGGGCATCTATTTCAGCGCCCGGGGAGCAGTGCGCTTGGGGGTGGCACGTTGCTGGTCGGGGGATTCGAACCTGCAATATTTCTTAATATAACAAGTGCGCTTCCCTAACCACTAGACCACCATCTGCCCACCAGCTACTGACGCAGCCAACAAATAATACATGCCTATAGCTGCCAATTCTGTGTTTTGCAAACTGCCCGTCTAGCATTTCAATAAAATGTCTTTGTAAAAGAAAGAAAGAAGGAAATTTAGAAGGATCTTAAATTTAGAAGAAATTTAGAAAATTCTGCTTTTAATGCTTTAGCCTTGTCTCCTACCTGAGTCTGATGCTGCTGCGGACGGACCCTAAACCACGTGCAGAAAGTGATGTGGCTTCAAGATGGAGCTATAATACATTTTTTAAACACAACAGTGTGTTACATAGTGCCAGAACATCACGTCACCAAATCTATTGAGACACTGAACTCAACACAGCCGTCTGGGGACAAATCTGTGATGATTTATTGAAGTGTGACAATTTAAAGGAACAAATGCTGGCTGTGGCTGGTTTGACTCCACTCGTCCTCTAAGGTGAAAAATCCCCTCAAATCAATACTGCAGTTCTTCTGACTGATGAAGCATTTCTGTCCTTCTTCTATGGATGTAGGCTCTCTTCAAGGATGAGCCTGTCCACTTCCCAAGGGCATGATGGCTCAAGGATGAAGATAATGTAAATCATGTACAATTATACCAAGCATTTCTTGTTTACAATTGAGAAACAGTGTGCTCATATATATATATATATATATATATATATATATATATATAGACACACCAATCAGGCATAACATTATGACCAATTGTGTTGGTTCCCCTTTTGCTGCAAAACAGCCCTGACCCGTCGAGGCATGGACTCCACTAGACCCCTGAAGGTGTGCTGTGATATCTGGCACCAAGATACTTTAAGTCCTGTATGTTGCGAGGTGGGACGTCCATGGATCGTACTTGTTTGTCCAGCACATCCCACAGATGCTCGGTTGGATTCAGATCTGACGAATTGGGAGGCCAAGTCAACACCTCAATCTCCTTGTTGTGCTCCTCAAACCATTCCTGAACTATTTTTGCTTTGTGGCAGGGAGCATTATCCTGCTGAAAGAGGCCACAGCTATCAGGGAATACCGTTTCCATACATGGTCTGCAACAATGCTTAGGTAGGTGGTACGAGTCAAAGAAACAAACACATGGATTTCAGGACCCTAAGTTTCCCAGCAGAACATTGCAGTTACAGTAGCTTGTCTGTTGTATCAGACCACACGTCCCCAGCCTTCACTCCCCTTGGCTGCCCCTGACCCTGTCACCACTGTTCCTTCCTTGGACCACTTTTGATAGATACTGACCACTGCAGACCGGGAACACCACACAAGAGTTGTAGTTTTGGAGATGCTTTGACCCAATCGTCTAGCCATCACAATCTGCCGCTTGTCAAAATGTTCACTTGCTGACTACTACAGTATATCCCATCCACTAAGAGGTGCCATGATGAAGATATAATCAGTGTTATTCATTCACCTGTCAGTGCTCATAATGTTATGCCTGATCGGTGTGTGTGTGTGTGTGT
>JAOVYU010000011.1:22941925-22953470 GCA_025674565.1 Synodontis membranacea | reverse complement strand
TCTATAATGTGGTGAAAGTCGCTGTAATGAGATGTTTATTTGACATTTATGGAAGGAGTCTCCAGTGTTAGTGGTTTGTAATCGCAAGATTTCCATCACTGGAAAGTCTCCAGGAAAGAAGGAAGGTGTATAAGAGGAAAAAAGGAATTATATGTGTATTAGCCTTATTAATAAGAGAAAAAAGAGAGACTTGTGAGGGAATGACGTGTGTATTAAATGTAGCTATAACCGGATTAAAAAAAAAAAAGTATAATGTATTGTTCTTTAATTTATTAGAAATATAGAATTTTTGCTGTGGCTTCATCACGTCGCTGTCACTGATTCATTTCCTACATCAGCACATCCACATGAGTTTTATTCCTCACTTCTCTTAGTGTTAACACTAACATATAGCTTTCTATCTAATTACCCTTTGATTCTGCTTCATCCTCAGTCTCATCTGGAAAAAAACAAAAACAAAAAGGGGAGAGTTTTAAAGTGTTGCCTGACTGAAGTGACAGTACACAAAACCTGTACGCATACAAATGAATGCACAAGTTTACACACCCTTTTTGGAAAATGAAGACAAAAAAAAAGCACCAAGTCATTCAGTGTGTCCGTTTTTTAGAGGTAAGTTGTTTTTCATCGTTAGAGCATAATGACGTACCTGATTTCTGCAAGTCACTGATCTCCACTGAGGAAAAAAAAAGAAAGAAAAAAAGATAAGTGAGTGGCGCTCATTATTAGATTGGAATCTGTAGCAATAAAAAGAGTGAAGTGGTTTTCTTTCACCTCTTTCATCAGACGCACCCTCCTTTAGAGCAACATCCAGGGACGCAGAAAACACTGCGGGGAAAAAAAAAACCCCGGACAGACAAAACCATTCGTGGATGACTTTGTGTTTATTCAAATTTGAAACATTTTACACTTAACATTTGATTTTAGTATTTTATAAAGTCTAGTACAATATGACAAACTCCAACAAACTCCAAACGTCTTCGAACCCACAACCTTCCAGTTAATCGGACACAATGTCATTTCATTTTTTTTTTTCCCCTGTTTTCACATTACTCCAGCGCTGTCATTCAGCCAGAACATTACAGATGTCTGATAATTGTTTCCTCATCATTGAGGCTGACGTAGACAGCAAGTCGTGAAAGTCTGTCTCAAACCACATCCAGTCCTTAAGTGATGCTGCACAGACTTGATAAAAAAAAAAAAAAAAAAAGGGTAAATCTGGAAGTGTTTTTAAGGTCGTCTCTATGCGGAACCCTGTCTCACTGAAACATTTTAGAATCTGTAAACATGAACAAAACATCAGCTTGTAGATGAGCGCTGTAACTTCTTTTGTTTAAAACAAAATGTAGGGATCGTTTAGGGATCGTTTAGGGATCGTTTAGGGATCGTTTAGGGATCATTTAGGGATCGTTTAGGGATCGTTTAGGGTTCGTTTAGGGATCTTTAAAGCATAAAAAAGTGAAGACAGAAATGTATCAGGAACTAAAGGTATGCTGGAATGCAAATTAATTGGACAAAAAGAATTTGATTCAGATTAACATGTAAACAGGCACCATCTGTAGCTTGATATATAACCGAGATTACATTGTTTATCACAGACATTAGAAGCAAACGTATGAGACATATGATATTTTTCTATGTATTTACGGAGGGACACGTTCGGTGCGTATATTTGTTTTTCACTTATTGGTTCCTTTTTCTAATTATAATTCTTTGATGACTCGACTCTTAATGAACCCCACAGCGTTGGGGAATTCTCCAATCTGACTGCTCAGAAGGTGATTGATTTGACAGCTGTGCACAGCTTTTTATTTACATATACTGTACATTAATGCACTCGTTGTGATGCTGTTATCAATGCGTTATCGTTTCTATAGCAACAACCTACATAGGGACTAGTGTAGTGGACGAGTGACATGAAGGGATAAAAAATATAACATCTGTGATTGAATCGTTGAGGTTTTTCAGGAGATACAGGGACGTCTTCGAGAGAGAGAGAGAGAGAGAGAGAGAGAGAGAGAGAGAGAGGGAAGCTGATGAGAGAAAGGTGAAACAGGAATTAAAGTGCTGGAATGATTTTCCTAATACAGCCCTACGCCAAATGTTTACAGTTTATTAGTATTTTTACTATTCAACGTTTACGGGTTTGCACAAGTTTAGAGTTTACATTTTTCAGCACTGTGCCTCTGTAACAATGCACAACATTAGCACAAGAATTTCACTTAAGTAAGGAAGAAAATAAAATAATGAAAGTTTCAGGGTTCTGTTGTACTGTAAGCATCTATACAGTCCTCTTCATGCACTTTACAATAAAACCCTGAAACGTTCATTATTTTATTCCTTACTTAAGTACGGTTATTTCCTATTCTCATTCCTATTGCTTGTTAATCATTAATAAGGGAACCCAAATCACTGTGTACTGGTGAGTCGGGATCGTCTCTTACCGCTCCGACACCCGGCGAGGGCCACTAAGAGCAGGACAGGAACAGCGGCTCTCATCTCCGAGGGATTTGGTCAGGATGAAGGATAGCAGAAGGACGATGATGATGGTGATGATGATCTCTGTTGTTGTCGGATCTCTGGATCACTCAGACGGGGTTATTATAGCGCCGCCGGGCATCACATGCTCAGTGTGGACAGACGGCACGTCCTGCTGTACTTGCCACAAGCACAGAGCAGCATTATCTCAGCGCTGAATCTGATCCATTGTGCCGGTCAGATGTCTCGCTGCGGTGCGGGCCGGAGACTGGTGTTCGCTCGGACAGAGGGGATGTTTTGGAGGGCGTGCTGCCAAAAGGGAAGGTCCTTTCCTTCTTTAGTGCATGAGTGACCCCTCCTAAACGATGGATGAGGGCTGTTTCAGTAAACACAGCGCTGATGTCACTGGAGCACGCACATGCTCTGGCAAATATTTCTAATGAAAAATAAAAAGTCAGGGTTGTCGAGTTGATTTTTAGTTTCATTTAGTTGATATTTAAATCGTGCAAAGGTATAGAAATGCATTCGAGGATCAATAAGTTGACGATGAAGCATTAAGAGCAAACTCTATGCAGAAAGCAAAAATTCACGAGCCAACAAAATACCACGCCTGCAAAATAACCTGTAAAAGTTTTTGTTTCTGTCGATTTAATCCCTTTAAAGTTTTTGCGTTACTGACGTTTATATTCCTGAGGTGTTAAAATACACCTTTATGCAAGAACACGTCACAGCTAGGCTGTTCTTTGGATGCATTTATGTTGTTGTTGTTGTTGTGCATTTGTGTTATTCCCTAATGCACACAAGACAATTTCTAATCAACGTTTCATTGAAATGAAAATACATTACTGAACCTTGGACCTTGAATAGATAAAAAAATAAAAATAAATGGCTTCCCTATAAAATAATGTAAATTATATCATTAGCATTTTAGATCATAGAAAAATAAAGTTTAGAAAAATGAGTTTAGAAAAATGGTGAGTTTTTGTTTAGTAGTGGACTGATACAAGATTTAAAAAAAAAATGTGAAAAATTTAATAATATAAAGTGCTATAAATGAAATTTGCTAAGTTAAGCATTACAATGCTCGTTCAAAAAATATAAATAAATAAATAGGAAACATTCCCTAAAATGTAAACTATTCTAAAAAGAATCTAAGAATTTAAATGATAAAATATTTAATGTTTTTTTTTTTTTTTTTTTTTGCCTTTGACTGTACAAACCTTATTAAAACCCGAACCGATTTTTTCAGTGAATTTTATTCCAAATGAAATCCATTAAGCTTAGTGTGATTAGTAGATTATCCTTCCAGCGAGTGGTCGTACTCGGAGATCAAAAATCTGCATGAATTAAAATAATAATAATAATAATAATAAAATAATAATAATTCTGTTGTAGGACCCTGAACCGAATCTAGAAATCGAAGTGACTCCTCAGCGTGTCAGAACGTCTTGAGTATTTAACTGAACACACATCATGTTGAGAGGAAAAAGCCAAGCGTTAGTTTAACTGAACATCTACAGTACAAGATGAGCAGGAATGTGAAAAATCTAGCTAGTGAAATGTCCATGCAGGTTTGTAGGCAGCCTCAAACTGCTGAAACTCCCTCAAATAAAAGAGTTCTCGTATACACCAGAAACTACCGATAACATCTCATGTTTATGTGCAAACAAAACATTGGACCATCTTTTTCTAAACTGTAAGAAACGTTTTTTATTCACAGCTTAGTAAAATCAATACAAATCACACATTTGTTAAAAGTAATCCATAAAATAGCTAACTACGCAGAAGCGTAGAAACGAAATGCTGTAATACAAGCGGCTTCTTCTTGATTCTTCTTGCATATTTAAACAGTGAATGTTACTGAAACATTGTGTTATATAAAGGGTTGAACACATCTCAGGTGTTTTAGTTCAGTTCAGTAAAAAAATGAAGCATGAATGATTATTATTAAGTGAAATCAGGACTGATTTCTGCTCTAGACAAAATACAAATGTTCTCCGAATATCTTTGCTGTCGGAACGTTTTTGGAATTCGCACAAGGAATTAAGTCAGGTTGGAAAAATTTGTAGGACGAGTTTTACAAAACGTAACAATTAGACGATAGTTTTGGTTCCCTTTCATGACAAATTCTAAAGCAGTGGTCATGCTGGAAAGGGTACATGTCGTGTACAGTCACGTCTTTTATAAATACGTCTTGTTAGAGGACGTTTAGGACATAGTGGTCATTTAAAACTTATTAATTGTAAAAACAACTAAAAACAGTGGTATGATTCCTTTCTAAAAAAATAAAACGCGTTTGTACAAAAAAACGAGTTAGTGCCGGTTATCACTTGCGTCATAAGACCTACAAACACTCGTTCCTTCACTGCACTTTACTCGTTACCATAGAAACAGTAACGTATTAGAAGAAGTGATTTGACTTTGGCAGTGCGAACTGTTTTTATAGAAAATTAATCAACACATTCTGACCAATCAGATTTGAGAATTCAACAGGAGGTTGCTGGGTAATCTACATCTCTAAAGTAGACTTAACATCCTACTTTATTAATAAACGAATCGGGAAACAACGGTTCACCTGTACAGGCGTTTATTCTGACAATGTTGTCAGTTCAGAGGTTGTGCATTGGTCCAGCGACCTGCTAATGTTTTTTTGTTTTTTTTTCTTCTTCTAGATTTTTGTAAAGAAGTCCTGCCATTCCTTTGTGAGTTTTTAAAGCAAACGATAAATTAAATGAACCTCATTTAAAGCTGGGATCATTCACGTATCCTTTCATGAAAGCCTGAAGTATTAACTTGTAGATTTCCACCCTCCAGCTACGATTAATGAAAGAAATCGCACCCTCGATTCTGTATCCCACCCCAGGAAGTCTGGATGATCTCCTCAACTACGAGTTCGGCGAGGGACACCAAATCAAACACGGCATTAACAAATTTCCTGTTGGCTGTGAGGTTGAGGGATCAGGGCCTTGTGTAACTCCGAGTCATGGAGCAGAGAAGGAGTTGATGTGTTAATAAACATCTCGGCAGGAAGAAATAAAGAATTAGTGTACACTTCGGAAAAACAAAATATGTACTCTTAGGAATGCTGAGGATTATCTGCAAGTATCTATTCGTATAATTGTATTTCTTAGTAATGTTTGATCTTTTTTTTTTAGATTAATTAACATGATTAACAGCAAAACAAAAAACCCAACGAAAGTTTCTAGAAAATGCGTAAATCAACAAAGCCACTGTAGTGAACTTTACAGGAAAAGCGGAAGCAACTCTGGGGAAGTGAGAAAAGTAAGCGCCAAAGATATTATAGCGTGACCCAAACGACAATGTTCAAAGGTCATCAGTGCTGATTCATGCATGTATTATACGCCGCTTGTGTATATTAAAAGATCCAAGACAAAACATTTTAAAATCGTTCAAAAAATCTCTTTTTTTTTACCCCTATTCTGAGCCACGCAAGCACTTGCTTAGAAAACCCTGAGTGCCGGGAAGCTAATAATGCTTAAACTATTCATCAAAACAGAATTATAATGTGTGTGTGTTTTTTTTTTTTTTAAAGAGACATTAAGGAATATAACGTGGAAAGAAAACTTCCTCCTCGTTATAAACTAGTATCATTTACTAAATTTCAAAACAGTCCAAGGAGGCAATACATTCCAATTTCTCCCGTTTTATTAAACTCAACTACAAGGAACATCCCAGTAGGTGTTTTGTTTGTCAATGTATTAATCAGAGGCTTTTTCTTTACCTTCCTACACCTCGTGTGTGCACCATGTGCGGGAGGAATGTCCTGAAATTGTGAGGCATTTGCAATTCCGTCAAATGCTGATAACTTCGAGGACGAGTAATGACTTTTTAAGGACGTCAGACACGACATAATCAACCTAAAGGAAAATATATATACGCTGCATTAAATATTATTATACTATTGCAAGTAGATCATTGCCTAAAAGGAGCTGTTAATGGTACAAAACTGAAAATGCAATGGAATAATAATATAAAGATGGATGTACAAAGTGACATTAATTTTTTTTTTTCATTTTTACCTGCTGCTTGTTGTACAGCTGTGTTAGTTTCACGTTTCCCCAAAAATAAACAGATTATTATTGGTTATCGACTATAAATGTTATATATATTAAAAAAAAAGAAAAAAAAAAAGAAAGACTTCAGAGCAGTGTTCATTTGGACAAAGATCATGTCTTAGTTGCTTACTGAAAATTGCACATGACATTTTAGCCACATTTTTTTCTTTGATTTGTTTTTAGTAAAGATTTAATCCATGGAACTCAGTTTTAACACAATGTTTTAGTCAGACTTTTCTGTTTCCTGATACCTGTTATAAAAGGTGTCCTGATTGTGTTAAGATGAGCTATGGTGTCGGTGGGGGCGGGGTCTTGGCAGAACTGTTTTTTTATTGGAGACCTGACTGGTGGAGTTGTTGCTAAATTCAGTGGACTTGGTCTTGACTCTGCTAATGTATTGATAGTCGCTGAATGAAGATGGCATTTTGTACACTGTCATGGTGATGAGAGCTTTTCTCTTGTCTTTAATCATCGTGCCATAACGAAGAGAGATTTCGCCATGATTTTCGCTATCAGATATTTTTCCGTTTACGTTGTCGTTTCAATTTAGTCATGAAATAAAAGATACTTATTAAATGTTTCGTTGAAAAAATGAGCACTGCTTCAGAAGCAGTAGCTTGTCTTAGTATTTGTTTATACTGAATGAAAAGTAATGGAAGAAGATTTCTGCACAAATCTGTTTAGCATTGTGCTGACTGTGTATCAAAATCCGCACACACACCTTTCATGGGCTCAATAACTTGCATTACTTATACAGTTTCAGGAAATCACATCATATACGTACAATTTGACCACCGAGTCGACCCTTTGAGCTACACAAAAAACAGTGTCGTGTCGAGTCTGAAACCACATCGGCAAGTTTGTTTGATATTCACAACGAATGGACGAGCATGTCCTTTACGCAGTTCTAAAATGGAAGCCATGAGCCTTCTGTACCATTTACCATTTAGCTAGAAGTACTGCAGTGACGACCTAAGCCTGAATCTTTTTTTTTTTTTTTTTTTATAAATTAAATATGCCTACGAAAACCCCAGAGGTATGTTTTCAGTCTCACCCATACAATTATTCATTTTATTAGTATATGCTAGTGATATTTTATTCTAACAAATGTAAAGAGCTATATTTCCCAAAACGTAAACAGTTGTGCCGCATGTTCACGTTAAGGATCCACTGAGCTTTATATCTGATTCACATTCAGGCCTATATGAAAGTAAAAACCTCTCACTCATGTTACTATTGTTGCATCCTGCAGGATCCGGCATCATTTTGGTCTACGGAGCTTTCTATGAACCTTCACTTACTGTACATCCCTATTATTAGCCATCTACACTATACTGTCAAAAGCATGTTGATACTAGAGTTCTTCCACTCCAACCGTGGTACATCACGTCTTCATGGAGCTCGTTTTTGTGCACGTCATGCGGGAAGCTGGAAGTATGAACTTTGGTTTGGTCCCCAAAGCTCCACTGAAAGGAAAATGTAATGCTACAGCATACAAAGACATTCTATACAACTTTGTGGGATCAGTCTGAGGAAGAACCACGTGGATGTGAGGGTCAGGTGTGTACATGCTTTTGGCTATAATAGTGTACAAAACATAAACGTTTCTTGGTTGACTGACAGCAGTGTGAGTAAGGGGAGGGATTTAATTTAATCCAACTGTTCCTGTTGCATTAGCTTGCATAGTTTCTGAGTGGCTTAATTCACAATTAGATTAGCATCTGTATCACCTGAATAATCTCTGAGCACTGAGAAAGAAAAGTTGTCCTTACAAGTCAACTTTCGCCCAAAGTCCATGAAACTAACGTTGTGCTGAAAAACAACTGAAAAGAAATCAGAATGAAAAAGCCTCCTTGGACGCTGCGGTAATAAGCATCACCTTCTTTATAAAATTATAAACACCACACACAACTCACTCAAACAGCCAGCTGACTGTAAATTTCATGACTGTCGCTGGTAAGAGCGTGTCTCGCTTCTCTATAGCTCCCCCCGGAGGCGAGCGTGCAGATCCTCCTGATCCACCTTCGACGTGTGTCCGTGCCAACGGTGGTTGGCGAGCAGCGCTATGTTTCGCGCCGAGAGAGCGCTCATCTCCATCGATGACGCTGCCCACTCGATGGGGCTGAGGTAATAGAGGTTGTGGTGGAGGATGAAGGGTGGAGCTTTACGCTCTGGCGCTCTGTACGAAGGATACGCCAGCCAGCGCTTCTCCACCACGCGCTCTCGTGACACGAACAGCGTCCTCAGCTGCTCCTCGGTCAGGGGTTTAGGAGAAAAAACCTTCCACACTGCTGTCTGGCTGGCCGGAGGGCGCGAGTAGCCTGGAGGGATGTGGACAGGATCCAGGGAGCTCAAGCTGGCGAAGCCCAGTTTCTCGTTATCTGTCGTGAAAACGTCAGAGATGAAAAACTCGCTCGGTTTCCGGCTGGCGTCCAGGTAGGAGACGTTGATGCGCCCGAGGACTAGCGTACTCACTGTCTGGTGGTAGCGCCCGGGGAAGTGTGAAACCAGTGATTTAGGGAAGCCCGAGAAACTGATCTCAGACATATCGCGGTGGAGAGGCGTGGCCAAGATCACAATATCGTAAAGGGAGTGGGCGGAGCCGGAACCATCAACATAGTCCACTTCGTAAAAGTTTGGGATGGCGCCTGATTGTGGAAGCAAAAAGATACAGCAAGAGACAAGTCAGGCTGACCTGCGATCTGAATGTATAGTTATGTGCAAAAGTTTGTACACCCTCAGGATAAACTTAAGCAGACATATAAACAAGATATGGTAAAAACGTATGTTAAGATATTAAAAATTAAACTAAAACCCACAAAAGTACACCAGCTCAAGGGGTTTCGGTCTTCGGTGATAAAAATATAGTCGAATGACACTAAATGCCTTGCTGCAGTGAATACAATCTGTCACTATATTAGACAGCTGGATTATCCACTCTTCAAAATCTTCAGAATCTCTTTCAGTCAACGGTCACCTGAACTAACTGTGGATAAAAAGAGAGCTGTACCGCTTTTGGACGGCCTCGTTTTGAGTGCGATGTTGGTCACGCGTGCTGGAATGAGTTCGGCTTTGCTGTGATACAGAAGCCCGGAGCAGACCTTCTTATTCCCTCCATCGACGGCCCAGAGGCCCGAGTCAGCACCCGCCAGCGACACGGAACCTGAGCAGGAGAACCCTGGGAAATTACTGTGCTCTGTAATTGTAATTGCTCTGTAGTGCTACTCAGCTCTGTATTTAGCTTAAAGGTTTTAAATGTATGCTCATCTGTTTTTTTTTTTTTTACAGAAAGCAGCAATCATTTATGCCATTATACTGTTATATAATGACAAATATCAAGAAAGATTACATGGTTATATGCTAAAGCATGCATACAGTATGAAAGTGTTCTGGTTTGCACAGAAGTACCAGCAAAAGCATGTAGGCGAACACTCTGGCCGTAGTTAACGAGTGAAATCGGGGTGACGATTTCATTGATGAAGCTCTGAGAGAAGCCTTGAGCCAGCATGGCCTCCTCAAGCGTCTGGTTAAGCAGAGCGAGAAAGTCGTCGCCGCCCATGGCATGCAGCATTCGCTCAACACTGGAGAACGAGTAGCTGAACTGCTGGTACTGATAAATCCTGTCAGGATGACATTGAGGGTCTGCGTTAAGGAAACATTTCAGCGAGAATACCGTCCTCTTTCTAAAAGAAACACTGGCAGCAGCATCCTGCACTACAGCTAACCTGATTAAACGGTGTCTAAAGGCCAAACAAACACCATGAACTCGCTGAAGTTAATCATCACCCGGTACAGTACAGTGCAGTATAAAGACAGCGGAGCTGTAATATAGAGCACAGTCCATAAACGTTATATATTATAGATGAGAATGATTCACCTCATGAACTTGTCCAGAAGTGCTTCCACCCAGATTTGCATGCGAAGCGAGTTGAAGCCGTAGCGCCACAGCATGCGCAGGAAGTTCACGATGAACCACTCGCTCTCCTCGAACATCAGCTCCTTCCCGTCAAAGATGGCCATTTTTGAAGGGACTCCAGTACGGACTGACAGACCTGACAGAGGAACGAAGAACTTCAATGCTCATGATCATTAGTTTGAACACAGCAACAAATAAAAGGAGAGACGGAGAGAGACAGAGACGAGTTCCTCTCCGGCATGGGTTGCATAAACAGTAACCGAAATCATGTTTTTAAGATGCTGGAATGAAACACCTGGAAATGAACAATCATGATCATGATAATAATTATAAATAAGTGTGATTTCATTTTAAGAATCAGTCATTTTTAATGCTTGTATTTATTTGATATAAAAATATATCCACAAAGTGCTTCATGTGCAAGTTAAGCGAGTGTATAATGGAGCTTCCCGTTTCATAATCTTGTCCCTCGAGGTTCTCTGTTGCGAGACGTCCTCCATCGCTATACTGTCTAAGTTCTGCCCCTTCTTTCACGTGTGAAAAATTATTCTTTTTTTTTTTCCTTCGATAAATGTGGCTGGGAAAACTTGTCGTATGTTGCTGAAGCTAAATTCTGGAAAACAGAGCCGATGGGGACGCCTCTGCCACGACCATAAAGGAAGCTACTGAAGAAAAACTTTCAGACCTTGACCATGTTTGGATCAATTCCAAAATCTCCTCAGCTGGTTATGATCTTAATTCAAAATAAAATCCTACAAACATTCAACTACTAATAATGCTGGTTCTGATAGAAAGGTGTCAGAATACACAGTGCATCGTAGATTGTTGTTTATGGGGCTGCATAACCACAGACCAGTCAGGGTGCCCATGCTGACCCCTGTACACCACCGAAAGCTCCAACAATCAGCATCAGAACTGGACCACAGAGCAATGGCAGAAGGTGGCCTGGTCTGATGAATTACGTTTTCTTTTACATCATGTGAATGGCCGGGCGCGTGTGCGTCACTTACCTGGGGAACACATGGCACCAGGATGCACTGTGGGAAGAAGGCAAGCCGGTGGAGGCAGTGTGATGCTT
>JAOVYU010000011.1:22871760-22882127 GCA_025674565.1 Synodontis membranacea | reverse complement strand
ATATATACACACGTGACCATGTAAGATGAACACTTAATGTACAAAAGATGTACCTTATAACAACTCTAATGACAAGGAAAGATACAGTATGGTACTTTATTTCTTTCCCAGTGTCATCTTAGAGAAGTTGTTATGATATCCTACTAATAAATGCTGTTTTATAAATGGTTTATCAATAAAAATTAATAAAATAAATAAAAAATGGTACTCAATAACAGTCTTACCGTGCTGAAAGTACCTTGTTCCGTATCCGGGTCTCTGTCTCGGACTTGGTCTTTCGTACGCGTCATAGTAGTTGTAGTACGGGCTCTCCTGCTCGCTGTACTTGTACGGATTGTAAGGGTCGTCTCCGGCCATGGCATCCTCTCGCGCCCTCGGAGGTGGCGGAGACGGAGCCGTGCGCGCGGTGTCGTTTACGCGGCTGCGAGGCGCACCGGCGCGCCTGAGTGCCAACCAGCCCGATCCGTGTGAGCGCGGCGGCGCGGAAGAACCAGACTGCTCGTTTTGTCTCGCATGATCGCTGCTGATCACGGTTAGGGATCTGACCGGAGGCTGCTGCTGCTGCTGCCGCTGCTCCTGCTGCTGCTCTCCATCTCCGTTTCCGTTTCTCCTTAACGGAGGCACGTACTGCGCGCCCTGGCTCAGGATGCTGAAGAGTCTTCCGTCGTGCTGCCACTGGATGGTCCGCCTGAGAGGCGCCGAGTCCCGCTGACACCGTGCGCTCTGGAGCACGCAGCTTAATAAACACAGGTGCGCGCACGCGTAAAATACCGCGTCGAGTTGTCTTGCGCGCATTTTGTCCGTTAGATCTCCGAAGTCTCTGCTACACAATGCCAATTACTCTCTTATATATATATATATAGGCTATATATAAAAATCTAATAAATTAGGCCTGCTGCTCTGTATTTTTTTTTTTTTAATTAACTGAGCAGTCAAAGCCTGAACATTATTTCCTATAGCATATCAATGAAAAAAATAATAAAAAGCAACGTGCATTATGAAAAAAAAAAAAAAAAAAAAAAGATCTTGGTGCAGTCTCCTGGTGATCTGCGCCTTACCCGACAGATGCGCAAAGTGAAAGCAGAAGGAGGAGCTGATGGTTTTTTTTTTTATTTAAATTTTCCCCCAAAAGTTTCTGATTTCGTCTGAGACAAGCCCCTGCAGATGTGAACGTGAGCTACATGACCTTCAAAAAACACTAGACACTGAGCTATAAAAAAAAATCCTTGCACTGAGCTATGAACTGAGCTTCTTACCTTTATTCAGTTCAAGATTTACATGACTATGCACATCTGTGGCATCATTTCTGAATTGTGAAATACACTATATGGATATATAAACTAGGCGCATGGAGTCCAGCCACTACAAAACTAGGGGCATGGAGTCCCCCCACTGCTGCTATAACAGCTTTCTACAAGATTTTGGACTGCATCTGTGGGAATTTGTGCCCATTCAGTCAAAAGAGCATTTTTGTTCAGGCACTGATGTTGGGTGAGGAGGCCTGGATCATAATTGACTTTCCAGTTCATCCCAAGGTGCTCAGTGGGGTTAAGATCAGAGCTTTGTGCAGACCACTGGAATTCCTCCACACAATAACATGCCTTTGTGGACCTCAGTCTGTGCACAGGGCAGTCATGTTGGAACAGGAAAAAGCCTTATCCAAGCTGTTAAAGTTGGTAGCATACAGTTGCCTAAAGTGTCTTTGTATGCTGTAGCAATAACATTAACCCTTCGCTGGAACTAATGGGACGAAATCCAAACCCTGAAAAACAGTCCCAGACCATTAACCCTCATCCAACAACTTTACAGATGGCATTATGCATTCCAGAAGGTAGTATTCTCCTGGCATCCAACAAACCCAGATTCACTTATCAGACTGCTAGGCAGTAAAATCTGATTCATTATTCCAGAGAACACATTTCCACTGCTCCAGTCCTTTACACCACACCAGCCAATGCTTGGCATTGATTATAGTGATCTTAGGCGTGTGTGCAGCTGCTTGGCCATGGAAACTCATTTCTTGAAGCTCTCAGTGCACATTTCTTGTGCTGATGTTAATTCCAGAGGCAGATTGGAACTCTATAGTGAGTGATGCAACAGAGGATAGACAATTTTTATGCGCTTTGCACTCGGTGGCTCCACTCTGAGAGTTTGCATGGCCAGCTACTGCATGGCTGAGCTGTAGCTGCTCTGCTTCCATTTCACAGTAATAGCACTTACAGCGGACTGGGGCAGATCTAGCAGGGTAGAAAAAAACTGACTAACAGTGACAGTGCCACATTTAAAGTGAATGAGCATTTCAGTATGATCCATTCTACTCCCAGAGTTTGTCTATGGAGATCGCATGCCTGTGGTGATTTTATGATATGGCTAAAATGCATGAACTCAATCATTAGAAGTTATCCGCATACTTTTGGCCATATAGAACAAACACAATGCAAGACAAACACAGCATTGCTATTTAATTCAAATATTAATGATGACATGTCCTTCAATATATTATTACTAACTTGCGTATTTCCAATGATATCCCAGTTGAAGACCAACCAAAGTATCTTTTACGGCAAAGCCACAATTTTCAGAAAATGTAAAAATCGGAAAGTATTTACTAAATCATGGTTTGTTAAAGTGCTTAATACATACACTGCAGGTCAACACTTCTGAAAAAGATCATTAAAGTTTTCTAATGGTCCCAAAAAGAGGACATGTCCTGGAAAAAGATGACGTATGGTCACCCTAATCTCATGCATAAACTGTATTGCACTATCGACCCAAATGAGCAGTTTAGTGTGCAAGCTAACCCACAAACCAACATTATAGTAAACAAGCTAACCCACACGGTAGCATTAGAGTAAACAAGCTGACCTGCAAACTCGCATTACGGTAAATAAGCTAACCTCCAAGATAGCACTACACTGAATAAGCTAACCTCCAAGATAGCATTACAGTAGATAAGCTAACCTAAGATAATCTAGCATTAGAGTAAATAGGCTAACCAAGAAAACAACATTATAATAAACATACGCTATAGGTTTGCATTTAATTTTTTTTTTATTAAATTGCTACCTACTGGTATTTTACACATTACAAACCATTACATTTAGGTGTCTGCCCCCCCAACCGACATAACTGACACATCTGGCCTGTAATATAAAATAAATCTAACTAAAATAGTTTTTTGGAAAACTTGGTGTAATTCATAAGTTTATTTATGTATACTCATAAATAATTTCCTCAGGTTTATAGAATCCCAGAAAGAAACTATAAGTCATACAATATGAGGTAAAGGGTACAAAGTGTACACACTGCTGGAAAATAACCTCACATTAAAAAAAAAAAAAAAAAAAAACATTACATAATAACAAATCCAAATTTTCTGATGGCACTAAAAGAATGGTTAGAACTCAAGCTATGAAGCCTCTAATGTAGTGCTAAAGGGGTTAATGTTCAATCTCGTGTGTTGTGGTTTATGGACAAAGTTCCAAGATTGTAGCTAATTGTTATGGCATGGAAATCATTTTACAGCTGGATGAACTCTAAAAAAAAAAAAAAAAAAAAAAAAAGGCAGTCATGCAAACTTGCCAAAAAAGTTTCCTCAGAGTTCTTCCTACTGAGGCCAAAATATAAACGAAAGCACACAAAAATGATGCTTTATTTACTCACTTATGAACACGCACTCAAAAATCCTTAAAATTTCATCTCTGCCCTGCCCCAGATGCATGCAAGGCTTTGTTTAAACTAACCAAACTGCTTATTTCAGAAGACAAAGTGTCTTCAAGTTGCATACATTTTTTTTTTCTACAGTAGAGACTGACAGTAACAATGAAGTATAACACTATTTACATTTGAGCACATAAGTTTACATACCATAGCAGAATTTACGAAATATAAATATTATAAAATATAGCTGATCACCCAGAAAACTTTATTTAGGGAGTGTGCTCAAGTGAAGCAATTTATCATCACATAATTGTGTGTGCTCTTTGTAAACCTTAAAGACAACTGAAATCACCCAAATGGGCCTGATCAAAAGTTTACATACCCTTGATTGCTGGGCCGATAATGTACACAAAAGTTCGTTATGGGGAACAGGTTCAAATTATGGGTAACTACGGGAGAGTGTCTACAAATGAAACTTCTTTGATTATAATCAGTGGCTGTGTATAAATATACAATTTAAATGTATTCAGAATTGCACTGACTTTCCTGGATACCGAGCCACGGGGAAAGCAAAAGAACTCTCAAAGGACAAGCCTCAAAACTTCTGGAAGAAAGTCCTTTGGAGCGCTATGTTTGGAGAGGATGCATCAATGCCTATGACAAAAAGCACGCTGATGATGATGATGGCAAGATGAATGCAGCATGTTCCCAGGAAATATTGGAAGACAACTTGCATTCATCAGTCCAGAAGCTGTGGATCTTCCACCATTTAAATGATCCAAAGCACAAAACTTTTAAAAACTTTTGAACAGTGCCCATCTCATTATTTTCCTTATTTCTATGTTTTGTTTAATGGTTGTGCTAATCTGTACTGCTGTATAGTTTAATTTGGATCCTATTAAAAGTAAATGAAATGTATTGGTACACAAATTCATCCAGGGTATGCAAACTTATGAGCACAACTTTATATTGAAAGGCCTCAGATCAGAAACTGAAAAGCAATACTTAATAATGAGTTACGAGAAACTATATGATCTTTTACCCGAATGGAGGAGGACTTCCAAAAAGACTTTAAACAGGAACGTCACATGACCATAGACTTTGGTAGGAGAGGACAAAATGAATAATGACATAACCTTAAACAAAATTAAGTGGAGAGGCTATTATACTAGACGTGTGCTACAGTATAGACTACATTCTATTTAGTATTTTTTTTTTTTTTTAGATGTAGATGTGAAGCCTTCAATAAACTTCAGCATCCATTGCGCAGCATTGTTAGCATTTGCTGCAATTCCAATTATTGACCACTAGGTGCAATAATAACTATGGAAGCAATTGTTCAACATATAGAAAATTGAGCAAATCAGTGGAACATCATATTATATCTAGGGAATAGCAACATTCGTAACTAGTATTTCAACAGAATTGAAACTGCATAAAGTTGTGAAGATTAATATTTGTTGAATGACTGAAGTCGTTGTACTCTAGGAGATGTAGCTGGACCTGATCCAACACCTCCTATGTCATTCGTAGGAGGAGCTTGATTAGGTTCAACTCTGCCTGGTAGGAGGATCAGGAATGACTCCACCACTTGGATTTTTGATTCTGGGCTGACAGGCACATAGACCAGGCCTCCTGTGGAAAGTTGGTGTAACTCCATATGTTAGTCAGCCTCACCTCTATTCACAAAATAAACTTATTTAAAACAAATTATAATACAGTAACGAGTTTGCAAACTGTGATAGGTTGGTCCCTTGAGGTGAGTGGTACATTTCATACGTATATAAGTAGTACATGCTGTTTGCATTTGACGATGGATATCTTATCACTGTCCTCAACCCCTGACGTGGCCAATGTGGACGGAGCAACAAGGACTTTTCCCTCTTTCAACGATCCATTACATTCACTGGGAAACTCACCACAGCCCTACATTTTACCTCCTAAACAGCACAGACTGGCTTCCACCTAATTGGCAGTTAGAGTAACTTAATCAGTGCTCTCAAAACTTTCGTCATCTCCTTCTGCCAAGGACAAACCGCAGAGGCCAAGGATACAGCGCTCGATCACGGATTTCTCCCCATGACCATCCAATAATAATTCTTTCCAACTCATCAAAGTGACCGGTGATCCACGGTGTTGATAAGGAGATGTCATTTTTTGACTTCCACAATGTTGCACAATATCTCATTTGTCAAGTTTGCACCGAAACGTTTCTGAAAAGTATAAAAAAATAAAATAATCCATTACAGAGATTTTCTTGATGATAAATGCATATTAGACACTAGGGGGCATAATTCTAGTAAACCAAAGCACAAGTATCTTGATGTTATGCATTTGTTCCATTCCAGATGTTTTGCTTTTCGTAGTAAAACTAAGTATGGGTCCTGGCTGTTGTTCAGGGATAAGAAGTGAACATTTTGAGACACCTAAGTGGACTCATCTGGTGTACTGTACGTATATCTATATTTCTGTCAGACACCTAGACAAAAACACATTTATTAATATTACCTGTTTCATCCTGATGGCAACAAAAACAAAAAAGAAGCGAGGAAGTAGCATTTTAAAATGGCCCCTAGTACGTTTTAGAGGATAATAACATTATCTTAGAGGAGTGTGAATGTGTGCGCATTTGCATGCGTGTGTGTGTGTGTGTGTGTGTGTCTGTGTGTGTCTGTGCAAGGCAGGACCTGGCCATGGAGCCTGACTTTATGCCACAAAAATGTGCCTTTCTCCTTCCAAATGTTCTCAAAGCAGCAGAGTCTCATTTAAATCTCAGACGTTTGACCCAGTATTAAAACTCTTCCTGGCTTTGGGCTCAGCTAAGACTGAAATAAAGTATAAAAGTAAAGTGTCAAAATGACTCCATATAGTTACTCAATGGCCTTCTTTTCTGGCAGGACGAAAGTGGCATCAAAAACAGGAAAATAGAAAATAGAAAGAACACTGTGACCATTCAAGGACATTTGGACTTTTTAATGTCGTCCTCTTAAATTCTTTTCCATCTCCATCTGTTTCGACATTTAAATTAAGAGTGCCTTACGCCACCAGGAAAAGTTATGCACTTTAGGCAGCCCATAACAAAGACAAAACAGCAGCAATGATGGGGCCAAGCACCAAAAGTCAGTTGTGAATTTGTACGGGAATAAAATGACAGGTGAGGCGGAAAGCTTTCATAATGCTGTTCGAAAGAGTAACGCAATTATTATTTGCGTTAATAATTTATACACAGTTTGATACGGATACAGTTTTTTTTTATACAGTCTGAAATCAGGCCAGGTGGAAGGGGAACGTTGTACCGCAACTCATGTTAATGAAGTTAAAGTTCTATTGTAATATCTTGCACAATTTTGCGTGAAAGACATCATATCTCTTGTGATTTTTTTTAAAGGCAGTCCAGTTTAGTGTTACAGTAAATTCTGATAAGAATTGGACTAACAAATTTATGGAAAATATTACATTATGTTCAATGCGGCCTCTAAAGAACAAGCATATAAGAACGGGCATACTGACCAAAAACAAGTGACATATTGCATAAGAATTAAATAAGTCGGACGAATACTTAAAATAAAATTATTATTATAAATGTAATAAGTCAGACAGGCACAGAGGATAAGTGCTCCTTCACTGCCGTGTGATTTGTACGAATGGCTTCGTGTGAAAGAAATTGCGTGAATCTAGACAAATTGGGAACGAAAAACGGAATTTTATCGATCCTCGATTTTGTAGGGTTTCAATTTTCTAGGGTTTCAACTTTCAGTGAGATATTTTCTGTTTAAGAGCACGGCAAATGAGCCTGCCAGGACAAAATATCCCAAAACAGCAGAAAGACAAACAAAAGAGAATAAGAAAAGTAATAATAGCTCAGTGCTTTGGCCCACTAAAAAAAGCATTCTAGTGCTTCTGGTGCTTCGTGCTAGTCAAACACAAAAGCATATTTTACTGATTTTGACCACTGGGGCTCCCTTAAAGCGGAAAAAACCCCCCCAACAACCTTTCGGCTCCCAAGGCCAGCAAAGCAGAACCAGCTGTACTAGGTCATTGTTGTTTTTCATATTTTTGACTGTGGGCACCTCACACACACTCGCTGGCAATGGAAGCACATCTGCAAGTGATTAACCCAGATCGTCCATCCACGTTGCTGAAATTCTCCTTTTCTGACACACAGAAAATGTGTTTGGATAAAGTCAGTTTGTGTGTGTGTGTGTGTGTGTGTGTGTGTGTGTGTGTGAATTCGCAGCAATAGTGGACGTGGATTGGTCAACACAATCGGATGGTAGGAAGAAGATCACAGAGAGCAATGCAGACCAAACAGCAGCACGCTCAAACAAGGTCTTATATTGAAATGAGATCAAGATGATGAATCTAATCAAGTGAAATGAGAGAAGGTGAGAAAATCACAACTTCTAGGCGGACTAAATTATAGTCCTCGGAACGCCATGTTACTCTCGGAATGCTCGGAACCTCTTCGGTTCTTCACGACTTGGGTTTCACAAGGTTTTATGATTCAGGTCTACAGTTATGTTGACACGATTTCATCGTATAATTGCCTCATATTTCTCAGCTGCACATTCGTGCTTCTACTGTCCCGTTCTAGCACGTTCCAAAGGTGCTCGATTCGAGTCTAACTCGAGACTGGGGAAGCAAGTAACGTACAGTGAACTCATTGTGATGCTTTTGTGACATTTGGTATCCATTTTCATGCTGGAACGAGCCATGATAGGAAGGGAAAATAGTCAGTGCCATACAGTAGGCTGTGGCATTCAAAGAACAACATTGGCTTGAACATATTTAGAGGCCCATTGCAAGACAACAAAACATTCCCCACGCCATTACACCACAACCAGCAGCCTGGACTGCTGACACAAGACGAGTTGGGTGCAAATTCTGACCATCTGTATGGCGTAGATGAAATTGATTGAACATTGCTCCTGTTTCAGTGAGTCTGTGCCCACTGTAGCCTCAGAGTCCTGTTCTTGGCTGACAGGAGCGAAACCTGATGTGGTCATCTGCTGTTGTAGCCCATGCAATGCACAAAACACCTCAAGAACCTTTATCTTCATGATTTGATGCATTGTAGTGCCACATGATTGGCTGATTTGATAACAGCATGGATTAGTAGGTGTACAGGTTTTCCTAAGCGTACAGTCGACCCTCGTTTATGGTGGTTAATCCGTTCCAGACTCTACCGCGATAAGTGAATGTCCGCGAAGTAGCATTCTTTATTTATATATTTTCGTAGTTCGAGCAAACCTGTTTAGGACCTTCTAAATATGGTTTTTAACATTATTAGAGCCCTCTAGACATGAAATAACACCTTTGGTCACCATTACACTCGTATTACCCGATATATTAGACAAAATAAGAGAAAAAAAAAAGACATATTAGACATTACAAATATCATATTATTATTATTGTACATTTAATTACACACAGTTCTTACACACAACCACTAACCTATGAAAATAGTGCAACTTGTTCGATGATGATGTGCGGCTGAAGAACATCGTGATAGGCAGATGCTGGCGCTGTCTTTTCATATGCGTTAGGAGGCTTTTGGTTCATCAAGTGCATTCCGGAACCGCAATGCACGCATTATTTACACATAGGCCTACAGTCCATCCGTACAGTAATTTTAATTTTAATACAGGGGTTTATAATTGACTCAGACAACTGAGCGCGAGCTGTATCATTTTCACTGTCTTGATCAACTTTTTAATGAATATACTCTATTGGAAAAAAACGCAAGAGTGAAGCCGTGAAATTTGAAGCGCGAAGTGCCAAGGGACGACTGTAGATCCTTTAAGATAAGATAAACCTTTATTATTCCCACAAGTGGGAAATTTGCATTGCCACGGCAGAAAGTGGACAGAAACAGAGTGCAGCAACAATTAAAAAACAGTAGAACAAAGTAAAGCAAGATAAAAAAATACAAATTGCTCTATACAATCTAAAATACAAGAGTGGTATAAATAAAAATATGTGTATTATAAACTGTGTACTTCTATATATGTAAACTTAAATAAATTTGTATGCACACAAACAGTATGTGCATGCATATATGTACAGAGTGGAGTAAAATTGCACATAAGAAACAGGTAAAATTGCACATAGGTGAAGGTAAAAATTGCACATAAGAAAAAGGTAAAATTGCACTTAAGAGAAACTATCATGATGTATTGGATGTTTGTGTGTGTCTGCTCATGCGCGATGTGGTCATCGGCAAAGTCTTTGATGTGGAGTCTGACAGCAAATGGGAGGAAAGACCTGCGGAATCTCTCTGTCCCACAACGGGGGTGCAGCAGCCTACCACTGAAGGAGCTGCTCAGTGCTGACAGAGTCTCCTGCATGAGGTGTGTGATGTTATCCAACAGGGACGACAGCTTAGCCACCATTCTCCTGTCACTCACCACCTCCACTGGGTCCAGAGGGCATCCTAGAACAGAGCTAGCCCTCCTGATCAGCCTGTTCAGTCTCTTTCTGTCACCAGCAGAGATACCACTGCCCCAACAGACCACACTGTAGAAAATGGCTGATGCCACTACAGAGTCATAAAAAGTCCTCAGGAGCGGCCCCTGCACTCCAAAAGACCTGAGTCTCCACAGCAGGTACAGCCTGCTCTGCCCTTTTTTGTAGAGTGCATTAATGTTATGAGTCCAGTCCAGTTTATTATTCAGATGAACACCAAGGTACCTGTAGCTCTCCACAGC
>JAOVYU010000011.1:22861486-22871660 GCA_025674565.1 Synodontis membranacea | reverse complement strand
AACCGAGCGCGCGCTGTATCATTTTCACTGTCTCGATCAACTTTTTAATGAATATACTGTATTGGAAAAAAACGCGACCGAGCCAAGAGACGACTGTATATCATAATATTCGACATGATTGTCACTATGGAATAAAACTCTTTTTGATAGAGCAGGACAAGGACACCGGCCTTCTTTATTTCAGCGTTGTCCTGATCACTGGGACGTGATGCATGGCGGCAGGAACTGTCCTGTCGCTCCAACCAAAGTATATTTTTCAGCAATGAATATTAAAAAAATTACAAAAGGATGGAAAATTATGCGATTAAAAGTTTGGCCAATATCGTAATGGAAAAAAAAATTCACATCAGCAAGTACATCATTACTAAGTACATCATTACTTCCTCAAATCATTGACATTTCAAATGCTTTATTTATACATGCATGATTACATACACGATTAACCGCAAATGGAAGACAGGGAGGGAAAAAAAGAAAAGAAAAACAATGCAGGGGAAACACAATGGGATTCATCCACCATATTATTTCCTAGAGTAAGTTGTTAACACCCAGTTATTCATTCCATACGAATGGTTTATTACAGCGAGTTCAAAAGAGAAGCGATTCATTTGTAAAGGATTTGTAATTGCATTTAGGCAATAAAGGTCTATCAATAGAAGTAATTACGTTCATAATCACACATTTTTCTTATCTCATTTGGGAACCCGTAGATAAGCCGTTGCTGATCATGCTACCGAATGGCGCTGCTCAAGTTAGCTAGTATTAAGTACAAGATTATTATCATATTTTAGTCATAAAAAGAAATGCATTTGAGTCAGGGCACATGTTCCATTGTGAAAACTCTTCTCTCCGTCTCATCCTGATTATTTTATAACCTGCCT
Source organism: Synodontis membranacea (assembly GCA_025674565.1). Classification (NCBI taxonomy): domain Eukaryota; kingdom Metazoa; phylum Chordata; class Actinopteri; order Siluriformes; family Mochokidae; genus Synodontis; species Synodontis membranacea. The sequence continues at coordinate 22,870,779 of JAOVYU010000011.1, read as the reverse complement.
TCATTATGAAAAGCTTCCTGTCAGTCTGTGGTCTGTGGTGTTTCTTTGCCACTCTGCAGACAAACACTAGTCGCAAAGCTAACGGTAATTAAATGAGCTGTAATTTAGGGACTAACACCAGCTTCATGTCTTGTTCAAAAATTCCAGTGAAATGGAAGCTCACGCAGACTGATTTTTTCCTGCACAAACAGGAGGTTTCCATTACTCAGAGTCTAAGAGTGAAACCTCAACACACACACACACGCACACACACACACACACACACACACACACACACACACACACACACAGAGGCCTACGTGGCACTCCACACGTGTATGCTGCATTCAGTAAGAAATCATAGCGAGACCAGAGGAGGAGTTCAGGAGGAGATCTTGAGCAGGGACTTCCTCTTTGAACGCAACTCAAGAGCATTTCTGAAATTCCACACAGATTATTTTTTTTCAGTCGCCTCATTATAAACTGCACTGTGGCATCACTTTCTTTAAAAAAAAAAAGAAAAAAAAAAAGCCCATCATGCTTTGTTGCCAAAAAGAACCAGATCGAGCATTGCTGCTGAGTGAAACCTAAACACCAGACGTAGTGAAGAGGAGAACTTCAGAAAGACCACAGACTTTAGCACTACAGCAGCGTTTGGCTCACGGTGCCAGAATGGGGTGCCAGAGGACGTTATTAGATTTGGTCAAGCGGCTGGAGAAAGTGAGCTTAGTCTGGAGTCTAATATTCCACAATGAAACCACATTAGACGTGACAAGGCATACACAATGTCCCAGTTACTCGATATATAGCCATGTTCAGTGAGTCACTTTGGTGAATGGTTTTAGTACGTTACCCACAATGCCATTCTCTCTACCTTAAAGAGGCTGGCTCACCCTTCCCAGAATCCTCTGCACTGACAGTAGCGCTGTTCCAAAATCAACCCTCAAGAATCCGTAACAATCCAGCAACATCCCAGGCCGTAAATCTTCAACTGTAACATGAAATTGAAGATATTTTGTCAAAGCAAGTACTGTATATGTTACATTCTTTCAACTGACCCATTCTGTGTTTTGCATGGTTCTTCCATATATAATAGACCCAAACAGGCCTCGGGCGTCTTGCACGTGGCCGCAAAGAAAAATTTTTAAAAGAAAGTTTCCACATATTATGACAGGTAGATGAAGAAAAAGTTCTAGATGGATTTCGAAGGGATCGCTACCAGTGGTAGGTTTTGCTGCACAAGAACACAACGTTAAGGGAGCTCTTCCTTTAAGAGAGCGATGCAGCAGCGCTTTAGTCCTTTAGTCTGTCTGACCTCCTCTTCTTTTATACACTCTGCTCAAACAGATCGACCTCCAAAGCTGCAACCTTCATGCAATACTGTCAGGAATGGCATCATGCTTGTAATCCGGTAGATCACTAATCACTAAGATGAGCTGAGTCCACTGTTTACTTCCACGTTGGATTTGAAGGTGAACGTAGCCGGAATGCTGCAAATGTTGTACAGTGAAGAAGCTAACAGCGACACCTTACCGTTATCCCTGATGTTCAAAATTGTTGATTTGTTTTCTCTTATTAAGCCGCACTGCGTCCACAGTGCGGCATCTGCGCTTCACACAGGAATAACTCAAATGCAGCACCACCAACAGCTTAGCACCAGGATTGCGGCCCAACCACGTCCAGATGTTCAGTGATGTCACGCAGAGCTGCTGATGTGGTTTAGGACACAATTGGACTATATATTCTGTAACAGCACTGATACAACACATTAGACGTGTCTACGGTGACCTGCGATGGTATTCGGGATGGTATTCTGCCTCACACCTGGTATTCCCGGGATACGTTCCGGATCCACCACATCCCTGACCAGGATAAATCAGTTACTCCAAGTGAGTGCATGATATAAGGTACAAGATGACTATGATTATTACAGGCTACTAGTTTTTCACTTATTGACGTTGGGATAAAACCACTCAAATTAAGGGTCCAGTCAAGCAGGCTAATAATGTTAGGGCTCAATAATTAAATTGTTGTAATTTCCACCACTGGAACTAAGTTTAAATATCATGCCCCTCCCCCTTCCCCCCGGATATGCTTCACAGACACCAACTTGATAACCTCTGGTCTATAAGACTGCATCAGGCTACTGGGGTCTGTTTTACACCTTGGATATGTCGTGTATGAAGTCATGTTAGTGCCATCTACTGGCAATAGATCATCGAACCTCAACTGATATAAAAATGCCGCTGTGTACGCTGCAACGTATCCACATCCGTGCTTTCATCCGTGATTACTGCCTTTAGTTTAATTCATCGACTGAAATTGAGTAAACTTACCACATCTCTGTATTGTAGGATTCATGTAAAGTTTTTAAGCCATAAACACAAGGCAATAAGAGCAAAGAGTATGTGCCTTTACATGAAATAAAAATTTGGCAGGTTTTCTGTTTTCACTGCAATTCAGATCTGCTACAGAGAACCATTGCTTTAATCCACAGTTTAGAATATTTATTTCCTGCTATCTTAAAAGTCCACTATGAAGGATTCACCTGATTCCTTACCCCTCCCTTTCCAAGTGTGTATTAGAACGCACGGTGGCCTTCAGGTGCACGTAGCGTAGGCTACTTCCGATTACTCACATTCACGCTCCCTTACATTTCCTGTGCTTAATAACAAGTACGTATCCTCCTTTTTTTCAAACGTTGGGTTCTCAAACCTGTTACCCAGCACCAGCAAACACTGATTCCGCTCCTTTCTTCATCCTTTCTTCTTCTTTTCTCCTTTCAGTGCTTCGTGAAATGCAGAAGGCGCTCTCTAGGGACATTTTCTGTTCTGCGCTACCCGTTGGGACGCAACATGGTGGCTCCGTAGAGGTTGACCCACTCGCTATGTAGATATAGAAGGCTCGCTCTAAGCTTACAGAGGCACAGCAATTCATATTTACAGCTAATCATACAGTAATGAAAACGTATTCATGAATATTATATTCGTTTCTGTTAATCCCGCTAAATCCTACATAGCGGATGATTAAGAACTCTTTTTTATCATACTTGTGATCTGATTATAACAAAATGCTATAAATCGAAAGTAAATGATTCAGCAAAAGCTAAATAATCAAACGAAATGACTTTTGTCTTAGTGAATCAAACAGTTTCTTTCATTTTTTTTTCACACTGAAATTTTAATTCATCTGGTATTCGTCCAAACACTTTCTTTGTGCACACACAGGGACATACGTAGACTCTTTTATTTAATTTCAATTTTTTTTTATTTATTCAAGGTAAGCCACGACAAAGGTCATAATTATCGACATTCATTTTGAAGTGCAGTGCTGATCCACTTTCCTTTACGAAGTACATAAAAAAACACATAACCGAATGCTCTAGCAAGAATTTGACCTTTCGAAAATAAAATGTTTAAAAAGCGGTGGTTTTCAATGAAGTGCAGGTTATTTTGAATATTACATTAGCAGCGGCAATTAAAGAAACCAGAATTTGTACAGTATGGGGTATGTTATCTACAGTATTTGCAACTGATTGGTAGTAGAAAATAAATAATCATTGAATCAGAGCAGATCAGTCAGAGAAAGAAAAAAACAAAACAAACCAAAAACAAATATAGCTGAATGTACATAAACGTATATAAATTGATAAGAAGATATGTAAAACATGCAGAATTATCTAAAGATCAGTAATACTGAAAACACATCATATTAATCAGTAAAATGTACCGATTTTAAGGGACAGAAAACAGAAATCACAACAAAAATTACTGGTAATCTGTCGTAACCCCAAAAATTTTTTTTATGTGTGTGATGTGAAAAGTGATGTTATACAGACTTGCTGTGATATTTTATAAACTTTTGAATGCATGTACTACTGGAATAATCCTGGGAGACGGGCGGTCCAGGAGCGATGGAGCTTCGACGTGGACGGCTGCAGTCTCTCAATCCTGGTTGACGTGGGAACGTGGGAAAGAGAAGGAGACGTGGGAGAATGTTAAAATTAGAATGCGAAGAATGGAAAACTTGTCATATTCACAGGACACAACAGGTCACTGATCATTTCCCTGGTTGCTCACTGGTGTTGATTTCATGATAAAAAAAAACTTCAAACCATCCTGCTTTTACTCCATTTTTACTCAGAGCTGCTTGGAACAACAGTTTCTACCGATTTTTAACCATACTATGAAATCCAATCAGGCCCCAGAAGGGCTTTGTGCCATGCCAGTCTATAATTTTCATATCGGAAGGCTCTGGACTGTATAAAAGTGCAAATATTCAATCAGCTTGCAGTCTTCAAAGTATTAATATATACGTTGATAAATGATGTCTTGATATACACGATATTCAACGTTTTCAATGTATCAGAGCATGTACCTATGAATACAGTAGACATCATATGTTCTTAATAACTCGACAGGTATTACCTAACGGTATCTTTTATTTTGTTTCTCTCCCTGCCAGTAACATAAAGCAAAATCAAGCTACACCGATGACAAGAGACATCTTAAAAACTGGCAGAGAGACCATCAGTATGCATTCCATAAGAACTACAATCCCTATAGCATTTAGTATGTAAGCATGTTTTCCTATAATGGCCATTAGATGATGAATTCCCCTCTTGAGGTGTGGTTTTTCCAAGTTTTCTTCATTGTTTTTTTCCTCCTGAGCTCCCACTAGCTACTTAAGTTTGTAAGCTGCTTTGAGACAATTTGCATTCGTGAAAACACTAAATTGTAATATGCCCGTTTGTCAGTGTCTTTACAGTAGGGGTGGTACTACTCTGTCTAAAACATCACCATCATCATCATCATCATCATCATCACATAATGGTGAAAATCTAGCCACAGTACTGGGAGTTGGCATTATTGTAGAGACAGTGATTGTTCAAACAAAAGCTTCTTATCAGGTATTATAACTGTCATTAATGACACATTAATGCATAATGACTATGTACTGTATATGACAGAATTTGAACAGCGTGCATCTACAGTAAGATCCTAGTCTAAGACCTTGCTACTTGCTAGCTCCTGACTAGCTCCTGAGTAAGATAGTAAGATAGTAGAAGTCTTTGTAAACCTAAGTAAGAACTGTTTTTGCCGACTTGTACTTGTAGAGTAAAAACAGTATTAATACTAATTAACTTGCAATCCCAATTGCAAATTCTGGATTCGATCTCCCGGTGATAGGGCGAACGCTTTCCCCGTTACGCCACTCGGGGGCTCTACCATTATAGAATAATGTAAAAATGTAAACATAAAGAATGGAAAAAAAACTAGAGATATGTTTGTGAACATTACATTTAAATGTTCTCAGATCACACAGAAAACCTGACATTAAAGATCTTGACCTAAAAGCTCCTAATGTTCAGAAAATGCTCAGATTCAGCCCTCGGCTTGGCACTGTGAAATGATGAAAATAAAATATAAAGTAAAAGTAAAATAAAAAAAATAAAGACAAATAAAAAGATGTAAACAGGATTTCATTTTTTTTTTTTTTTTTTTTTTTGCTCACTTACATTATGACCTCCAAGGAGTGAGGTCCACCACCGGGATGTTTTTGCAGCTGGTAAAGCTTGCTTGGTTGGGACTATAGAAGAAAGCGTTCGTAGGAACGCTGGCGATGCCCGTGTTGTCACAGATGATGCGAGACAGAGACACTCTGAGCAGTGAGGCTCTCTGTGCCGGGGTGAAAACACCTGTGTTCTCCCACCAGAGCCTGAGCGCAGAAATTATAAAGACACAAATTAAACACTGATCTAAGACTTAAAAAAAAAGAACAAGTCCAAGTCATTCAATATAAGCCTAATAGTTCAGATAAAAGAAAAAAAGAAGCACATATGAAGCAATGAACATGTGTGGCTGACATTTCAGATAAAGGGGAATATCGTTTTTGATTATAAAAATGCATGTTTCACCTAGCTATTCTTTTATAGTGTAATAGATTATGCAGAAGTTTGAGATTCTGACTACATGTGTGTACTATAAGATGTAACGTATAGCTATACTCTAATCAGGGCTATAGGCCAGGGTCACGTCTCTCAGGAGAGTCATAGCATAATGTGACCATACAAATGCTTTAATTAAATTTGGATCAATTAATTTTTTAATTTTGATCGCAAATAAAAATACGAAACTATAAGAAAATAATCAGCGACTTGAGATTTGGCCCGACACGAAGAAGTGCTACCGTTTCCACCCAAAAGTTCATTCTTTTTTAATTATCCAACCATTTCATTCCTCCATTTCTCCAAACAAAATAATTTTTTTTTATGTGAAATTAACAGCAGAATTTCCACTTACGTGAAAAAACCTAACTTAAAGGAGCAGCTTCGTTTCTGACCTCCTTTCATTAATTTCATTAATTCACCATATTAAAAAAAAACAAACATCTTTATCTGTATGTGAGGAGTATGTGCAGAGCATGTTACTCTTTACATTACGTTGTTATTTAGACTAGACTATAAAGACAGGATGGATTTGACGGTCTGAACCATGCTGTTATGGAAAATTAATCAACACCTTCTGGACAACTTCTGAAGTTTGTGGAGCCTTGAAAATTCCTCAGGTGATGTAAGAGCTTGACGCAGCTGTGACTTGTATAGTCATATTATTTAGTGATTTGGTTGAAAACGCAGTACCTGTCTCCTTGGCGGATCTTCTGGAACTGGGTGGCGATGATACAGGAGAACACCGGACCGACTCGGCCACCGGGGACGAAAGGCTCGGCAATGCCTCCAGCCCAAAGATCGATGTTTTCAGTAACACCATAGAGATCCATGAGTTTACTTGCCAGATCTGTGTTATTCAGCACTCTCCCCAATTCTTCAACATTGCTGGGTGCAGACAGGCCGCAAAACCTCCGCCATGCGTTATAGCCTAATGGGCAGAAGAAAATACATTTAGTAACGTACTGTAATCTGTGTTACTTTGTTCTTTCTACTCTTTCTACAGTACTGTTTCTGCTGTACAGCACTTTGGGGCAACTCCTATTGCTTGTTAAATGTGCTTTTGAAATAAAGTTGACTTTAATTGTCTGTGTATCTGTGATGTGTATGTTTGTGTTTGTGCATGTGTGTGTGTGTGCGCGTACCTTGTAGGCCGTGGTCTCGGCCCCTCTGCAGGTTGAGGGAACCCAGGTCCTGGGCGATTTTGCTGGTGAAGGCGAAGAGTCTTTCTCTCACCGCGTCCACCAGTATACCATCCTGCCTGTTCAGCTTAGTCGGACGACTGATCAGGCCCCGAATCTGAGGCTCAATCCCACCTGGGGGCAGAATTTCAAGTGAGAATCAGGATACTTTGATACTTTAGAATCAAAAAAATGTCTAGAATTTGATTTTTCTAACAAGTGACTGTTTAACACGACAAGGTTTGCAACAGTGTACGCAGACAAACGTCCAGACAGCCCTCGTTAAATGGTAGGTTTTTGTGACGTAACAAATGAAACCAAGATAAATCATGTCTGATCCTTTTCCACCTTTAACGTGATGTAGCAAAATTCAAGTAAAAAAAGAAAGAAATGTTTCAGGATAAAACCTGCAGGTCTCAGCTGAAGACGAAGAAAAAATAAATCCACATTCCAGGACAATAGCAACCCAAAGCACAAATCCAAGTTAATAAAGCAATGGGTTCATTCAGTCAGATCTAAATTCATGTGGAATAACTTGACCACTGGGTACACTCAGAACACTCAGTTTCACAAACTCACTTTCAAGTTCTTTTTCCTATAATTATACCAAACAGGTGTGTTTATAGGATTGCCTGATCTCATGAACCGAACTTGTGCAGGATGTGAAACGCAAGGGTTTTGCAAAAAGATGAATTGTATCGACTCACCTTCAAATATAATTCTCCACGGAGCAAAGAAGGCCGTGTGCACAGGGACGCTGGGGAACTGAACATTTTCCTGGAAGTTTTCGTCCACACGGAAGATGACAGGCTGGATGGTGGCGTGGGCGAAGCGGTAAGCAGCTGTGGCGAAAACATTGGAGACGGTCGGGTCAACGTTGGGGTCGTAACCGGGATAAGCGCCTAGCTGCTTGTTAGCGGCCTCAGTTCCCACGATGTGTGGCAGATAATCCCTAAACACTATGATCTGCGAGACACAAAATGAATATTTACTTGAATTAGGATGATGTCAGTCACCCAAGACATGTCACTTTTCCCAACTCTTGAAACATTAATACAATACTTTATATATTATACACAATCTCAGCACAGAATAAATTAACTTTTAAATTTAAAGGGATTGAAGGATATTATCATTTACAATATACTATCACTATACTTAAGTAACAGCTTCTTGGACAATTCCTCCATCAATCTTTGACATCAAACAGTTTAAAAAAACAAACAAAATAAACTCAGTGGTCTAAGATGGCTGCCTCAATATTATTAGAAGATCGATCTGTTATCTATTATATATTATATATTATAATATCGATCAGTAGATCGACAGGGAATGGATTAGGGTTAAGCAATGCACCGTATCAATACCATAACTAATGTGGAGCAAACTATCTCTCTCTCTCTCTCTCTCTCTCTCTCACACACACACACACACACATAAATGGGTTTGTGCCATTTCCAACACAGTAAACATACATGGTATCGAATGTTATAGACATAAAAAAGTTCTAATTCTTTCATTTAGACAAAAATGTCCTTTTGTGTAACTGGAACTTTGTTTTTGCAATGTGTGTTTAGTCTATCAGTTGTTAGATTCATTAAGTCATTTGAGGTAAGACATCAGGGTGATACTGTACGTGATGAAGTGTTATAGATATGTCTGCAAAATATCAGCCCAAATCTAGGGGGCGTTTCTCTCCATGTAATCAGCTGACACGACTATGACTGATAGGCTGCATGAATCAGTTTTGCACAAGAAAGGAACTATTAAAAACGCTCTGTGTTCCCACTGAGTGAGGTAATGAGCTCGAAGCTGTGATTTCTCGTCTCAATTTGTCAATTTGATTGCATCCACTGCCTCGGCATGTCATGTCACGGGACTTAAATGTGAAAATGTGTTTTATTACTAAAAGTTATATTCGATATTTTATATATAGTTATATTCAAGAAATATTGCTTTGTAGAAAAAAATTTGAAAACTCACCTCATTCAAAATTATGCATTTATTTTGACATTCTATATGAGTTTTTTTTTTTTTCCCTAAATGTGTGTGTTTCCATTTTGGTTCACATTTTCAAATTGCTCATAAAGCAGTTAATGGAGACAGCTTCTGTCATGGCGCGTGCGCAGCCTCCGACACTGGAGGCTTCTGTGAGCGCACACATCACCTTCTCTCCCTCTCTCTCA
>JAOVYU010000011.1:22833206-22844568 GCA_025674565.1 Synodontis membranacea | reverse complement strand
TGTATACTGTTTTGCTGAAAGAGCCAATTAAAATACTGCAAAGACATTTTTTCGACTTGGACCTATTTTTTGAAGACACAAAGGAATCGATCTGCCCTGACATAAGCCTTCAGCGGTGACTTGTATGATATCATCTTGACAACTGTCATAGAAAGATGGTCTTAGTATCATAAGATAGGTCTTTTCAAGCCTCCTCTAGTAACATAAATACTTGATTTTTTTTTTTGTGAATCTCTGAACACTGAAAAAAAAAAAGATTTGAATTTCAAGCTTGTTAATTTTAAAACAAATACAGATGTGTGTTTCCAACAGTGTATATTGAAATGTTAATTGAAATGTACTAATAGCCAATATTATTAATGAATTAGTGAACTCTGTCATACGATGATTTCTGCACTTGGTTTCTATGTTAGATTGATAAATGCCATAAGGGCCATTGTGTTTGTTTGGGAGGTGTGTGTTGTGTTTGTAGTGCTGTGGATGATTTGTGAATCGTGGGGCATTTAAAAATTCCGTTCTGTTTGTTTGCAAATCATGGGGCGTTTAACTCTATAAAGCCTTGACACGTAAACACAGTGGATATGCTTATATGGCGATATTTATGACAGTTTGGTTGGTGCTGCATTGTACTGTAGTAGGATGCTGTGTGTCTCTCTGACGTCATCGTCATTGCTAGCTATTTTAGCCAACAGCATTTGAACAAATTTCAGAAATAAGGGATAACTGTTACATGTTTCACAAGACCTTCTTTTCTGACTCACCATTTCAATATCGCACCTTGTTGCCGAAAGTATGTGGACACGTCGCCATCACACCACGTGTGTGCTTGTTGAAAATCCCGTTCCAAAACCGTGAGCATTAAATATGGAGTTGGTTCATCTTTTGTTGGAGTTGGTCCAACAGTCTCAGAAGGAACCAAACCGTACTTTTCCTTGTCATTGTGGTGGTTCCATTGTGTGTTTCTCATACCTTGGAAGGTCCCTGTGGTGTGCCTTATAGTTAAAGCTTAAAAAAGGTACCTTAGTGGCCAACAAGATGTACCTTACATTTTTTTCAAGGCATGTAGATACATACTAAAGGTACAAAAGATGTAACCTTTAATAGTGCCACCCTAGTGGAAAGGAAAGTACAGTCTAGAACCTTTATTTCTGAGAGTGTATAATAAGCTCAACTCTTCTGGTAAGGCTTTCCAGTAGATTTTGGATTGTGACTGTGGGTAGTTTTGATCATTCAGCTACATTAGTGAGATGTCAATCCATGCTAGTGGTGTTGAGTGATGCTGAAGTCAGGGTTCGGTGGAGACCACTTGAGTTTTTCCACACCCGCTTTGGTAAACCATGTCTTCTTGGGCCATGCTTTGTAGTCTTACTGAGAAATCATAAGTGGAGGCAGCAAACACTGGACAGCAAACAAGTTCCAGAAAGGCAGTGCACATATCCTGTACAATGCAGTTGTGCTGAGACTCATGTCAGCTAGATAGGGATGAGATGATGAGCTCAATGGCCTTGACGGTGATATTAGCAAAAGTTGAAAGTGATATATTTGAGCAGAGTGTACAGATGAGGAGGATGAGAGAACTGCACGGGCTAAATCCCTCCGGCTACACCATCAATGGATAGTCAAGTGGCATTGTGGGTAATGTAGAACCTTATTAAACAAAGAACAAATGGATTAAGATGTCAGTGAAAGAAACATTTAATTCAAAATTAATACTGAACGCCATTAAAGGTTAATTATAGTGGTTATAATAATTATAATGATTAATATTGCAATTGTTCAGGGTGGAGGTTTTCTTCAAGATGTTCTTAACTGGCAGAAAGAATGTTCAGTATGAGGATCTTAGACCAGGTTTGAGTTTTAGACCTCATCTTAAATTAGAAGGTTGGTTTAATAATAATTGACGATGATTACGATGGTCACTGTGGCGGATTGGCGACCCGCCCAGGGTGGAACCCCCGCCTCTCGCCCGGAGTTAGCTGGATATTGGCGCCGGCTCCCCCCGCGACCCTGAACAGGATTAAGCGGAAGAAGATGGATAGATGGATGGATGGATGGATGGATTATGATGGTGATAATGTATGTCGGAAGGTAATACAGGGCATATTTGAAAATGTTTCAATTACCTAAGAAAAGGGCTATTAAGAAGAAATTTAGTCAACAGGGCGGACTTAAATGATCAGCGATTATCTGACACTGTGTCAGTCAACAATGAGGCTCAGGTTTAATAGTTGCGAGTGGCTTTTGCCTTTTTTTTTTTTAATTTAAGTATGTCTTGCAACAGAAATACAATTAAATAAAGAATTTCGATGTCCTAAGAACTATATAAAAATAAAATAAATTGAAAACACTTAATTAAATCTGAGTTGTCTCTATGAGCTTTGCACATTTTGATTTTGTCTTTCTCGACCAAATTAGATGTTAATTGACAGCAATTTTCAGCTCATTCCACAGATAGTCAGCTGGATTAAGGCAGGGGTTTAAAAACATAAACCTTCTTTTTTTTTTTTTTTTTTTTACAAGCTACTACTTTGTTCATGCTATTACTCTGTGCACTCAGATTGTCCTGAGTGCCATATTTGATCCACTATGATATAATGGACTTCACAGTGCTTCTAAGACAGTTCATAGTTTGGCTGATTGGCTTTTTATAACCTTTCCCATCTTCTTTTCCTCCTAACATCTTAATCTCAAAGCTTTATGGGAGGTTAATTGGTCTTCTTGACAACAAGATTTAATCTGATCTGATCTGAGCTGCCATTTTAGCTGTGTGACCTCCCAAATTCCAAGACATTGTGCAGAGATGCAACTGGTGTGAGATCCAGAAAATGAACACTAGCCTTGATTTAGATTGCTAAAAATATGCAGATTATCAAATAGGCAGTTTTTAGACTTTTCATTTTTAAACTAATTCATCTAAATACTTTATTTCATCTCACTTCTGTAGAGGGTGAAGGCATTGGGGACACTGTATAGCTGGTGTCCCCTGGACAAAAATTCACCACCCTGCCACCAGAGGGCAGCATCCTCTGAATTCCAGAGATTCGTTCCTTCCTTTTTTTTTTTTTTTGCTTTTTGGTTTTGATTCTGGAAATAATGATGATTACCATGTAGCCTTCCACCAGCTTTTGTTTTGGAACTAACATGCTCATTATGTTTGACCCTTTCATCATGTCTATCGATATTAGGTTTTGGACTGTGGATCTTCAGTGAATGGATTCTCGTAACACCTTTAAGACCCTGCCATTACAATATATTATAAAATGTCTAACTTTGAGTATGTGAAGGATTTTCCCCAGGCCACTAAACATACATAAGAGTCTGGTTTATAGTAGGCTAAGTTTCTGAAATACACTATATGGACAAAAGTTTGTGGACACCTGACCATGACACCAGTATGTGGATCTTCCCCAAACTGTTGCCACAAAGTTGGAAGCACACAATTGTTTAAGATACTGTTGTGTCCTGTTTCGTTACAATTTCATTTCACTGGGACTAAAGAGGCCCAAACCTGTTCCAGCATGACAATGATCCTGTGCACAAAGGTTCGAGCTCAGTGAAGACGTGATACGCTGAGGCTGGTGTGAAAGAACTTGAGTGGTTCTACACAGAGCCCTGACTTCACTCCCACTGAACACCTTTGTGATGAACTGAAACACTGACTGCACCCCAGACCTCCATCAGTGCCTGACCTCACTAACGTTGGTGAATGGACATAAATTCCCACAGACACGCTCCAAAATCTAGTGGAACGGCTTCCCAAAAAATGGAGCTTATTATAACAGCAAAGGGACTAAACATCCCAGTTCAGATTTTTTTGCATATGAGTGTTATGGTCAGGTGAACACAAACTTTTGTCTTTCCAAAACATACTTTTGAGCTTACTGGAATGATAGGCTCCATTGTGTTGACATCGCTTTGATTGTAAACTAACGTATGAAGGCTGTATGTAAGTTATGTACTACTAATACTCTATGGACTGTATGTACTAGACTCTAGATCAGGGGTAGGAAACATTTTTTTTCCCCAGAGGGCCATACTTACTTTGATAAAGTAATCCCAGCACCACACATTGGACAATTGAAATGAAACATGAAATGCACAGTGCTGTAATGTTAAATCACATGAATTTGATATACGTGACAGATTACTGTACAGTAGCCAGTTCTCCAGCCTATTCGACGGCTTGACATTTTTTACGGTTTGATGTGGTGTACTATCTGGTGTACTCTGAAATTACAATTAAAAGATTTACTTTCGAAAAACCACTGACTTAAAAGGAGTGCCATCTTTTACGTTACGCTGCATCTTACCTGTCGTCCGAAACATTCCACTGCTGTAGCTCTTTAACAAAGAAATGATAAAAAATGCTGATGAAACACATTGCATTACGTTATATATCTGGACCTGAGACTTGAGATTTCAATCTTTACCTTGCACCTGCAGTACAGACCTGCATCACTGAATGAAAAAAAAAAAAAACCCGCCTGAAATCATTACATTATATACTTGTACATTATATATATATATATATACAAAAAAAACAGTTTTTTTTTTTTTTTTACAATAATCTCATTTTAATATTTAAAGATATTTATATTAATAGTTATTTAATATGTATTATATTTATATTTATTATGAAGAAACATGTCACATAACACAATTTTATTTTAAATTTGAGTCGTGTCAACTTTGACTTTGACTTTAGGCCAATTTTATTTGTGCACAGCGCCCTCTGTTGGATTCAAGGTAATAGCAGTACAGACTCCAGATTTGCATAGAGATACTGTACATACTGCAGTTTTTTTTTGTTTTTGTTTTTTTTTTTACATAGTTTTTGGATGGATGGATGTTGCCCATGTGCGCTCTATATCTGTTTTTCAGCCTGAATATACTCTTTTGGTTGTGAGTCTGATACAAGTTCAGCCAGCTTTGCCTTTTGGCGGCGTCCTCTGAATTCCTGAGATTCGTTCCTTCCTTCTTTTGCTTTTTGGTTTTCATTCTGGAAATAATGATGATTACCATGTAGCCTTCCACCAGATTATCTGACCATTCTTTGGATCTGTTTTGCTTTTGTTTTGGAACTAACGTGCTCATTATTTTTGACCCTTTCATGTCTATCGATATTACGTTTTGGACTTCAATGAATCTTCAGTGAATGGATTCTCATAACACCTTTAAGACCCTGCCATTACAATATATTATAAAATGTCTAACTTTGAGTATGTGAAGGATTTTCCCCAGGCCACTAAACATACATAAGAGTCTGGTTTATAGTAGGCTAAGTTTCTGAAATACACTATATGGACAAAAGTTTGTGGACACCTGACCATGACACCAGTATGTGGATCTTCCCCAAACTGTTGCCACAAAGTTTGAAGCACACAATTGAAGATGCTGTTGTATTCTGTTTCGTTACAATTTACCTTCACTGGGACTAAAGAGGCCCAAACCTGTTCCAGCATGACAATGATCCTGTGCACAATGGAGCGAGCTCAGTGAAGACGTGATACGCTGAGGCTGGTGTGAAAGAACTTGAGTGTTTCTACACAGAGCCCCGACTTCAACCCCACTGAACACCTTTGCCTTTGGCGTTGCTCTAAATCATCTCAACAAACATGGCCGCCTATTCTGCATCCTTTTCAGAAAGGTCAAGCACCATTACAGTTAACATTTGCTGAAGCGTTGTAATGTCTACCAGGTTTTGAGATCTGAGTAGAGGACACTTTGTCAATGCAAAACAACTGAAGCTACTTTATATTCTTATATTTGCACATGAGGACTGTCCTCTTCACAGAGTTGTAATAGGGTTCAAATCCAGCAGATGGCAGCAAATTAATACTGTACTGTACTGTAACACGTCCTTATGAGCTCTCTCTCTCTCTCTCTCTCTCTCTCTCTCTCTCTCTCTATATATATATATATATATATATATCTTCTTCTTCTTCTGGCACACAAGGTCTAAGCACTTTTTTTTTCTTTGCACTGGCATTGAATTACAATTTCCCTCACCTCTGGAAATCCATCCATCCACCCATTATCTGTACTGCTTGCCTGTCAGGAGAAGCTGGAGCCAGTCTGGCTTACACAGAAATAAACAGCCATTCACGCTCACATTCACATCAGTGGCCAATTTAGAGTAGCAAGCCGATCTAATCTGCTTGTCTTTTGGCTGTGGGAGGAAACCGGAGCGCCCTGAGGAAACCTACGCAGGGAGAACATGCAAACTCTGCACAGGAAGGCCCCTGTCAGCCAGCAGATTAGAGTCCAGAACCTTCTGATTGTGAAAATTTTTGTCCATACAAGACTCAGGTTTTGAGCATGCAAAATTACTTTGAAATGTTTCATCCTAGATCTTGTAGGCTAGATATTAAACCTTTAAAAGATAAATGTTTCTCCGCACAGAAGTTACATGAATTAGACAACTTTTTTTTAAAGATAAACCATGTCTACATTTCTAGCTGAAAGATGCAAATTGTTACGTAGGCGGACGGCGGCTCATGACCATCATGCCTTGCGGCACTTTAACATGGGGTTCTATGCAATTGGGGGCGGGGCTTTGGTTCACCCTGTTGGGGTAGTTTAATTAGTTTAGTGGCCTCGGCCATGTTCCCACTATTTGTGCATGCTCTAGCTTAATTGCTAACTCCTTTGCTTATGCTCCAGCTCAGCCTATAGTTGATTTGGGTGTGTGGGTCTTGGCGTGGAAGTGCTTCCTATGTTGACTGTGTGGTGAAATAAACTTCTCCCAGCTATTTGCATTGGGCAGCAATCAAGCTCACTTGTATCTCCAAGAATCATTCTGGTGGTGAAAATGCTACAATATTAAAGGTAAAAATGAGAAAGGTACCACCCCAGCCACAAGGAATGCCATTTTTTTTCTGAGATGGTTTGGGTCTAACTCACTTTTTTTATTTTATTTTATTTATTTATTTATTTATTTATTTTGTTACAGGCATTAAGGAGTCAGGAGAACACCCAATGTCTACACCAAAGAACCTTGAGCTATTGACTGTGTCCATGACTGTGCCTTTGGTGTGCTGATCCCTGAATCAACAATCCTGCCTTTGTCTCGTCCACATTAATAGACAGATTGTTGTCTCTACATCAGTCTGCAAGCTGCTCCACCTCCTCTCTGTATGTTGACTTGTTACTGTTAAGAATGTGCTTTAGTGCCATCATTGAACTCCATGATGTGATTCAAGCTTTACTTGACTACGTGCACAGCCCTGAGGGACGCCAGTGTTCAGTGCGTTCAGTGCCGATCCTGATTGACTGACGTGTCCAGATCCTACATTGGAAAAACTCTCTGGGACGACATGAGGAAGAAACATTGAGAGGAACCAGACTCAAAAAGGGAATCCAGTCTCATCTGGGTGACACAGAATAGTGCGATTATAGATCATTTAATAACTGTATAGTACATAGTAAAAAAAAAAAAAGGACACTTGAACATCAGAAATCTAAAACCACCAAAGTTATCACCTGTTCAGTAATGGAGACTTGAGTGCAAAACTGTTCGGAGCAATTGCAGCCATAAATCATCTTTATGGTTTCTGAACAGTTTCTTCCACAGTAATCTTATTAAGCAGTAAGAGCGCTTCAGGTGATGAGAATATCATGTAGCATGTGTAGCTTGAGAGAGAGAGAGAGAGAGAGAGAGAGAGAGAGAGAGATTGTTAGGTAACACAATAAATAACTTGCTATAAATCTACACTGTATGGCCAAAAGTTTGTGACACCCATATGTGCTTTTTTAAAATTCCGTTCCAGACTTTAGTCCCTCTTTGCTGTTATAATAAGCTAAAATCTGCAGCCTAGAAACACATTCATGCATTTGTTTGCTTCCAGCTTTGTTTCGGAGAAGGTTCACACATGGCTGTGATTCTCAGGTGTCCACATACTTTTGACCTCAATAGAGTATTTCTTGTCTTTGTATTGTCCTCGTCTATGACGTATACTCACAGTTTCGGATATTTTTAATTAGGGTGAAAGTGTAGAAATGTTTCAAGGGCACTTGAAAAAAAAATTGATAGAAATGACATATCTTGAATATACAGTCAGATCGATTGATTATTTCCTATTACAAGATTACATTTTATCATTTTATCATTTTGCTGATTTTAAGCATTTTCTGTCTAGAAAGAAGCAAAAAAAAAAACCTGCCAGTAAAATTAGAAAATGTAGTTTGAAATGAGCAAAAATGTCTAGAAATATGTTTAATAATCTTCTATCTGGTTCATTGTAATCACAAAAATGGAAATACTAGAAACTATATATATATATATATATATTTAATATATATAACTATATAACTAGAGACTATATTTAATATATTTTTTTCACTTGTTGACATTTTTTTGCAGTGTAAACAGAGTAGTTTAATAATAATAATAATAAATTACATAAAAAGCTTAAATAGTGTTTTTCTTTTTTAATTGAACAAATTCTTTCATTTAACACATCACATATTAATTTACAACATGCAACAATAAAGCAACAAAAAAAGCCAGGAGTCTAGAAATAATGACAAGAGGAGAGAAAAAAAGAATCACTTTTAGTCCTTAGAAATGAAAAAAAATAAATATATATGTTCAGTGTAGAGACCAAAGGGTTAAATTTGTAGATAAATTTTTAAATAAGATTTCTTTTACTCTGCTTGTTAAGAGGAAGTTGTGACTAGTGTTGTGTCGTTCGCGAACGATTCGTTCAAAAGAACGGATCTTATAAGGGAACGAACTGAACCGAATCAGTTCCTGAAGTGATTCGTTCGTTCGATTCTTGGGAGTGACGTCACGGTCACGTGACACGAAGACCAGTATGCGTTGAGGTTTTTTTTTTTTTTTTTTGCAGACCTGTGTAATTTTTCAAATAAGATTTCTTTTACTCTGCTTGTTAAGAGGAAATTGTGACCTAAAAAAGAAAGAAAAAGAAAAAATCCTGCACTTCCGCTATCTCGGAGTGACGTCACGATCACATGACACGAAGACCCGTATGCGTTGAGGATTTTTTTTTTTTTTTTTTTTGTGTGTACCCTCTAACGTTGTCCGAACCCGGCTGTTTGTGTACGCGAGCGCGTGAGGGAGAGAGAGAGACGGAGAGCGTGAGGAAAGAAAGATGTCGGGTAGGACGATGGGGTAGCGGAGTGAAAGAACTCTGTCCGTGGAATCGGATTAATACAAACAAAAAACAAAACCTTAAAGTCCTTGGTTGTTTCAGACGGGATTGTAGTGTGAGCCGGGGACACAGGAGCGTTGTGAGCGGTGAGGTGGGATGTTATCGGTACTCTCCTATGGACGGATCGTTGCCAGGGCCGTCCTGGGCGGACTCTCTCAGACCGATGGCCGGGATTACAAACTGGTCACGGCGAGCTGCGGATTCGGGAAGGACTTCCGTAAGGGCATCCTCAAGAAGGGCATGTGCTACGGGGATGATGCCTGCTTCATAGCGCGCCACAGATCCGCCGATGTCCTAGGTATAAACTATAAATATTATTATTATTATTATTATTATTATTGTTGTTTTTGTTGTTGTCTTGACTTCCCTTTCTATGATCTTATCATTCTGCATCATCCTGCATGTCCATATTCAGCTTTGCACCGATTACAAATTGAATTCCAGAATGTAAATACATTTTTGCTTCCATAAATTAAGTTATTTCTGTCCTGATTGACCTTCAGGGGTTAAAGTGCCTTCACGCGCACCTTCACGAGGTCATTACAGAGAGGGAGGGAGGGGGGGCAGGAAGGAACATTTAACCCTCACCTGAATACCCTCATGGATGATAATAATAATAATAACATCATCCTTATCATCATCATCATCATCTTTATAGACCAAGCTTGTAGTATTTTCATTCAGACTGGAGATGCTGAGAACAGATCTGTGTTAGATTTGTGTTTTTGGGGATTATTAGTATTATTATTGTTATTCCTGAGATGACCTTTAACCCAGAACTCTAATTGTTTCCATAAAGATTATATATTTATAATAATTATTATTATTATTGTTATTGATTTTTGTTTTGTAGATCTTGCTCTTTATGCTGCTCAGCGAGCACTTAAAAGCTGTCAGATTTTTTTAATAAACAAAACATTTATAAAACAGGATGGAGAGGAAATTATAAAAAGACTCGTGAAGACACTTTTGCATGGTACTCCTTTTATTATTATTATTATTATTATTATTATTGTGACGTTGTATGATAAATGTTAGTTTCATATCTCCAGAGTGTGTTTGGGGGATTTTTTTTCCCCTAAAGGTCAGAATGGTTGAGCATGGAGGCCGCCATGTTGGAACAAAACTAAAACTAAATACTATTTCATACGAATACTTTACCAGTCTACTCTTTAATAAAACATTTTAATTATTATTATAATTTTTTTTTTAAATTTAGTTTGGTGTCGTGTTTATCAAACGAATAACTTAAAAAATAAACAGTTGTTTGTAGTGAAGGTATGAGAGAATGAGTTCCGATGTAGCCATGGAGACACGTGCGGCAGGGTTGCGCATGCGCACAGTCGTCCTAGTTTGACAAGCGGCTCAATGTTGATTCTTTTTTCTTTTAATGTTTTTTTTCCGGTTAGTATGTTTATCCCATAACACAGAAAGAAGTTAAAAAAGAACAAAAACACGGTGCTTTGTAATTTATATTTGTAATGCCAGTCTCGTGGATTATATTTAAGGCTTCATATTAGCCTCGTCAACACAAAGAGGCTTAGTTCTTCTCCCAGGAGTTTTCTACTTCCGGTAAAAGCGGCCCTTTGTTGTGCTGGTAGCGGACCACGTGACCGAGCGCGAGACAGCGGTTTAAGAGCCGCCGTGACGTGACGTGTTTGGCTTCTTTTACTTTTGTGCACTACAAGGGTAACTAATAATTATCTTCTTAGCCTTAGGGTAAAAGTTCCTCTTTAATAACACCCCTCATTCCCCCCTAAAAAAGGATGGAGTAATAGTAACAGTTCAGGCAAATACAGGAAATATACCAAATCCACATCCTTTCAGTCCAGATGAAATGAGCTTCTCCAGACCTATCTGTTTTTCAGATGAAGCTACGAAGCTTTTGTACCTGACAAGAAAAAGGGAAACGATTGAGGTGTGCAGGTGGAAATTGGCGACGGTGTGTGTGTGTGGTGAAGTTGTGGGGACGGTGTTGTGTGTGTGTGTGGTGAAGTTGTGGGGACGGTGTTGTGTGTGGTGAAGTTGTGGGGACGGTGTTGTGTGTGTGTGTGGTGAAGTTGTGGCGACGGTGTTGTGTGTGTGTGTGGTGAAGTTGTGGAGACGGTGTTGTGTGTGTGTGTGTGGTGAAGTTGTGGGGACGGTGTTGTGTGTGTGTGTGGTGAAGTTGTGGCGACGGTGTTGTGTGT
>JAOVYU010000011.1:22795221-22815866 GCA_025674565.1 Synodontis membranacea | reverse complement strand
CTGTACTCAGGATCTTACCTGATGTGTCTGTCTCTGTCTGTGTATCTGTCTGTGTATCTGTCTGTGTATCTGTCTGTCTGTCTGTCTCTGTCTGCCTGTCTGTCTCTCTGTCTCTCTCTGTCTGTGTATGTCTCTCTCTGTCTGTCTCTCTGTATCTGTCTGTCTCCCTTTCTGTCTCTCTCCCTTGCTCCCTCACTGTCTCTGTTTGTCTCTCTCTCTCTCTCTCTCTCTCTCTCTCTCTCTCTCTCTCTCTCTGTCTCTCTCTGTCTGTGTGTCTGTCTCTGTCTCTCCCTCTCGCTCTCTGTGTGTCTTTCTCTGTCGGTCTGTCTGTCTGTCTGTCTCGCGCTCTGTCTGTCTGTCTATACAGTGTACCAACTTGTATATTGTCTGTATTTCTTTCAGTCTATCAATCCATCAAGAGAAATGCTGGAAGTATTCACAGTAATAAACTGAGAGATAGATAGATAGATGGAGTGTATCATACCTGTTGTTTTACATTTTTAGAACAGCAAATAAGAATATAAGATTAAAAAAAATGTATATATTGTCCACTGTGACTGTTTTTTTTTTTTTTTGTTTGTTGTTTTTTTTGTAATTTTATTTCTTTTTTTTTCAATGAGTTTAGTTCTTTCTTTATACCTGAAATTGAAATCCATAATCTTTTATGTCTCAAAACTATATTTGTATCTTGTATTTGTTTTCCTTCCTCATACACAATAGAAATATGTGAAGAACACTGCTGAAGTGCCAGCAGCAGGGCAGATGTATTTGGTGTGAAGGGTGTGATAACAGTGAAAGTGAAGTGTGAGAAGATTGCAGGAGATGTGCGAACTGATTCGGAAAGAAAAATGAATAAATAAAAAACTTTTAGAATGAAGCAGTGAAGGAGGTAAACATCTCTACGTTGTATTGTAGTGAGTTTAATATATATATATTATATATATAATATATTAATGATTGTTGATCATATCAAGATACACAGCAGAATCGCAGTGGACTACACACCCCTGATGAGGGCGAATTTTTACTGTCTGTCCCATGATGATGATGATTTTCCATGCTCTCCCACTCGCACAGCTCCTGATGCGATTACTCACAGCTCCACACTTATGATGTGTTTAATAAAGACTGCTTTCATCATGAGAAGCTCTGGGATAGCTCCCAGTCTTTCTCTCTCTCACACACACAAACACTCGGCCCAGGAGGTTAGAGCGTTACCGAGAAACATGACCTCCCCTGACCTGGCAGTCGGAACAAGCTGGGAGGGAAATGTTCCTGTCCTGATCACTGAAGGTTTTAATCATGGTGCGTCATATTAAGTGTAACAAATGATGCATTGTTATACTGTATATATGGATAGATTATTAATAACGGACACATTATTAACTTCTCAACCGTAGCACAGGTTCTTCCTCAAACTCTCAGAGCGTGAACAAAATTGGAGGATTTTTACTGATAAGGACAGCACATTGTCATTAGGAAAGATTTTATCTCAACTGAACAAATTGTGCACCAAATGCTGCTTCGTTCAGTAGATCTAGAGATATGAGTATAAAATATCTATATCGTGATTACATTCGTTGCAGTATGCATTTTTCCTCTTGAGATATCATCGTCGTCAAAGTGACAAGAAGCAGCCAATTTGACTGAAAAATTTCTTTAAAAATTGTAAATTGTGGAAAAACTATTTTATTTGAAATTAAATTACATTTTTTTAAAATAATAAAATAAAAAAAAAGGAAAAAATAAATTTTTTTCCCCCCAAAATCTAAGACTGTCGTGTTGAAGGCAGTTTGCTTGTTCTGTATCATGATTCATGTCATGTATCGTAGAAATGCCTTTGAGAATCACGGTACGATATTTTGCGTAATTTCTCCAACCTTTACATCCTGGAAAATCTGCTAAATTTGAGCGTGTGTCTATCACAGCACTTTCTATTTTAGAGAACGTCGTGCGGATTGAGATATCACGAACTGATAAGAATCAGATTCTGTCCCGAAACACTGGATTGGTGTTGGATTGGATTCGACACAGGTTTCTGTCTGATCCGATCTAATATGACGTTATCTTTCATTAGACACGTATTGTCTTAAAGCACGCAAACCCCTCGTTCAGAACCTCGGTGTTTCAGGAGCTTTCAAACAGTCGACTTGGTTTCAGTTATTAGGAATTCATATTTTGGAATTAATATTGGAATTATTTTGAAATGAATCATGACCATGCTGCAGCTGTCGAAGTTTAAAAGAGTAAGAGAGTTGTCCTGCACTCTTGGGTTAACAGTGAAATTATATGCTGTAAATGTTGTATTGTGAAAGTCTGTGTGTGTGTAGGAGAGGATGAATGGGTCTATTATGTCCTCCACAGAGGCGAGGACATCCCTCCTGAGGTACTGAGGCAGAGAGAGGCTAAGTGGCTGGAGATGCTCAACAGCTGGGATAAGTGGATGAGCAAGAAGCACAAGAAGGTAAACAGTAGAGCGCAGTTCACGATTACGTTTGTTCCAGCGAGTTTAAGTCCTGGTGAAAAGAAGCTTCATCCTCAGCAAATCAGTTGCAGGTCTGGATTCAATTCTATGAAAACACATGAAATAAATACGTGTTTGAGATCATTCCGATTTCTAATACCAAGCATCATTTTCAAAATCTCAGCTTACAGTTTCATTTATTAGAAAAGCAGGTCAACATTCCTTGGCCAACTCCTAATTAATAATAATTGAATAATTAAAAAAAATAATAATAATAATCCCTTCCCCTGAAAAGTGGGTTGGGTTAAACGTGTCAATTACATTTGTGTAAATTTCACTCTCACCAATCAGATGCCTGAGGATGTCCTACTAGGCCACGCCCATGCAGACCCTGGTTTTTTCTCGCTTTATATTATTATAATTATATTGTATTTTGTGTATGAGGCAAACGTTTCTAATATGTTACTCACTTTACTGAGAATTCAAAATGGAAAAAAAATCCTTTGAAATGTTACACACACACACACACACACACACACGTGCGCACACCGGGTTCAGCTCAATAAAATAATGCTAGTTAATCATTTTTTTTTATAATCGATAGTACTAAACAAGTGTGTCTTGTGTTTTGTGTCACAACAATGGTGTTGTCATGGTTCATAATACGTCATGATGTCTGTGGAGCCCTTGGAATTTAAGTAAAATTTAAACATCAAACCTAATTACTTAAGTTGTCAACTGACAGCTGTGTTTTCCAGAACATTCAATATATGACACTTAATTTAAAGACGTTAAAAGTCTGTAACTAATGAAGTAGAAATATAGGCAGCTTTTTTTTTTTACTTTTAATGGTGATATTTCAAGATTTATAATCTGCTAAGATTCTAGGGAATGATATGTGTAAGTGATGTGTGTAATCATTAAAAACTTTCACACCCTTCATTACAGCTGTCGTGTTCTTATTCTCTGACTCTGTCTGTATGTCTGAAGGTAAAGCTGCGGTGTCAGAAGGGCATCCCTCCGTCTTTGAGGGGTCGTGCCTGGCTCTATCTGTCTGGAGGAAAGGTGAAAAGGGAGCAGAATCTGGGCAAGTTCCAGGTAAGGAGTGATCGCGCACTCTAAAATGTAAATCTGTAGAAAGGCTGTAGAAAAATCCTGCTTTTTGCTCATTTTGAGTGTGTATGTGTGTGTGTGTGTGTGTGTTAGGAATTGGACAGTGAATGTGGAGATCCAAAATGGGTAGATGTGATCGAAAAGGATCTCCATCGTCAGTTTCCCTTTCATGAGATGTTCTCTGCACGAGGAGGCCACGGGTCAGAACCAAACCTTAACGACTGTGTTTGTGTCTGTGTGTGTTTGTATACATATTGCCCGTGTTAGTTTATATGTGGTTTATCTGGGTATGTTGTGTATTTGTTGGCTGCACGAGAAGGCCAAAGGTCAGAACCGATCCTTATTGACTGTGTGTGTGTGTGCGTGGGCAGGCAGCAGGATCTGTTCCGAGTTTTGAAGGCTTACACACTTTACCGGCCGGAGGAGGGTTACTGCCAGGCTCAGGCTCCCATCGCAGCTGTGCTGCTCATGCATATGCCTGCTGAGGTGAGTGAGTGAGTGTGAGCGAGCGAGTGAGCGCGTGTGAGCGTGTCCGTGAGAGCGAGTGAGCGTGCGAGTGAGTGTGTGTGAGAGTGTATACACTGATCAGGTATAACATTATGAGAACTGACAGGTGAAGTGAATAACACTGATTATCTCTTCATCATGGCACTTGGTAGTGGATGGATATATTAGGCAGCAAGTGAACATTTTGTCCTCATAGTTGATGTGTAGGAAAAATGGTCAAGCGTAAGGATTTTTAGTTTGACAAGGGCCAAATTATGTTGGTTCATTGATGCACGTGGGGGGCGAAGGCTGGCCCATGTGGTCCGATTCAACAGACGAGATACTGTAGCTCAGATTGCTGAAGAAGTTAATGCTGGTTCTGACAGAAAGGTGTCAGAATACACAGTGCATCACAGATTGTTGTTTATGGAGCTGCATAGCTGCAGACCAGTCAGGGTGCCCATGCTGACCCCTGTACACCACTGAAAGCTCCAACAATGAGCATCAGAACTGGACCACAGAGCAATGAAAGAAGGTGGCTAGGTCTGATGATTCATGTTTTCCTTTACATCACGTGGATGGCCGGGTGCGTGTGCGTCACTTACCTGGGAAAACAGGTAGGCAGTATGATGCTTTGGTCAATGTTCTGCTGGAAAACCTCGGGTCCTGCCGTCCATGTGGAAGTTACTTTGACTCGTACCACCTACCTAAGCATTGTTGCAGACCATGTACACCCTTTCATGGAAACGGTATTCCCTGATAGCTGTGGCCTCTTTCAGCAGGATAATGCTCCCTGCCACAAAGCAAAAATGGTTCAGGAATGGTTTGAGGAGCACAACAATGAGTTCGAGGAGTTGACTTGGCCTCCGAATTCCCCAGATCTCAATCCAATCCAGCATCTTTGGGACGTGCTGGACAAACAAGTCTGATCCATGGACGTCCCACCTCACAACTTACAGGAATTAAGGGATCTGCTGCTATTGTCTTGGTGTCAGATACTTCAGGGGTCTAGTGGAGACCATGCCTTGAAAGGTCAGGACTGTTTTGGCAGCTTTAGCAGGACCAACACAATATTAGGCAGGTGGTCATAACGTTATGCCTGATCAGTGTGTATACACACACACTGTAGTGAAATGAAGTCATTACATGGATACAGTTTTGGCTCCTAGAAATGTAAAATCAAGTAAATGTAATCAGCAGTAGCATCTTTATCAGCATCTTATCATATGATTTATAATAATACTACACAGCATAGCACTACTGTGCTCTTTGTGTGACAGTATAAAACTACAGGCGATTTAATATTCACGTATTTTTAAATTCTGCATTATAAGTCAAAATTTAAAACAAATGTCATTTTGTCAGTTAGCAATAGTGCATGCACAATATCCTGACATCTAAGTAGAGTGCTAGATCCACGCAGTTTAGCTCTGAGTGAGTGACTGTCTGTGTTTTTGTTTATATTTTAGGATGCGTTTTGGAGTCTGGTGCAAATCTGTGAGAAATATTTGCCTGGCTACTACAGTGCAGGCCTGGTGAGAGAGCGAGCACGCACACACACATGCGCACCTGCACACACACGCAGTCATGCACACAAACAAGCACAAAAGGTGAAGTTACTGACCTCCTAGTGTAAAGTTCAAACCCCTTAAGCGGGTCAGCAGATTTGATCTGTTTATTACCACAGCTCTGACTCAGCGTAACTGACTGATCATAAACAAGCATGTCTTGGAGAGATGATAAAGACTGTTTCATCACAGTCCAAGCCAGGCTGGTCAAACATCAACCCGTCAATAGTGTTGCAACACATTGTATTAACAAGCATGTGCTAAATTTCACCCTCACCTGTACTACAGCTACTAAAGCTGTCATTTTATGGGATTTCTATAATGATTAACTGATGATGACAAACCCCCTTTTTATACATTTAACTGACAGAAGTATTTATTGCAGTATATATTAAATGCATTTAAATCTGGCCAAAACACCATGATGTTTCTTCTGTCTGGATGTTCTTGCGCTTTTCTACTACTACGACTACTCTAGATATTTGAACCCCTTCCCCATGGTTAACAGTTTAATTCCTGCATGTGTTTAAAAAAAAGGGGGTGTGTGTCTGTGTGTAGGAGGCGATACAGCTAGATGGAGAGATCCTGTTCTCTTTACTGAAGCGTGTGTCTCCTGTGGCTCATCGGCATCTGAAGAAGTACAAGATCGATCCTGTGCTCTATATGACCGAGTGGTTCATGTGCGCCTTCTCGCGCACGCTGCCATGGGCGTCAGTGCTGCGCGTCTGGGACATGTTCTTCTGCGAAGGTTGATTTCTCACGTAAACATGTGCACACACCCAGTTTATTTCACACACAGTTAACACCTCTGTATCTTGCTTGTAGCGTTTCCTGTTGCTGACATATCGCCTGATTGCCTGAAAATGTTCATTCTGCGTGCAAGTGTTTTGATAGTTACTAGGCTATATCACGAACCTCTGTGCCTGTTGTGCGGATAAAATTCTCAACAAGTGCTCCTTTTAAATGATCTGATAAACCGAACAGTTTAGGACATGGTGATCTGTCACCTAACTTAAAACCAGCTGATGCAAGTGAACGAATAGATGACCGATATTTTGTGCGTCTGTGTTTGTATGTGTGGTGTTTAGGAGTCAAGGTGATTTTCCGTGTGGGCCTGGTGCTCCTGAAGTGCATGCTGGGATCTCAAGAGAAGCTAAAGCTGTGTCAGGGTCAGTACGAGACGATGGAGAGACTCCGGGCCGTAGAGCCGCGCTACATGCAGGAGGGATTTCTCATCAAAGAGGTACAACACAAACACTGATGGATACACACACGAGCACACACACGAGCACACACACACACACACACACACACACACTTTCGCACAGTGCTGAAACCCACTCTTCCTTTATTTTCTCAAAAGAGGATCAGAAATTTCACATTTCACTTTCACACTCTAATTCAAGCTTTAGTTTGTCTTTTTTCACACTCATCCTAAACTGTAAACGGATGTGATAACGTTATCAGATAATCACATTTTCATAAAGCTGCTTCAAAGCCTTCATGGCTTCCTCTCTCATTCATTCAGGTCACGACCTCTTCATTGTGGCACCAAGAGCCAGCAAGTAACCCCACAGGTCCATCTAGTGGCCAGTGTGTGTCACTGCAGGCCTGATATCCACTTGTGATATGTTGTCGTTCCCAAAAACCTTGTTTCCAGCCCGTTGTTTGACTTGTCTTTCTTTGATTTGATCTGTCTGTGTTGGATGATGATGATGATAATGAGATTTTATCAGCAGTAATTTATAATGTGTTGCTGTTTCGCCCGACTGAACTCCTCTTGCTGTATCATATGTTTTAAGCAAATCAGGTCATAAGCCACACAGCCAACCTCCTGTGGTGTTCTTTCTTTCCAGCTGATCTATGCAAATATGGCTGAGGTGTTGCTCTGCTTTTGGATTTCAGTTCTTGAATGTGGCTTACAGAGCTGTTGTATTCACTCTAGTATAATATCTATACGACGCAAAATGGTGTATGTGATTAGATTTACATTTCATTCAAATGCATCATGGGTGTATTTATTTAAATTCAGTTACATTTATTTGTAGTGGCAATTTTAACAGTAGACATTGCCATAAAGCAGCTTTATGGAAATATGTACAATTAGAAATTAATTTTTAGGCACAGAAGCCATGCCTCCCTCACTGACACTGATTAGTACAGAGGCCACACCCCTTAACTAACACTGAGAGGCACAGAGGCCACACCTCCATTACTAAGACTAACAGATGCAGAGGCCACACCTACTTCTTTATACTAACAGATATAGAGGCTACTCCTCCCTCACTGAGACTGACAAAGGGGCCACACCCCCTTTATTGAGACTGACAGGCACCAAGGCCACACCCCCTTTTCTGAGACTAACAAATGCAGAGGCCACACCTCATTCTTTATACTAACAGATATAGAGGCTACTCCTTCCTCACTGAGACTCACAGGCACAGAGGCCACACCCCCTTTATTGAGACTGACAGGCACAGAGGCCACACTCCCTTTACTGAGACTGCCAGACATAGAGGCCACACCCCCTTTACTCAGACTGACAGGCACAGAGACCACACCCCTTTACTGAGACTAACAGGCACATAGGCCACACCCCCTTTACTCAGCCTGACAGGCGTAGAGGCCACACCCCCTTTACTGAGACTAACAAATGCAGAGGCCACACCTCCTTTACTGAGACTAACAAATGCAGAGGTCACACGCCCTTTACTAAGACTGACAAATGCAGAGGCCACACCTCGTTCTTTATGCTAACAGATATAGAGGCTACTCCTCCCTCACTGAGTCTGTCAGGCACAGAGACCACACCCCTTTACTGAGACTAACAGGCACATAGGCCACACCCCCTTTACTGAGACTGCCAGGCATAGAGGCCACACCCCTTTTACTGAGACTGACAGGCACAGAGGCCAAACCCCTGTACTGAAACTGACAGGCGCATAGGCCACACCCCTTTACTGAGACTGACAGGAATAGAGGCCACACCCCCTTTACTGAGACTGACAGTCACAGAGGCCACACCCCCTTTATTGAGACAAACAGGCATAGAGGCGTCAGCCCCTTTACTGAGACTGCCAGGAATAGAGGCCACACCCCCTTTACTGAGACTGACAGGCACAGAGGCCACACCCCCTTTATTGAGACAGACAAGGCCCTTAATTTTTTGTTTTCTCTCTAGATTCTGGAATTGCCGGTGTCTGAGCGAGACATTGAGAAGGAGCATCTCGCCCAACTGCGACGCTGGAAGGAAACACACGGAGAACTGCACTGCAAATCTCCTCCCAGAATGCACGGCGCTCGCGACATCATGGCTGCAGAGCCTCCCAGCCGACAGGACCTGCAGCAAAAACCCACCATCGTGGTGGAGCCGGCGCAGATCAACAACAGCTCCGAAGAAGACGAGAAAAAGAAAAGCAAGGCGGATAAAAAGAAGAGCAAGGAAGGCACTTCGTTTGACACAGCCAATCAGGACCACGCACCACAGGACCAATCTTTACCCAGCCAATCACAGGCATTACTAAAGGACACAATTCTTCAGGCATCCAATCAGAGTTTGAGCAGCACAGAACATGACACGTACCTGTAGAGCGCCACACGGCGGTCGTCCCGACATGTGAATGTCTACTAACTGTGTCAGAAGACTTCTGGCCCATACGGCCATCTCTCAGGTTCCCAGAACTACATCGCATCCACGTGCTTCATGAAGAAATTCATATGGGAGTTTTTTTTATGTTCTGTGTTTATACTTAAGACCAAGAACGTGTGTTACTTTCTGTATTTTCCAGATTATAAGGCACAATGTTTAATAGTGTTTCTATTCAGTAGTGTTGAGATTTCAGCAGTGGGACGGTACACTACCATTAGATTACTGCTAATATAATACTGTAAATAATATTCATATGCTAGCTATAGACACCACTGACCATAATCAGACACACAGGGAAGCTACTTAATAACTATCAAATACAGCAAAATTAATGAAAAATGAACTAGACCTACACCAGCAGAAAGCACTGAATGTTCAAAGCTAATTTTATAAAGTGTCTCTTGACCTAAAATGATGATCTAATTTTAAAGAGTTGAGAGCAACTTTGATACATATATTGATATCTTTTTTTTTTTTGAGTGACTTATAGTCTGGAAAATGCGGTACACGGATTCGGAAACATCACTGTGTGATGGCAACCTAAAAAGGGCAGAAATTTTCATCATCAGGTGCATTTTAGCAGCTAAATGTTTTTATCTGTCATCTGAGCAGAATGATGCTAATGTACCAGCATGGCTACCGTGGCACTTCTGTGTACTGTGGCTGTTTTCCAGTATATGGGAAAATGGCTGAGGCTTGATAAAAACGGCACACACAAGTGCTCAATTAGGTTTTTATCTGCATTAGGTGTGTCGATTTATATACGGGACGATTTAAAATTCCATTATTGCAGACTCTTTAAAATCATTCCATGTGGGAGGAGCCTAATCAGCCGACTTTTCTTTTTTTTTTCTTCTTTTTTTTTTTTTTTTACGAAAACGTTTGTCCTTTTGGGAAGCGGTTTTTCTTATTTTGTCCTGCTTAGAGAATAAGTTCCTATAGGGACAAATATTTGGCTTCACTTAAGTGGATATTTGTTGGTATCTATATTACATAAGGAGTAAATTACTCCAGGACATGCTGTTTTTTGGAAAATAATCAACCTTTTGGTGGTACTGCATCACACCACCTTACCGTTTTTTATTATCCTGTAACTAATGTCCTGCAGTGATTGATTCCTCGTAGACCATAGCAGTTTTCCAACACTAACAACATTTAATTTATTAAACAACAATATGCTGTAATATTTTTTTTATCCATGTATAATTAATTTTAACATTGTAGAAATGAGTGATGTGGAAAACATAAACTCGGCACATTTGATTTTGGTTAAACCCGTCTAAAAGGCTGTGACAGCACAAGTGTATCTGCGTGCAGTTCAGGGGCTTTGACCACCAGGGGGTGCAACATGTCTTTCTTTCGTCTTGGATTCCAACTTAAAGTAGGAACTTGAAAAAATTCCCCAAAAAAACAAAGGCATCGGGTCCAGTGTTTTCTATGACTTTACCAAACATGGCTGCTCTGTCATTTAGAAGAAGTCTGATTTAGAATAGTATTGTTAATTACAGAAATCAGAAGCGCACAAACGGAGGACTCGACACTCCTAGTCATCATCACGTGTATAAAATCCAAGAGACAGAAACGTACTTTAGAAAATACTATAGATGCACTCATCTGGTGACCATCATCAGCCTGAAAAGTCTCTCTATCAGCTCTGATTTTACATATTTCTAACTGTAGTCTGATCCACAAACATATTTAAAAAAAATCTTTTTTAATGCAAATTAAGCAGCTCAGTGAAGGGACTGTTAATCAAATCTGAAGCTCATTCGCCAAATGAGGAAAAACAGTCCAGACCCCTAACACGTGCCCCTGTGAAACAGCCCGTAATATTATTAAATAAAATAATTAGAAACATTTTGGATTAGTATAATATCTGTGGAATACAAAAAGAGAAAAAAAAACCCTGAAAGATTGTGATCATGAATAAGACAAGTTATTAAATGAATAAGGTTACTCATTTGTAGACTTGTGTAGAGCTTTCAGTTTTTTTCCCAGGACTGAAATCTCTGTCGTGATGAAATTTACACCAAAAGCATTTCTTACAAAGTGTGCAATCGTGTAATACAAAGTGTTTAACCATAGTGACGCTCGCTTTTGTGTCACATCTGACCTGAATTCTGGATATACATGTGCCGCAAATTTTTAAAGGAATATTCCACATCAGGATGTGCAGTTTGAGGAAAATAATCAAACTTTCACACTTATCATTTATTAAAGAACAACACATAGTGCTTTTTATAGTTGTATTTAATGGTGTGGAACTAATTAGTTCCTGTTTTCACTTGATTATAGCAGCTATAAAGAGTCGTTCGCCCACCAGTCTCGCGTTTTTCCTCTCCCTTGTAAAGTAAGACAAAAAAAAAAAAAAAACTCTGTTCCTGAGACTTTCCAATCGTGAGAAAAACAAAAAATTCTAGTTCCAGCTTTACCTCTGAATGTTAGAAAGTGCTAATACTGGAGACTCCTTCCTTCCAAAATGCTGAATAAACATCACGATGTCAACAATTACACGCTTTACACGCTTTTTTCAAAATCCATTTATGTGAAGCAAACCCTTCTGAATTAGCCATTACTATAGAAAAGATGAAGTTAACCCCTTCTGACCAATCAGATTTAAGAATTCAGGTGATGTTATAAACCTACAGTAGGTTACAATTGTATGATGTTTCATTTCTAAATGTGATTCTGGGCACTTGGGAAATCTGTGTTTGAAGCGAAAGTGGTTTGAGACACTCCTCGGAGATGTTTACAGCAATGATGATCCATATATATGGCATGATGATGAGTAGGAAGTGTGTGTGTGCGTGTGTGTAATTTGTTTTTTTTTGAATGAATGTAGTGTTAATGGGTAAGTAGCAGTTTGTATGATGTTCTCTGTACATTCATGCTCTGTGTGTGTGTGTGTGTGTGTTTCTCGACAGATGTGGTTTGCACTCAGTTTTTGAATATCTTTTGCCATGTATGGATGAACAGAACATATTTTCTTGATAAGTCTATTTTGCTTACTGTATACAGCATGACCATATTTGGACACTATCTAGATTTATACATTGGGAACAGAAATGCACCTTGTCCGTCGTTATATGGATGTATTTATATTTAGTGCTAGAATTTTTGACTAATGAAGAGATGCGTGTAATACTACAGAATTTATGTCTTATGATGACTAAGATTATGAACTGTATGATGAAACTGTTGAGCTCAGCACACACAGGTAAGATCAAGAATACTGCACATGTCCACACTTATCGGCCATTATATGAGCTGAACGTACAAGACGGGTCATTTCGTAGGTGTACAGTTACTGACTGTTGTCTGTATGTTGCCTTGCATATGTATTGGCACCCTGTCTGAGATGCAGCTCAAGGAACAGGGGTGGATATAGCGGGAGTAGTGGTAGCTCAGTGGACTATTGATCGGAAGGTCGTGAGTTCAAATCAGTACCACCTCACTGCCACTGCTGGGCCCTTGAGCAAGGCCCTTAACCCTCAACTGCTCAGTTGTATAAATGTGATATATGTAAGTGGCTCTGGATAAGGGCGTCTGCCAAATGGCGTAAATGTAAATTGATATTATTTGAGTGGTGTATAGAAGGCAGTTGTTACGTTAATGAAGGCTAGAGGATGTTGAACACACTTTGCAGGGGAAAAAAGATGAGATCTAGACACTAAATGTACACCTACAATTTAAAAAAAGTAAAGGAACATAATAAAGTACTATAAGTTTAAGGTTACGTTCTGTCACATCCTCAATTTGTGACTCTCTTCCCCTCTCTCTATATGGTTCGGAGCTGATGCATGCCGAGTGTGTGTTGTTTTTGAGAATCAGGCAGGAAAGAAAGAGAGATTGAGTGAGGGATGGAAGAGGTGAAAGAGTGTTCTGTGTGGATCGTCCTCCCCCGGACACCTGGTCCTCTCACACTCCTTTAGGCTCCATGTCAAGATTTGCATCTGAAGGGTGCTGGCATTCTCCTCTCTCCCTGTCTCTCTGTCTTTGTCGTCTGTCTCTCTCCTTTCCCAGCATTTCACTGCATCCTTCAGCGGATGTGACACACACACACACACACACACACACAAACAGAGCTAATGTTTATGTGCATGCAGCAAACTGCATGCTCTCATAACAAATCATACAAAGTACATCATTATTAATAGTCATAACAGTTATAATTACTAATTAAAACTTAATATCGTTTTTGATGCCAACATCTTTTTCTTTTCACTCCAGCATCACACTCGGGTACGACTCGGGTAAACATCTACATTTTCAGAACATACACTTAATTCAGCTGTGTTATAAAACCGTTTATTTACTCTTGAGATGAGTGTGTGATTTATAAATGCAGTTCTTACGATGCTAAACTGGTAGCAGTTTATTCTCAGCTGCATCAGCCTGCAAAATGAAACTCTGGACACTAAATATCTTTGGGCTGATTGACAACATTTGGGAAGTTTTCTCCTCCTATTTTTTAAATCCATGTAATATTTCCCCTTATGAAGAGTCGATATAATTGATTCACACTTCATGCGTTCTCCAACTGAGATTAGGGTTTTTTTTTGTTGTTGCACACCGTATCACGCCTCAAGAGGAAGCCGTGCAGCTGCCGCTGTTAATAAGTTTAATCACAATAGATTATATTTATCGCCCATCTCACTTTTAGAAAAGGAAGAGGAAATCCACCGTGATGATTCACTTGTTTTTCTCTTATGCTAAATCAGCACTGTGTCATCCGTCTGGAGGGACGAAAGATACTTTACAATCTTAAATTAACCCCTTCATCTCGCACCCAGTTCGAACCTGAGCTCGGGATATTGTCCGTGTACAGTTTCTATGGGTGGTGTTCTCATGTCCATGTGGGTCTGCTCCGGGTTCTCCGGTTTCATTCCAACTCCCAGGAAGGATATTGGGCATGCTGACTTGCTCCCTAGATGTGACGGAGTGTGTGAATGTGTGTGCGCATGGTGCCTTGTGATAAGACTGGTGTCCCATCCGGGATAAAATTCTTCCACCTTATGCGCAGTGCTCCCAGAATAGACTCCACATCCACCATGACCCTGACCAGCATAAAAGCTTTTACTGAACATGAATGAACAAATCTAAAATAGCCCTGGTATTACATTTTTACAAATTTCATAACTTATAGCTGAATTATCATCCGCACAACTTCAACTTTGGGAGGCGGGGAACTACATTTAGTATCCGTTTCATGACGTGTGCGACCACGTTGCTCCCTCTTTTCTAACATATGGACTAGCACTGTAAACTCTCCCACACACAGTTCTGTTATGTGGTTTTGTGACAGCTCTGTGATTTAACTTTGATGGTCAGCGTATGGAGGACTGGCGAGATCTTTAAACCGCAAAGAGGAAGTTTGGTGGCTCTTTATTAGCCCATAATGCCCCCCTCCTGCCGTAGGTGTAGCGGATGCACATCCTGATGATGCCACACTGACACCTTTCTGTTATTTGATTCGCTCTTTTTTTTTCTTTTTCCTCTTTCTTTTCCTACTGCTGTCGTTCGGTCAGCGCCGTTCGCTTCCTGTCCCTCTCGGCTCAGGTTTTACAAGACGGGTTCCCGTCATATTCCATATACTGGCTACTTCCTACTTCCTGTTTTCACATAATTACCCCATATATGTTGTAATTTTTAAAACAAAGGAAAATAGGAATTTTCTTTTTTTTTTTAATGAAACCGTGTTCTGTTTTATTGTAGTCAAGGATCACGAGAACAATAGGAATGAGGCTGGACACTAATCCATCACAGGACACCAAACACATGCATCCATACCTAGGGGCAATGTGGTGTAGCTGATGTTTTTTGGAAGGAAACAGATGCACATAGGCATAGTCGTCATGGTTAGTAATCCATGCTCAGGATCCTGGAGCTGTGATTTGGCAACTCTAGCCCACTGCACCACCATATCACTTGCCATACTAGAATTTCTCACATTAATAATGATGCTCTTAAAGCACGTATTCACTAACAAACGTGTATGTTGAAGTTAAGCTAGGGCAGAAAGGTTAGCATTCCTTGCTTTGTTGTAAAAAATTCAGCAACTGAGGCGCATCTCTGCCTTCGGACTCTCTGGTCCTCCGGAGGGCAGATCCTTTCATACCAAAGCCCCCAAAATATGGAGTGCCGTCACAAAGGAACTTCCTATAATTGCATTTCATTGTCACATTTTAAAAATGACCTTTTCTCCCAAACTTGTGTGTTAAATATGACACTATAAATGGAATGTTTTATTATTAGTTTTAACATATCCAATAATATAAACACATGCTATAGGAGCTTTAGAGTTTGTAAGACAGCATGCTGGAACATGTTTGGAAACTCTCTGCTTGCCGACCTTCACGTCACCCTGTCACACTGTAAAGCCTCAATGATTTACATCTCCAATTTTCAAGTATTACGCACTACAACATTTCTTACAGCCACCAACGTTCAGCCATAACTCCATCTGTCTCTGCCGTTTTGTGTTTCTCTTCTGACTGGGTGTAGTAGCAGATGATGGAGCGCCTGAGGGATTAACCCTCTAATGAGCTTTTTTTTTTTTTTTTTCTATTCCCTTCATAATCCCCACTCTGCTGTCGCTATTTTTTCTCTTTATCTCTTTCGCTCTTTTTTTTTTCATTTTGTCCCCCCTCTTTTTTTCGAACCCTTTCTGTCTTTCTCTTTCTCGCTCTTACGACCTTTTTGAAATTACTCTTTAGTGTTCGATGAAGGAAGAGACACAATACACTCAAGAGGTTAGTTGTGAGTGCACCATTGCTAGGCAACTGGAAAATATGGAACTAGCAGACGGAGAAAGGCTTTTTATATATCAGTAGTGTGTAACTAAGAATTTTTAAGAAAAACTACAATCCAAATTTCTTTTTTGGTACAAACTCAATCCGAAGCACTTTCAGCTTTTCAGTTTTCAGTGGTCTTGTTCAGAAGGCAGTTGTGACCTCCTAACCACAGGTAAAAACCGCCATTCAGTCATGAATAGTACTCCAGCTAAAACCTCAAACTGAGCCTGAGGTGGTGGTTTTATTCAAACACATTCCTGGTTTCATTCTGACACATTCCTGTGTTCTTCACGCTTATCACACGTTTATCATGGAGCGTCTAACAGTGTCTACAGGACAGCACAGATACTAATATGCTTAACCTCATATACTCGGAGAGGACATGGCCCAAGTACGTCAGAAGTTTGAAAGTGAGCAGAAATGTTTCAATCGCAATGCCTGTAGTGTTTTCTATCCATCATCTTTACACAAATTCTGAAAAACATAACGGTAAAAAAAACATAGCAAAAACAAGTCTCCTAAAGATTGTAAGAGACGCAAAAGCTGCTGTATAGGAAGAAGAATGATGCATCTAGAGCTTTCACTTCAACTCATCTTCAGCAGTCCAGTTTCGCCGAGCCTGTGCCTTCAGATTCTTGTTCTTGGCTGACAGCAGAGGTATCTATTATGCTATCCTGCTGTTATAGCTGATCTGCTTCAGGGTTTCACATTTGTGCATCCTGAGATGCTTTTCTGTTCACCACGGTTCTAAAGTGTGGTTATTTTATGGATTGTAGCCCTTCTGTTTGCTTGAACCAGTCTGGCCATTCTCCTCTGACATCTCATTAAGTGTTTTCGCCTGCAGCGCTGCCGCTCCTTGGATGTTTTGGTTTTTCGTACCTTTCTGTGCAAACTCTAGAGACTGTTAGATGATCAGCAATTTTTGAAATACTCAAACTAGTCCCTCTCATACAAAAAAAAAAAATCATTCCATGGTCAAAGTCATTGAGATCACATTGATCAACTCAGGGCTCTTCTTCCACTCCAACCTTGGCAATCCGTGTCTTCATGGACCTCACTTTGTTCACAGGGGCATTGTTTGGACCCATAAGTTACAGTGAAGGGAAAATGCAAAGCTACATCATACAAAGACTTTCTACACAGTTGTGTGCTTCATTATTTGTGGCAACGGTTTGGGACCACATATGGTTTTGATGGCCAGGTGTCCACATACTATTGGAGATTTAGTATATATATACACAAAGTTAGAAAACTGCCTATGTGTTTGACCGCAGTGTGGGTGAAGGTGTGTTTCTTAAGGAAGTTGGCTGAGGTCGAAAGGTCAAACAGATGCTTTTGCTGTCAGGAGAAGACAGGAAGTAGATTTGTCTGTTTACTGTTGTGCAGGACGACTTTGGGATGAACGAGCATTCACACTCGACCTCTGTCCTGCACATGTTTAACGTTTACATCGTCAGATTTATGCCTCCGTGGGTTATGATGATCTTTTGTGGTTTCAGATAAGACACTGCAATTCACTTTTTTTCGGTAAAATTATTAATTAATTTCACTGAGATTATTCATTGGCTGAAATCCAAAATGAGGGAAATAGTTTCAACAAAAAAATTGTAGGAACCTATAATTGTTAACGCTAGCTAGTATTATTAATTTCAGTTATTATGTGTTAGCTTGCTATTAGGTACGTTAATGTGACTGGTTTATCAACTGCTTAATAAATACATTGATGAGGGTTTTGACTGCAAGAATTCTGACTTCGCAAATAGTTTTTTCGACTAACATTACTAAATAACAAGAACCAACGTGTAGGGTGCGAGATTCTTTAGCAAAAAAGGAAAAAAATTCTAATGAAACAATTTCACCAATGTAGTAAGTTGTATATTTCAGTCAGAGAAAATGTAAGTATTTTTTTTTATTGTGTGTACATTTTATTTTACACAATCAATGGTTAAAATGAAATAATTTTGCTTATCCTCCTGATGGGTGCCAATAGTTTTGGAATGAACTGAATATTGCAGATTGCAAGCAAGACAGTAAAGCTAATCATTATTAACACTTCATTTGAGGTGAAGTATGCTGTGTTTGACTTCGCTCAGAAATACACTATATTGCCAAAAGTATTCACTCATCTGCTTTTACACGCTAACTTAATTGACGTCACATTCTTAATCCATAGTGTTTAATATGACGTCGGCCCACCCTTTGTAGCTATATCAGCTTCAACTCTTCTGGGCGAGCACTCCACAAGGTTTAGAAATGTGTTTATGGGAATTTTTGACCATTCTTCCAGAAGCACATTTGTGAGGTTGTGATGTTGGACGAGAAGGCCTGGCTCGCAGTTCATCCCAAAGGTGTTCTATCGGGTTGAGGTCAGGACTCTGTGTCAAGTTCTTCCACACCAAACTCGTTCGTCCATGTCTTTACGGACCTTGCTTTGTGCACTGGTGCGCAGTCATGTTGGAACAGGAAAGGGCCATCCCCAGACTGTTTCCACAAAGTTGGGAGCATGAAATTGTACAAAATCTCTTGGTATGCTGAAGCATTCAGTGTTCCTTTCACTGGAACTAAGGGGCCAAGCCCAGCTCCTGAAAAACAACCCCACACCAAAATCCCCCTCCACCAAACTTTACACTTGGCACAATGCAGTCAGACAAGTACCGTTCTCCTGGCAACCCCCAAATCCAGATTCATCCATCAGGTTGCCAGATGGAGAAGCGTGATTCATCACTCCAGAGAACGCTCTAGAGTAGCGGCGTGCTTTACACCACTGCATCCGACACTTTGCATTGCACTTGGTGATGTATGGGCTTGGATGCAGCTGCTCGGCCATGGAAACCCATTCCATGAAGCTCTCTATGCACTGTTCTTGAGCTAATCTGAAGGCCACATGAAGTTTGGAGGACTGACTGACTTTGCAGGAAGTTGGCGACCTCTGCACACTATGTGCCTCAGCATCCACTGACCCCGCTCTGTCATTTTACGTGGCCTACCACTTCATGTCTGAGTTGCTGTCGTTCCCAATCGCTTCCACTTTGTTATAATACCACTGACAGCTGACTATGGAATATTTAGTAGTGAGGAAATTTCACGACTGGACTTGTTGCACAGGTGGCATCCTATCACGGTACCACGCTGGAATTCACTGAGCTCCTGAGAGCAACCCATTCTTTCACAAATGTTTGTAGAAGCAGTCTGCATGCCTAGGTGCTTGACGTTATCACACCTGTGGCCATGGAAGTGATTGGAACACCTGAATGTAATTATTTCGATGGGTGAGTGAATACTTTTGGTAATATAGTGTATGTCATTTTCGATCTCCATCTAACAAATTGATAGCAGGTACCTAATTTTTTTTCTAATTTTTTAATTGTAAAATGTATTAGTGTGTTGCATACGTTTGTGGTCTAGTAAATATCGTTAATTATTTATCATAACTCCTTGTAAAAGCAGGTGTTTTAGGTAGTTTATTAGTCAAGCATGGAGTCCAGCATGATTCATATTCATCATTGCCTTCCATTCTTATTCAATAGTGGAAAAAACTCGGAAGCAAGAGATGAAATTTGCAAAGTATAAGGCAACGCTGCATTTATGAGGTCAAGAACTGGTTCACTGCTTTAAAAAAAGTGAATTCGACCTAGATGATAAGCCAAGAAGTGGTAGAAAAAAGGAAATGGAAGACAAGGAGCTGCAGAAACTGTTGGGGGAAGATGTGCCACAGTCGACGTAAGAGGAGGCAAGACATATGAATATGGATCATTCTACTGTTCTAAGGCGTCTGAAGGCAATGGGGAAGATTCTGAAAGTGTTTCTGAAAGAAATATCACTCGTAGGCTTAACACCGGCATTCCAGGTGCATTCCACCTTTATTTATCCACATTCTGGAGAAACTGTCAAACGCCCAACATTACAGTAATCAATTGATCCAATTTTATTTTAAAAAAAATTAAATGCATGATTTAAGCCGGATTTCCACTTGTTTAGGTCACTGCAACATGCGCCGTCTGGATAACATTTAAAAAGGTCAAGGATTTACATATCTGCAAGATAAATGGCAGAAAGTCCTAGAATCTAACGGCGATTACTCTGTGTATTATGTTAGAAAATCGTAAAAAAATAAAATAAAAAAAGGCCCAAAACTTATGCACCACCCAACTATATTTACTAAATACATATCAGCACCTAAGGATCATTTATTTGTGATCATACAGTAGTATCAATATATAACACACATTTGTTGTAATGAGTGTTGTTGTAAAGTCATCAAACTAAAACCAGTTATTTTCTTCGGAACAATAATGTTAACTGATTGAGCACGTAAATGTGGTTTCAGGTCACTTTTTTTTTTACAATTAAGGTTCTTCTCAGCCCTCTCTCACTTTTTACTGTTAATTTGAGGGGAGCGTGAGACAGGACCTCAGACACGTCCTGAGTGTTTTACAGTTGGGCTGTAATTAAGTTTATGATTGCAGTCCAGCTTTGAGTCTCGGCTGTATCAGGGTGTGTGTGTGTGTGTGTGTGTGTGTGTGGAGCGTAATTCCCCTTTAACGGAGCACGTTTTGCGCGTGTGAGTGAGA
>JAOVYU010000011.1:22587561-22601609 GCA_025674565.1 Synodontis membranacea | reverse complement strand
CACTGTTTACTGCATGTTGTAATATTTTTATTTTAAGTAGACAGATTTGATTTCATAATTTTTGAAGTCACCATTACTCTATATCATTTCATTGTATGTGCCTAAGACTTTTGCACAGTACTGTATATATATATTTGCAAATAATATATATTAATTTCTAATCAGAAACATAATTGTTGTTAAATTTTAGGCTTGAGGACACTGCGAACTGTTCATTACTCTCGGAAGTCATTTTGGGGAGACTGAAAGGCCAGACTTTTCCAGACTACGTGGCGTCATTTGGAAATTCTCTTCCTCAAAACCCCATGGACTGGGTTCCTATAGCGAATCAAACCACACCAACGGTAAATCCTTGCATGCTGTACTAACTCGCACACAAATTCCACAGCTCTGCAAGTTGTTGTGGACAAGATCATCTGCTAACTGTGAATGCTTATTACTGAAGGTTGTCAGTCTAATTAGGAACATTTCCATTTGTTAACATTTCCGCCGTTCCTGTGATTGAGGTGCGCAATGGGACTGGGATTTTGCGCAGGATGAGGAAAGATGGTGCATGGACAGCGTGACTAGTACTAAACTGCCTGTTCTTTCATTTTGTTTTCTTTCTTTTTTCAGAAAGAATATAATCTTCTTGTTCATTATTGGAACATGGTTCCATGTTATGGGAATTGGCAGGGTTATGATTTATCTAGACGAACTCGGCACAAAGTGAAATGAACCTGTACCAGAAGCAATTTCCTTTTTTGCACCTTTGACTAACCTGAACTAGGTTACATTATTTACCCATACAATGTGAAAAGTAAAAAAGCACTTAAAGGTCCACTATGTAGGATTCTGAGGGTTTCTAATAGTAGCAATTGAGTATATACTCTATAATATACTTACGGGATTCATGTAACTATAAACCATTGTGTTTTTGGAAGCATAGAATGAGCTCTTTATATCTATATCGAGTGTGGGTGAACCTCTACGGAGCTGCCATGTTGCGCCACTACAGTAGCCCAGGACGGACAAACCTCCCGAGAATTTCTAATGTTTCGAGCTTCCAGAATCAGAATCAGCTTTATTGGCCAAGCATGTGTACACATACTTCCATACATTCTGCCCTTCTTCTTTTTTTTTTTTTTACAAGTGGCAGCATGAATCCAGAAGGAAGCACTGGAAGGATGACAAGGAATAAGAATGAAGAGGAATCAGTATTTGTTTGTGCTGGCTAAGTTTGAGAACACAAATTTTGTAAAATGGAGGATAATACTAATTATTGAGCTAGGAAGAACCGAGGAGTGTGAATGTAAGTACTTGGAAGTAAGCTGCAGGCACCTGACAGCCACCGTACATTTTAATACATGCTTGGAAACTTGGAAAGGAAGGGGGTAATGGAGGGGCATTTAGATGGTTGAATGATACATAGTGGACCTTTAACAGTATTTAATCAATCTGCGGGGTCCAAGCACTCTTTCTGCAAAAGGTTTCAGTTGGAGTTTGAACAGGTGAGCATGACGTGATAAAAGAAACAAAAACAGCCGTACACACAAGTCTATCTTTAGGGGTAAGTGGATTAAGGACTGGAATTGTCACATTCCAAAAGTTATACTCTTCTGTGAAATCACATGATATAAAGTAGAGACTTCACAGGCTGATATAAAGTAGAGACTTCACAGGCTGATATAGAGACTTCACAGGCTCTTTTGTCACACTGTGGTATCTGGTGTACACAACAGTGGCTTTTTAAGTAAACAAAAGCTTTTGTAAAGGCAAATTTCCCAAGAATCACGGTGAAGCAATCAGCCTTGAGTTGCTTCATAAGTGTTTCACTTCGCAGGGCTGTCAGCAGGTGAATGGTTTGACTATGTCTGGACTTGAAGTCTACAATATATTAGCTATACATATTATATATTTGGACTCAAGTTCAGCTTTAAACTGGTTTTACTTCTTTCTGCTCTGAGAACTGAGATGTTGATTACTTTAACATTTTTTGTTAGGACTTATTCAAAGTAGGTTCAAGACAACCTTTATGCATGCACATTTTATTAGGGTTTAACCACTTAAAATACACATTTGTTTAGTGTGGGGAAACAATAATATGAACCCAGTATTATATGGTTTTTTTTTAATTTCCATTGTCAGTCCAGTGACATCATCAAGTGGCCTGTTTCAGAAAGCTGTGTTGATTTCCTTTTCATATTGTCTTTAAACTTCTTTCCAGGGCACACAGGGATGCAGCATTCCAGTGTCCTATCATCTCGAAGTAAGATGGACCAAGTATGGTACCTTGGTGAACCCCCAAGCTCAGATAGTGAATGTGATGGAAACAATCCAGACCAACACCAGCACCTTGGTAATTCTAAGCAGGTTTTTGGTTCCTGTGTTAAGTCAAAAGGACTGTTATTATCCCGTAGACTCACATGACCATCACTGGGGACTGGAGGTCGGCACTGGTAAAGTGTAAAGATGATGGGACACCATTGTAAGTCGATGATAGTGGTGCATTTTTTTATGTCCAGGAATGGTTTGTTCCAGTTTGATATTGTTGTCCTCAAGTGTCCCTTTTTTAGGGTTCCTGAGTCGTGCAATAGAAAATTGTTTGAATAGAAGAGGCTCCCAAAGAGCACTACTCTCTTTCCTGTCCATCAGAATGATTCTAGCTAATCGCGGGTGTCTGTGAGCTCATATATGCAGAAGAGGGCTGAAATTGTGTAAATAATGCACTATGTGGCAAAAAAGTTTGCGGACATCTGACCATCACAGCTATTATTGCTTTTTGAACATCAGATTTCAGATTTTTCGCCCCTAACCTTCCTTCTTCTCGCCAGTAAAATTCTAATCAAGGATCTTAACTTTGGGCAATAGTGTTAAATTAAAGATTTTTTTAGTTTCACAAACCCTTTGAACTATATTAGAATGTTTGTTTTTTTTATGATGAATATTGTTTTGTTTTCCCAGCCATCTCAGTCGACCGGTCGTGGTGTCATCTCAGCCATCAGCTCCGTGAGCTTCATTGACGTGTCGCTATCAGCCAGCCCAGGATTCAGAGCTCCTCCCACCATCAACGCCAAACTGCCCTCCAACTTCTTCTTCCCGTTCGTATGATCAGGGAAATGCGTAAAGGTTCCACATGGAGGTAATTTCCTGTCTAATGTAATTGCACAGGAGCACACAATTTGAGTTCCATGGATTGGAAATTTGGTTGATTTCATAAGTCTTTAAATCGTACCATAGATTTTA
The DNA here is from genome assembly GCA_025674565.1 of Synodontis membranacea. Taxonomy (NCBI): domain Eukaryota; kingdom Metazoa; phylum Chordata; class Actinopteri; order Siluriformes; family Mochokidae; genus Synodontis; species Synodontis membranacea. The sequence goes on along the minus strand of JAOVYU010000011.1, from coordinate 22,598,384 downwards.
TATTCTAATTTGAAGGGGCTGGCTCACTCTTCCCAGAATCCTCTGTGCCAAGTAGTGAGTATGTGGAGGTTTTGCTGCACAGAGAGCTATCAGGTATTGGTCACGTGCTTTCAAAATAAAAACAACGTACTGGATTCTGGGAAGGGTGAGCCGGAACTTTGGTGGTTGTGGATTTTTATCCACTCATTCGGGTTGTAATTTACATCTCACGTTAAGGGGTTTACAAAGTATAATTTACATGCTTTGAGATCTGACATTTGGATCCTCCAAAAACATTCTGACAGTAACGTGAGAAACAAGGAATACAAATGCAGCTTTTTGATTTCTGATAATGGATTTGCAATTGTGGCTTCTTATTACATACAGTACCAGTCAAAAGTTTAGCACGTTGTTTAATTCAATGGCTTTTCTTTATTTTTATTACTTAAAAGACAGTTCATGTCTTAACGTAATGCTGGACCATTCCATACCAGGCATTTAACAAGTATTGGCACCCCTTGTAAAGACTGGTTAGAAAAAAAAAATCCACCTTTTGACTAAGTAACTTCATCTCACACTGAAAACTGAGGAAAAAAAAAAATCCAACCAATTGAAATACATTTATTCAGAGAAAAACAACTCCCTCGTCAAGAAATATGGGTGGAGGGCACAGTACATGTTCCATATGTCTTATGAATAACTAGGTGTGTCCAAACTTTTTTCTGGTACTGTATACAGAATGTGTCAGGTGGAGCATGCAACACTTCCCTTTTTTTTTTTTTTTTTTTTTTTACTTTCAGTGTCAGTGTTTTGGAGGATTTCTTGTGTGTAAAATGCAGATACTACTTGTAAATTGTGGAGGTCTGTTTTTTTGCTCGAGCCAGAGGATGTGTGAAAAGTCAATCTACAGCAAGTCATTAAAAGTCATCAAAGGTCATTATTATTATTATTATTTTCTCCCACATTAATAAGTGGTGATGTATTCTCAATCAGGATGTACAGCATAAGTATATATTTATACAGCTATATAGGGCGCCTAACAAACCATTTATAGATAAAATCGAGGTCTTTTTTAATATCATTATTCATAGTGTCCTCATTTTCTCCTCCTGTAATAATGGCATTACTGTAAATAGTAAATTATTCTGTATGAACTGTATATATATTGCACTCAATCACATTTTGTAAAAGTTTATTCTGTACTCATACTTTTTTCAACTGAAATAAAAAATACTTGATTCCTTTACAAAATATTAGGTAAAGTATATTATCTTGCAGCAGGCAATACAGAAACTTAAGAATTTCATTCTTAGAAATATATATATATATAATTGCACACATGACTGCATTATTCACATTCAAATCTGCATAAAGAATCTGAATAAGAAAATAGATGAATTCAAGTGGTGTGCAACTTTAAAGAACAAGCTCACGATTGATTTCCTTCTTAAATGTTCCCAACGTTATAATGTGCTGATATAATGTGGATCAGGAGTACGTGTGTTACATTTGGGAGAAGAATGCGTAGATAGGCATGACTTTGTTCTCCTGATTCCTGGGGGAAGAAAAAAAAAAAAAGTGTCTCTCATTCAGAAGGCAGTAAGACTACAGCTCTGGTCCTTATTGTAGGTTCAGTGAAAGTCCCTGGCGAAGGCAATCCCATGAATCTGGTCAGTGGATGAGTGAATACGAAGGCTTGGCCGGTACTGTTCGGGATGCTGCCTTTGACTTAACTCAGAAGTGAGGAACTGGAACATTTTCATACTCTACCTCTACATTCAGTAAAAAAAAAAAAAAAAGCCTCCATGTTTGTCCTTAACTGTATACAGTGAACGCTACAGTAAATGTTACAGATTTAACAAGATAATACGTTGATTGATCTACAGTGAATACTAGTATGCACAGTTAACTCGAGGGGGTAATTTGTTTACTAGTGATCCTCTGAGCAGGACTGAGGAGACTTTCCTGACTTTTCAAGAAGGAATTCCAAGTTTCTCCTAGTCAGAGGTCAGTAACAGGTTTTCACAGAGTCTGTAAATTTGTAATGTTATTTGCAAACTATGACAATGAATAATCAGCACATTCCTACTCGAAACTCTCCTTCATGGCTTTGTTTACATGTTTTCTGGTTCAATAGAGGTCCAGACCTTTGGTATAATAAATTTACCACACTTGATTCTGGCTTGTAGCACTGGCCTTAAAAATGAGCCTAGAACTCTGACCTATAGATTGTTAAGTTTGAGTATATTTCCCTTCATCGGCTCACGTTAATAATGAAGGTTGTGTGTTTATAATGAGTATGTTGTATAGCTGGTAAAAGTGAGTTAGTTATCAGTACTCGACGGAGTGCTGCTTTAAGAGTGCTCTCAGCTTGCTGACTTCTTGCTCCTGTAAATGAAATCATAAAACACGTGTTAATGTTTCTCCTCAAAGTTACTTAAAGACATTTCTAACCATTTCAAGTCCCAGGGAAACAAAATGTACACTTGCTTTGTGTTCAGTGTGGAACAATCTGAAGTATGAATTTGCAATGTGTACATTCGTTAGAATTTCTCTCCTTTTGATAAAAAGTGGGTGGGGGTAACCTTAGGTGAAGCTTTGCACATGCTACTGTACACCTTCGTCAAACACAAGCCTGTTCAAAAATGAGCGAAATGGCAAATAAGAGCTAACCTAGCAAACATAGACGACTAAGCTCACTGTACAGGGTGACTGGGAAAAAATTCTTCAGATGTGATTCTAATTAAAAGATTTCCGAACACACACACATCAATAACCAAACAGATTTATCTTCTTTTTTTTTAATTAAAAAAGATAAAAATGCATTTAAAAAAACAGTTTGGGTTCGACCTGTTCTGTTCTTTTTAAATAGATAGCAACCTGAAAAATTCTAATATAAACAATAAATATCTATTTCATACTGGACTTTTGAATAATTTACACGTTAATAACTTCCCTGCTACGACACGTGCTCGTACAGTGCGATAAATTCAAACTATAAAACTATGGACGTGATGTGGTCAGCAGGTCGGCCACTCACCATTGCGGTTTTGTGCTCTTGCAGCTCTCTGATCTGATGGAGGAGATTTTCATTTTCCTCTTTCAGCTTTTGTACTTTGTGATTAGCTTGACTCTTCACTGACAACAGAATACCTACAGGAGAGATAACATTCAATGGTGTGAAACGAATCAATTTTGGGCGATGTTAAAAACAAGCTTTTACATGTGTTGATGAGGAAGAAGTGTGTCTCATTTTTCAGATATCTACCTTGATCGTAGTTGGCCCTGTGTGTCAGTTTTGGGCATTGTAAATACACTAAAACTACGCTTTGCCATTTCACAATACTTAAGTTAGAACACTAATGGGTGAAGGTTTGTGCACACCTGACCATCACACCCATATATGGTTCTTGCCACAAATCTGGAAGCACAAAATTGTATAAAATGTCTTTAATTTCCTTTCGCTGGAACTGAGATTCCTGAATCTGTTCCAAGATGCCCCTGTGCACAAAGCGAGCTCCTTGAAGACATCGTGCAAGAACTCAAGTGTCCTGAACAGAGCCCTGACCTCAACCCAATGAACACTTTTACTATAATGATGTTCTGGATTCCAGTGACATGTAGTGTCAGAATCCAGAAATAATAGGAGTCTCTTTGGGATGCTAAACACCTGTTCGGTTAAGTGCGAGTGTGTTTTAGATGGTAAACAGCACAAAGCTAAACAAAAAAACTGAATTTTTTTTTTTTCCCGTACCATTAATGATCCTGGCCACCCTCCACAGCCTGAGTAGGATGAGCAGGCCCATGCCATCAAAGGCATTTTCTTGGGAGATGTACACAATATCCAGGATGAAGGACACGATCACGACGATCGCATCAAGCACCTCAAACTTGTGGTGGAAAAACTCGAGCTGGAACGCGTACAGTTTAAAGCCCAGCTCCACCATGAAGAAGGTGAGCAGTGCCAAGCTGAGGTAGTGAAACACCTGGATAATGACAGAAGGAGGGACTACTGGTGAGGATTTTCTTTTCTGTTTTAAAAAATGTGACTAATTTGCACTGGGCCGTATTTCAGCTCACCTGTGGAGCGACGTGGTGCTTATCCACTTCGATTATAGACAGATCTAAGAGCAGCTCGCACAGCACAAACAAGGCATCCAAGATCACCAAGCACACAACGGCGATCTAGAGCACAAAACAACATTGTCAACATTGTCATCATCAAGAATGAGGTTTTTCTGTACTGCTCAAGCTTTATAGTACATCATTATATCTTGTCTTTAAATGCCAGGAAGCCGAGGGTTAATTCAGGACAGCATTGTGAAACGGAAGGACGAAGCGACACACGGAGGACGAAGGTTACTTCTTTAGTAATACTATAAGAATACTATAACTAAGATTAATGTAGCTAATAAAAAAAAAAAAAGTCTTCTCTTCTGTAACTACATTCCCGAATCTTCCTACGCTTGCTTCAAAGACAGGCTGTTAAAAAAAAAAAAACTTACAAATAAACTATGTGTAAAAAGTAAGTTTAAAGTTAAACTATATTGCATGTACTTCAAACGACAAACATCTACCAAACATGTAATTGTCCGTTTTCTCAAAATGAATAATCATCTTGCTGTGGTGAGGAACGGTGCTGGAGAGGACTGCAATCTGCATTGCAGTCTTATGAGCCGCTGTAGCAAGAAATGCTTTCTGTACAACTTTGTTAAAACGTACTGCAAGGCGGTTCTTTTTTATATCTATATCGATTTGGGAATATCAGAGATGCTGTTAGATATAAAAATGAGTGCATGGTGATTGGATGGGGAATATTTGGTGTTTTGGATGGGACCTGTGCGTGGCAACCGTACAAAACTGAACACATAATTAAATAAACAAAATCCAGTATTGTCAGCATAAACGCGATAGAAAGGGATGTCAGTTGTAGGGTTTGGTTTGCGAAGCACAAATTGATCAGGGCGAAGAAAGTGGTGTGCTGCTGCTTCTGCAAACAAAGAATGGGGAATGTTATTTAGACCAATGATAGACAAGAGGGGGTCTTATTTAAAAAAAAAAAAAAAGAATTAATTAAAAATTGCGTTGGAAATTCTTTTTAGTTTGACGTACACTGCCAGCCTTACTTCTGGCTTCACAATGAGAGATGAGATTGCACAAGACGGCTGGTGCCGCAACGTTAAAAATATTCGTTGTTAATTGGTTGAAACAGATATTTTTGGAAAGGCTTTCGAGTGAGATTTCTCCATGAACTGAATTCAGGTGAAATTTCTGAAATATATGACAGGACCAATCAGACTTTTTCATCTTGACCTGTCGCCACTGTAACACTGGTACTAACAATATCAACATCCGCACAGTAATTGAGAAAGAGTTACGCAAAACAAATTTTTTATTATTATTATTAATTACGCAAAACATCTCTTCTGTTCATGTGTATGATTTGTTTCAATATATTTATGGCATAAAGTACATCAGTGGATCAAAATGGCAACTGCACAGATACCAATACCTGTGGTTCAAACCTATACTGGACTCGTATCTCAAATAAATGTAATTATTTTTTATTATATACTTATATCGTAGACTTTCTAGCTTGTTCTCATCTGTGTTTATATCTGCGCAGAAATTCCTTACACACTTTTCTTGCCATACAAAGTGAATAAAATTCTGAAATATGACATTAAACCACGTTTTGCGGCTTCGGTACCTGAAATCTCTCCGAGCTGAAGAGACGTTTCAGAGCGTCTCTGAACGTCTGCCCTGTGGCCGGTTGTTTTGCACGTTCCAAGTCTTCAGCAACTCTGTGTAGCTCTTCTTCGTGCAAATTCGCGACAGCGTGGTGGTTGTCGCCCACCGCCGTGAAGAACCTCAAACAACCCACCATGGTCGATCCAAAACGCTCTCTCACCAACTAACAGCTACGAAACTCTGTATGAGGAAATAGATATTATCTTCAGTCCATTTTAGCTTCGACAGAACGTAGAACAATTATTACATGGAATAAACTTAGATTAATTATTTACAGATTATTAGTTAATTTTAATAAAGCCTGCATTAAAAAAACGTTTCTTTTGACAAACCATGCACCTGAAGAAAAGTTTGTGCTTGCCGGATTTAAACTCTTCAGTCTGTTCAGTTGTGTACTATTATGAGGAAAAAAATGAGAAGTTAAAACTCTTCTTGCAGTTTGTTTTCCCCATATTCATGTCACAATAAATTTACACAATTGAGAGATGCAACATAAACAACGCAACACAGGCCATGTTCCAAATGCACACATGCAGACAAAGTGAATTATTTCTACATCAGAGGATGTGGGCATCACTGGCTAACAAATGGCTGTGTGTGTATCGCCACTTTAATAGGAACACCAATACCTCTGCACATTCATGCAATTTTCCAAAACATCACCTGATCTTTGTCTAATTTTCTGTCCGGTTTATGTGATCTTGTGCCCACTGTAATCTACAGAGTCTTGTTCGTGGCTGACAGGAGAGGAACCTGATGGGGTCGTCTTCTGCTTTTGTAGCCCATCCTCCTCAAGACTCGAGTTACTTCGTTCCTGTCAGCTTAAACCAGTCTATCCGTTCTTCTCTGAACTCAATAATCAAGGTGTTTCCACCCACTGAACTGCTGCTTTTTTTTTGTTTTTTCTCACCACTCTTTGTAAATTCTAGAGAATGTTGTGTGTCTAAATCTTAAAAGATCAGCAGTTTATGAAATACTCCAACCAAACCATCTGGCACCAACAACCATGCCATTAAAGTCAGAGAGAAAGTGTTCTACGCAGAGAGAAAGTGTACCATTCTGATGTGAACATTACCTGAAACTTGGATCAGTGTACACAGACACTGCATCCCAAAGAAAAATTGCTAGAAAATATAGAGTAAATTATAAAAAAATAAAGTTGCCTCTGTTAGTATGGAACTACAGTTCTATCCTGTTTTAAAAATGATTTCAAAAGAACATTATATACATTACACAACTGTGTATGTATAGTTTTCTTAATGTCATTACATTAAAGGCAATTGGCCAAGTTTCACAGTTCATTTAAAAATAATGAAAGCGTCTGGGAATGATTAACGCAGTGGTTTTTATAATGGACTGCGAGGACCCTCGGAGACGTGTTGAAACAGATCCTATTGTTAGAATAATGGAACCTTCAATCCATCATCATCAAAATCATTATATTTCTTACTGAATTGACTTATCACTTGAATGGAACTTCATTAACTCAAACACAAGTCAGGGTGATGTGATGTGATGTGATGTGCCCGGAAAACTGTCAGATACTGAGATCCTGTTAACACCCCAAAAACACAACATCTTGAAGTGTTTTATGTTACGGAATGTTCATGTGTTCCTGTTATCTCTTACATTACAGCTGCTACAAACAGTCGTATTCACACTTTCTCTTGAATTTTACACGACAAAATAAAAAGCAGCTTGTTATTGAGAAATGTCAGACTTTATGTCAGACTTTCACAAAGCACTGAAACTGGAGACGCTTTCCATTAAATGTACAGCTTTGTAAAACGTCACCTTTTTTAAACAATTATATATTTTCTTTGTTAAATAACCACACATTTTTTTTCCCCCATAGATCTTCCATGACTGCTGAGGAGCCTGGAACAGGAAGTATACAGGTTCTTCATACAGTACAACCCAGAAATTAAAACTAGCTACGGTTCCACTGGTGGAACCAGTTTAATTCATCCAGCCTTTAGGCGATTTGCAGATAAACTAGATCAGACCGGTGATTTTCTTCACACTCTATTCTTTCTTTGCAGGTATTTCTAAAAATTCTCCCTGTTCACTTTTGCCCTCTCTTATCCACACACCGAGTCATCTTTATAATCTTTTTAGTCGTCTGTGTGTTTCATGTGGATGCTATTGCTAATTTCACATATGGGTTAAATGCAGAGGACAAATTTCGTTATTGTGCACTGTGTGCTGTGGTGTGTCAATAAATGACAATGAATCACTTTCACCTTCTACAGTATAACTGCTTTAGCTCTTCATTGTCTACAGGCTTGTCTTTTCTTTTGGTCAAGATAAAACAGATATTTTTTTTTTTATTGGCTTGTGGTTTATTTCTTAAACTTATTTATTTGCTATTTATTTTTTTTTTTTACTCTTTTTCAGTGTTCAGGTTATCGTCAGTGTATTTTTGACTTGTGGTTTGTTTTGTAAGCAAAGAAGCAGTCAAAGGAGGAACCCATGTGGTTGATGTTGTGAGTAATACAGTACAAGCTGATAGCTCATGACTATCCTCACGACATTATTTACCAATGACCTTCCAGTGTATAACTTAATCAAACCATACACCCAACCCCTGTTGACCACTTTCTCACTATGCTGTTGTCCCTAACATTTGCTGGGCTTATTCGGGGGCATGTGGTATAGTGCTTCTGAGAAGGGCTGGGTGGATAGCTTCTTCCTCCTCTAGGGTGTTATAATAGCACCCTAGCCTTTGCATAATAGCCTTTGCCCTCTCCGATTGGTAGCTATTACGTGATAGATGGTGTTTCAAATCAGTAACGAGTCATTATCTACTTGTACGCCATCCATCATACAAGAAAACACTGAAACACGTATAGCATGTTTAGTTCTTCAGACCAAATGGTGGCGTTTAGACCGAGATAATCGTGACCTGAAGCTGTGATTATTTGGTGATTAGTATGTGATGCTAAACTGGTAGATAGACGTATTCATTACTTGTTGGCACCATTAGTTTTGTAGGTCCGGTACAAAACTAAAGAAGGAAATGTCAAACAACATAAACGTCATGGAATTTATATGTTTTTTTAAATGTTGTTACGCTCATTACAATACATCCAACACAGTGACTGGTCTGTGCCATCTTTAAAAAAAATTCCAACAGTCAGACACCACTTTGTCATAAGACATGATTTCATTCACACGCATCCCTCACATGGTTCCTATTTGATTACTTGGAAATTACCTTCTTTTTTTTTTATTGCCCAGGATTTCCTAATTCCTTCACAATGAAAACAGCAAATTTAAGAAATCCATAAAGCCAATGCGTTTTATGAACATATCTTTTTGACCATTTTGCTTGCGTTTTCCTGCTTAACTTTATCTTCAAGACATTGTGTTATGTATCACATGCTCGTGTTCTCACAACGCTGAAGTCTCTCGTAGCACAAACAGATTTTCGATGTAGGATATGTAGCTATATTTTGGTAACAAGTGACTAAAGCTGTAATCGTTATTTATGGTGTTCGCCGTGGATTTCTAAACTTTTAGTCGCTCTACTGGCGCTGAGGTTTTAACACTTGAATTTCCAACAGCTAGCATTCAAACAGGGCCTGTAAAAAAGGTTTCGAGAACATTATTAACATCCCAGCAAACCCAGAACGTTTAATTAACGTTAGCTATTGGTTCTTCTATAGTTTTTTTTTTTTTTTTTTTTTACAAAAACCTTCTGCCAATGTTCAGAGAACGTTCTCTCCAGGAAAAGTTAGGGGAACGTTCTCCGGAGGTTCTCCAAAGGTTCCTACATTACAAACTTTAGGAGAACGTTCCATAAACCAAAACAAGCAACCAATAACTAATGTTATATTTATGTAAAACAAACTTTCCTTTCAAACAACAGGACAACCAAACAACCCTTCACAGAACGTTCCAGTAACCAAAAAATAACGTTCCTGTAATGTTCTGGGAACTGCAAATTGTTAGCTGGGATTCCACATTGATAAATTATTAATAATTATGGAGTTCAATGTGTGTTTTCATTCATGTTAATGCCCAGAGTAAATTCATTTCAGAATAAAGCTAGACACACATGGGCATTCTTAAAAAATTAGCATAAAATTAAAACATTTATAAATAAACCCACATGCAGTCACATTATTCCCTCAGGTTTGTTTTCTTTCCCATGAAGTTGTCAGTCAGTGTTTTCTCAGTGAAAGAACTGCTTTAATAAAACACCTTAAAGATTATGATCTTATAGTTCACTGATGAACCTGATCATTTTTTTAATACTGCCCTTAGATTTTTGTTGGTTTTTTGTAACTCTGTTCATTAATATGAAGACAAAGACTTCTCGAGTCATAAATACAATTCCTAAGAATTCCAGTTTAGGTTTGAAAGCGAAACTCCATGTTTATCCTGTGAATGAGCTGATTAACACACAGCCGCCTCACTGTTCATTAAAGAAATCCGTTGGAAAACGTTGGATTTGACGGTTATTTTTAAATTTCAAATTAGACACGCTCGCGCACATAGTTCTATATACTTTTGTACGAGTTGAAGTTTTACTTTCCAAAGCCACAAATCAAAGTCTAGTTGTTAACCGAACCGTCATAACAAGTCCTGTGGTTCACTCGTGATTTCCTTTCACTCTCCCTCACTCTCCCTCACTCCGTCACTGCAGACTTTAGATTCTACTGAACGCAAATCGAGCAAAACGACGAGAAGAGAGAATTTAACAGTCAGAATCCATCAGGAAAACAACGACAATGTCCCGCGTCACAGGCTGTAAAAGTGCTAAATCTACTCATGCTAACTAAAAGAAGAATCTGTTTTTACCTTTCAGTCTTGTGGGTGATTCACTGCTGAAAGTCTTTAAGGTTAAAGATGTTGTTAGTCTTCAGATGAAACTTTAACTGTTTGGATAAAACTTTGAACCTCATTAAAGACTCCGCCTCTGAAGAGGGTATCTCCTCCAGACTGATCTGAGATCATCATCTCTCTCTCTCTCTCTCTCTCTCTCTCTCTCTCTCAAATTCAGAGCTTTATTCTCTCTCTCTCTCTCTCTCTCTCTCTCTCTCTCAAATTCAGAGCTTTATTCTCTCTCTCTCTCTCTCTCTCTCTCT
>JAOVYU010000011.1:22571292-22586261 GCA_025674565.1 Synodontis membranacea | reverse complement strand
TCTTAAATTCAGAGCCTTATTCTCTCTCTCTCTCTCTCTCTCTCTCTCTCTTTTAAATTCAGAGCTTTATCTCTCTCGCTCTCTCTCTCTCTCTCTCAAATTCAGAGCTTTATTATCTCTCTCTCTCTCTCAAATTCAGAGCTCTCTCTCTATCTCTCGCTCTCTCTTTCTCTCTCAAACTCAGAGCTCTCTCTCTTTTTCTCTCTCTCAAATTCAGAGCTTTCTCTCTCTCTCTCTCTCTCTCTCTCTCTCTCTCTCTCTCTCTCTCACACACACACACACAGGTTTATTTTAAATCACCGTATCTAATTATTAGATTCGATTAGTTTTTATTTGTTCACATTTTTAAATTGGGCCCAATTTTAAAGTGTTCGATAATTTAAAGTGATGTGTTCTGTGAGTGGAAAGTGTACAGATTCCCCTTAAAGTCCTGCAGTCCTTCTTATCTTGGTTAAGTAAGGAAAACAATTTAATCCTTCATAGGGCATGAAATCATACTTGGTAACTTCAACAGACATCTAAAATGGCCTTGTAGAACCACGTGGATTTGACTTTTGAATTTTGTGAAGAAATAAATGTTCCTTTAAGTTAATTTAAGTGTTTTTCTTAAATTTTTTTATATATTCACTTTTTTTAATTATTTTTTTTCCACCTACACCGACGAGGAACCTAATATTGTAACGATATGATAACTTTATCGACACTGATTTGCAAAATAAAAAGAAAAAACTTTGATTAAATATATCCTCCAATACCACTCTAGGGTTGAAAGTTTGAATTTCCAAGTATTTTAATTAGTGTCCTGTAAAGCTACTAATTTAAGGCACCTCTGACTCGATCTTAACCGCAACATGGTTGAGTTATTGGCAAGAAATGAAACAAATGCATCCAGAGAATTTAATTAATAAATTTAATAGCTGATTTTTATGATCTTTTCCTCATACATTTGTTGTTTTATGTTTGCTGTTATTTGTGGATCAAATGTACTTTTTTTTAGTAGGTGCTTTAATTTTATTGTTTTACTCCAGATGTTTAAACTCTTCCTCCACTGAACACTTTGATTTTCATGTTTTCTTTTCTTCCTTTTTTTTTGTTGACTATAGGCCAGCTTTGTGAGGCAATAACAGGTACCGCAAGCAGACACGAGTGCAAGAAAACAAACAGTCTCAGTAGAAACTGTAGAATATCACTTCTGTAAAATCTCTTTCAATGCAATAAATCCCATACCTAAGGAAACCTTTTAAGGGATTCTATGCAGAATCCACCAGCTAAGTAGAAACAAAGCCAAGGGTATCATACTTAAAGGGAAATCTTAAGAAGTTTTGTGTAACTGGCCCCTGATGATTTTTTATTTCTAATCTTTAACTGTAAAGTTTTGTTGAGTCTGTGCCCATGATGGCCTCAGGTTCCTGTTCTTGGCTGACAGGAGTGGAACCCAATGTGGTTTTCTGCTGTTGTTCCCCATGTACCTCAAGGTTTGATGTCTGAGATGCTTTTCTGCTCACCATGGTTGTAAAGAGTGATTATATGAGTTATTATGTCCTTCCAGGCAGCTTGAATCAATCTATCCATCATCTTCTGACCTTTCTTCTCAACATACTGTAGCGTCGCTCACTGGATGTTGTTTGTTTGGTTTTTTTTTTTTTTTTTTTTTTTTTTGGATCATCCTTTGCAAACTCTAGAGACTAGAGACTTCCAAGAACACCATTAAAATATAAATTTTAGCATGGTAGAATAAATTTAACAAGCATCATTGATACAGAGTGCTTCAGAAAGTTAACACTTCATGGCAAATGCCATTTGTTCTTTTACAGTGTTCTTTTCATTCCAGTCCTGATCTTGTTTTTGGTGAAATGAATGCTAGCAGAGTTTGGAGCAAAGAAGAAGAAAGGTTGTATGATTAATAACCTCACCTCTGTGTGTTAGTGTTCGAGTGACATGGGTGTTGTAGTGTCATAAGTGTTAACATTCATGAATCGTCCTGTAATTTTAACTGGATTTTTTTTTTCAACACTCATAAAGAAAATGTCATCAAGAGCTTCTCCAGCACCATCAGTCATATTGTTGTTGTTTTTATTCGACTCTGTAGCTTGAGCTAATGTGTCTTTGTATGTTCTTTCCAGGTGCTCTGGTTTCCTCCCAGGTCCCAAAAACATGCCAGTAGGTGGATTGGCTATGATAAATTGCCCCTGGCATGCCCAGTGTTCCTGGGGTAGGCCCCAGATCTACCACAACCCTAAACCTAAAGTAAGTGGTCACTGAAAGTGAGTGAGTGGTATTTTTTTTGTTATGTGCTTGGTGTTTGTGTCCTTTAGAGGGCGCTGTGTGTCTGTTCTGCTCTCTGTGCCTCTCCACATACCACATGTAACATAAAATAAGATGGATTTAAAAAAAAAAAGAGGAATAGGATTTGGACACAGGATAGTCTGATTATAAATCATTATTTTATTTACAGCTGTATACTCAAAGAGTCAAGCAGTGATAAGTGTGTTGAATAGATCCATAGTTTAATTTGAAACATTATTTCAGCAGTGTTTTAGCTTTAAGCCTATAATATCCAGGTGAAGATATTCACTGTATAATGCATAAGACTTGAGATACTGTATAAATACACAGAAAGCAACACGGAACGTCTGTGCTTCATCGTGTCTCAGCGTCTCAGCATATAACACAGTTAAATTCGTGTGTATTAATATCTGCTAAAGCACTTTTACACGTGCTAAAAATGACACTTGTACTAAACTTTACCTCTCAGGACACACACGCTGTAACTAAGATGAGACCCTGTCAGGATTGAATCCACTTGGATTGTGAGGCTACAAAGTAAGGGGAGTTTTTATCCACCAGTTTAGCACGGCACATATACAGTAAAGAACCTAATCGTCACACGCTTGTGGATTTCAAGTCTCAGTAACACTGAATAAAAAAGTTCTCTGTATGAACAGTGTAATGGCTATGTGTAAAAATAACAATAGTTTCTTAAAATTACAGCAAGTATCTTATACAAAAGTACTTTGGATCATTTCTACGTAATGTACAATTCCACCTCCAACCTGAGACTGACTTCGGCGCAGAGTGGATTAAAAATGGCCACTGCTACTGTTTTTACCTACTGGTTACATCTTGACTAGATGATTCCTAGATTCCTAACACCTTCACAAAGCCTTTTGAGGCAAGCGAGTATGATTTATACATACAGTGTGTATAATAGTGAACTGGAAGATATATTTATTCATTATTTTTTACCAACATTAGCATCATAACTCTGGTGCAGTGCGCATATATATATATATATATATATATATAGTGTTATGTGTAAGTTTTACGTAAATTGCCTAATTGTTGCCTTAAATCATTCAGAAACTAAAGCTCTTAAGATAATCCCTGAAATTTTCCTTTAGCCATCAGCACATGCTCAGATGAATGGGCCCGAGTGTTCACTGTGTGGTATGAATGGGGTGTACAGAGACCTATCCCCCCTTCATCCCCCCTTCTTCCCCCCCGTCCTCTCGTCTCCTCGCCTCCTCACACACAGCTGGACTTAATGAGAGTATAAAAACTCTGAATCAACCTCTGTTCAGGCAAGGGTCCTCCGCTGCACACTGAAAAAAAAATATATTCCCTGTGTCCGAAATCTACATCTGCATCAGATGGGTCAGCAATAAAACACTTTAGGGTGTTCTATATAGAAAAAAAAAATCAACGACGCAGTGGTGTGCAATTTGCCAAATACAGAATACTTTTTATCCATTTATAATTGCATTTAATGTTATTGAGCAAGTCAGTTCCTGCCATCAGTTACACTATGGCAGCTATAAGCATTCGTTTTTTTGCCAGACTCTCTTTTAAGTCATAAAACCCTCACATTTTACTGCAGATTCAGGTGTAATAGTTATTAGGTGTTAAGAAACAGAAACAGTGAGGAGAAATCGCAAGTCAGACAGCAGTTAGGGTACTAAGACGAAAAACAAAGCTTGTCATGTCACTGAGACAACACAAAGTGACAAATCCTCCATCCTGAAGAGTTTCCAGTGTCAGAAGATTTAGCTTTAATTCTGATACAAAGAACTGACACTGGAGACTCCTTCTAAAAAGTGAGTCCCTCCTTCCAATCAGTGATTACTGAAGAGACAGATTGAGATCGTGTTAATACGAACCTGCTGTCTGAGCCGCCGTTATAGGAAACAAATCAATACCTTCTGACCCATGTGTCTGTTTGTCTATCTATCTGTCGATGTCTTTATCTGTCTATAATCAGCGTGTATGCTTGTTTTCTCAGCGCACTGATGGAGGTGGATGTGTAAGTGTGAGGCTCTTTTTGTTTGAATATGGAGAGAGAGAGAGAGAGAGAGAGAAAAAATCACCTGACTGACTGAAGCTTTATTGCTGAATTCTCACTTCCCTGCTGGGAGCTTTTTCACCAGCTAGCAGAAGTGTTTCTGAGGTACACAGCAAAAGCCCAGTGCTTTATTAAACATACACGTACACACGGCCCTTACGAAAATTAACCATGGTTTACTATGGTTTTTTGGGTAACTATGGAAACCATAGTTATACTAGGGTTTAACTGTAGCGAAACCATGATGGACCATAGTTAAACCATGGTTTCCATAGTTACCCAAAAAACCATAGTAAAACCATGGTTAATTTTCATAAGGGGGTATATCGAGGGAAGGAGACTGATGCCACACGATCATGCCACTGCATGGCAATAGGTGCTGAACCATTGAATTAGTGATGTGCTCATTTAACTCAATCACGAGGCTAAAAGCCATATCCGTGACTAAACTCGTCGCCGTTCAGTTTTTCTGTTCGACAGTTCCTGAGTGGTCTTTTCTTCAACAAATATTTTATCCTACAAATGAAGAGAATCACAAAATAGCCAAAAGTGTTTATTTACCACGCCAGCAGCCCAAACCGGTTGCTATAGTGACCAATTAAAATAGAAAAAAGTTCATCCCTGATACCATCCATTATGCCAACAAATTGGAAGGAAAGAATGTAAGAAAGAAAGAACGAACAAATGACAAACACACCAAGTCATTTTCTGCTCATATCAAATTTCAAGACATTTTCATAACTTTATTGGGCATTTACGTTCTCAGTGTTGTTAATTCCTGGCGGTTTTCCCAGGAGAACCAGGAGGGTTTAGCTGAAGAGGAGGAGTGGAGCTGGACAGGGTTGCCAGATTTTTTCCAGAGAATCCCCACAAACTACAACATTTAACATTTAACAACAAACTACTAGCCTAAATAGTAAATAAATACTATACATGTCAAAGATGTTATTTTGCAATATATGAAGTGATAATATATACATATAAAACAATATAACTCACTATTAAATATTTAAGAAAGTCTAAAAAAAAAAATCACCCGTGTTTGTTACTTACGGCGACTCTAATTTTTTGCAGCGAAATGGCTAAAATAAAACCTGACAGAAAGACATTGTTAAGGAATAATTGATGACAGTGTGTGTGTGTGTGTGAGATACTTTCTCCATGACCGTGTGTTTGGCTGGGGCTCTTTGGTTGACATCATATTCTTGTTCTTGTTCGTTTTTTTTTCCTGAATGCACGAACACAATTATAAATAGAGAGAACATGTCATCTTTACAGAGCTGCTGAGGCGACACGAGGGCCGTGAGTTACGATATTAAGGCAACAAGCTCATGTTTGAAGGCCACAAGTTAAGCATCTCGCAGCACAGATTATTATGTTGCGGCACTGAGGTGCCAAAGTCATGGCCATGAAGCGTGTAACTTGAGCTCTTGACTTAATATGTTGGGCAACGTCAGCACGTGACTGAAGTGAAGTGGAATTTTATCGGTCATTTCCAACTCCATGTTTGGGTTTCCTGTAGCCGCAATTTGCTAAATACGACAGTTGCTACGAGGTAAGTATTGTGTTGTTGCTATATTCATCCATGACCACACCTTATTAAAAAAAATAACCACGCCGTCACCTCAGCGACTGTGTACATGTTAGCAAAATACGAGAAGTGAAACGATCTGGTGTCGGTTCTAACTCTTAACATTTCCATATTAATTATATGTTCACTATGGAGTTTAACTATATGAAGTCACAAAAAAAACCCTGAACTTAACAGATTAGATCATAAGAGTGGTGTACATAAATTCCTATAAGCTAATATCACGATCTTATAATATTACAGAAAGAGAACACAAAACACTGAAAAGTATACATCAGATGTCACATTCCAATATTTTCTTATTCTTATCTTATTCTTAAGATAAGATCTTAAGATCATAAGTGAATTGGCTATGGAGTAACATAATGTCACGGCACGCTCCCCGGCGCGTCCCGCTTTCTCTGGGCTACCTGCCAGGAATGCGTGTGCTGTGTGTAATCAGCTCAAATAACTCTGACTATAAAAGACGCTTGGACACATGCTTCCACGAGGAAGTCACTTCTGTCTGGATCCCTGATGTGCGATTGCTCCTGTGTGTGCATTATTTCTCCACGTGGAATTACTTCCTTTATGAATGTCACTTCGGTTAACTCATCTGTGGACTTTATCCTCTGTCTGGATTTACTTCCTGGATTCACGCCGCTTCAGTTACCATATCTATAGACTTTGTTTCCCTGTATGGATTTAACGTTACTTCTGGTCGAGTATCAGGGGACTTAACTCTTCCGTGTGGGACTAACGTCTCTTCTGTCTGCGGTTCCGTGGACTTTACTCACCTTTGCATACTTCCTGCATGTCGGACTTTCGCCCTGGGTCAGTTCATAAGTTCGTGTATTGATGGTCATGCCTTAAGTTCTGTTTGTACGGTTTTCTCTATGCCGCGCGTCTGCCGGCTTTTCAGTGTCTATTTAAGCATGTTCATGTTTAGCTGTATTCTACCAGTGTTTACGTTTTCTGTTTTTATGGCCTCTGCATATATCCCAGGTTTTACCCATGTTCTGAGTCCGCTGTTTACCCGATGTTAATTCCTATTTCCTAGCCTGTCGTCTTTACCGTGTGACTTCTATGTTCTTTGTCTAGTCATATGTCTGAAGTTGATTACCTGGAGTTAGAGCTCTTATATACCGGCTTTGATGGACCTCTGTGCTGGTCTGTGTTTTCTACATCCCATCAGCTTGCACTTTTCATGCTTTATGGTCACTATCAGAGCATGTTTATGGTTCCATTGTATGCCTGAAGTAGAATAGCAGATATGAAACGCATAAAGTAATAAAATGTTTACTTCTTAGTAACTAGGAAGTTGCAGAGTCTAAGGACATTTTCACACTTGGTCTGAATTCATAATCATCAAAAAGTCATTCGTATTGCATATACATGTCTTTTGTGCACTCATGTTTGCAAAATTCTGTGCGTTCGGTTTGTCTGTTGGGCTGTATTTTCATTTTTATCTCTGATAACGACACTCAAGTATTGAGTGGATCTCATATAAAATAAGATTTTTGCCATGCAGGCTAAAAAAAAAACCTTTTCAAGATGCTCTCCTGAACTAGCTAGAGTGTTCCTGTCCTATGAATGTCTGGTTTTATATATCAATAACCATAAGAACCCCTTCCTCTGCATCACAAAGGTAGTAACAATAAGTTTTAGCGTTAAAATTTCCCCTCACTACAAGTAAGGGCTCAAGACTGTTCCAGCATGATGATGAGACCTCAAGGTCTGTGAAGATATACTTTGCCAACGCTGGAGTGTTAGAACTTGATTGGCCTGCACAGAGCCCTGACCTCAACCCCACTAAACACTAAACACTTGGGATGAACTGGAACACAGATTACATGCTAGGCATCTTCTCCCAACCTCATTCATTCTCCTGTGGCTGAATGGACAACCAGTCTCCAAAACACACTTGGATATGGGTGTGATGATCAGGTGTTGAGGGCAGCATGGTGTTGCAGTGGTTAGAAATGTCACCCTGGCTGTTTACTGGGGTAATTCTGTATGGTGAAAGTGATTATCTTAAACTGATAATTATCTTCTCAAAAGTGATTGTCTTTACTAACACACCACAGCACGCAACAATGAAATGTGTTCTCTGTAATGTGTAACCAATACAGTGTGTATTTAACCATTTGTGACGCTGAAGTATTGAGTATCAATACCGAATGCACAGTTTTCAGCGCCCAGGGAGCAGTGCTTGGGGGCGGCACCTTTCTCAGGGTACCTTAGTGGGAGTTCCTGCAACCTTTCGATTACAAGGGCGCTTCCCTAACCATCTGCCCCATGTTTGCATGTTCTCCCAGTGCCTGTGTGGGATTTTGGTTAATGGATGGATGGATGGATGGATGGATGGATGGATGGATGATCAGGTGTAAAGGATAAAGCTGTTACTGATGATGAATGAATGAATGAATGAATGAGTGTATGAAAGAATGAGCCACAACCAGCAATGACAGCGGGGGTTCCCTTCCAACCTGGCAACCCGAAAACAGCTCCTCTTTCATAGATTGCTGAATAGACCTTCTCAGTTCCTTGTACACTGACAGAACAGTTTCACTGCTTTTCCTCTCATCAGACACACGCTGAGGTAAGCCATCACTGATTTCTCACAGATCTCTAACAGAATTAGGGTTTATTACACTTTAGTTTTAGTGGTGCATGCTCCTGAAATTATAGCTTAGGAAAGTGCATGCTTGTAAAACCCAAAGTTTAGGTAAGAACACAATTTTAAAAGCCACACTTTAGATAAAGACATGTTTTTAAAAATGATCCTTGCTTCTGAAACTGTAGTTTAGATAAGGACACGCTTAACTACAGTTTATAAGAGACAAACCATAGACACATCCTGTGGTCTCTAATATATAACCACTATATTGCAGGAGATTTAAATAATTTGTGGGTTTGGGTAAGACAGACTTCCAGGACTTGTCAACAAAATTGGTCTTAAAGATCCAGTGCATAACTTTAAAAAAAAAAAAAAAAAGAAAAAAGAAAAAAAAAGATGAAGAAAATGTGTGTAAAAAAAAAAAGTGATTAGATTTCCCCAGAACTACCCTGCGCAAAACTCTAACACTACTGAGACATTCCATGAAATGGATTATACTTAACTGTGTGTGTGTGTGTGTGTGTGTGTGTGTGTGTGTGTGTGTGTGTGTGTGTTGATCGGTATAAAGGTTTTCAGGATGCCATGGAGCATTACTGCTGCAGTCTTGGCATTTCAGAGTGAAAAGAGATAATGTCAGGCGCACACACACACACACACACACACACACACACAGAGCTCAGCCTGAAGCAGTCCGCTTTAGTGCATTTTCAGTGTATATTCATTATCTAGAAATAGAATTTAACCAACTATTAACCAACTATTATGACAGACTCATTATCCTTTTTCTTCCTTTCTAGCTTCTCCCTCTCTCTTTCTCACACACACACACACTTCTTAATATCCTTACATATTAATGCATCTAATTAATGCTATACCTCGACCTCAATTTAACCCGCACATTTTCATCAGTAATCAAAACCTTTGGGATCTTTTAGTTTTAGTTAGTTTTTTTTTTTCTTTTTTCTTTTACAAAACAAAACTTTTAATTACGGGGACCAGCCTACTGTCCATACAAGCTCAAAACTGTCAGATATTCCTTTCTTTATGAGGACACCAGACACACACACACACACACACACACACAGACACACCCATACACACACACATCCATCTCAGCCAAGAAATAAAGTACTTTAGTACATTTGCGTATGTCGTGCTATTATATAGAAATTGAATTAAACCAGCTGTTATGACAGTTAGACTCATTTACCCTTTTCATTTTGCTTGTTGATTTCTTTTACACACACACACACACACGCACTTTTATGCCCTACACAGTGAGTGCACTATGTGTTCCAGAAAGGAGACGGCTCTTACCGGCTCTTCCACATCCTAAATATTGCACGTCTGTGGTCAGATTCATGTTCTTGGCTGACATAAGTGAAACCCATTCTTGCCGTGCAGTGTGTCCTGGGATGCTTTTCAGCTCACCACGGTTGTAAAGAGTGCTTATTTGAGTCACCGTGTCCTTCCTGTCAGCTCGAGCCATTCAGCTCAGTCTCCTCCGACCTCTCTGAGTCACAGTCCATTTACTGCTGCAGAGTCTGTAGAGTTTAAGGAGAGTGGCGTGAATAACAAAAATCATGCAGACGGAGGACACAGACCTGCCGAAACAGTTGAAGATCGGAAAACATCGTTAGGTCTTTAGTCTTCAACTGTATATGTTTTAGTGTATAGGCGTTCTTATCAAAGATGCCAGTATGTGAAATAATGGAGTTTCACTACATTAGCCGAGAAAATGTAATCATGAATACAAATAGCAGAAAACACAAATCTAAATAAAAAAAAAAATTGCTATGAGACAGACAATTAACTTTTAGGCTAGGCATATTTGTCACACTTTTTCACGCAATTCTCTTCATGAATTATTGCTTTTCCGTCTCGCTGAAAGAGATGCGACGCTCCTGCAGATTTATCCAAAATAAGGAACTGAGCAGAAAGCCGTCCTCATGTCGAGTTTACTTTAAAAGCATGTCCTTCCGCTTTGAGAACGATCAAAACACCATGCAGTCGAAAAAGTATGTTCTACACAGAGTTCTCAGTTAGCGGGGGGTTTTTTTCCTTCTTTTTTCCCTACTATAATATTACATTATTTAGCGTTAGTTAGGAAGGATGCAGCAGGTGGCTTGATGCGTCTCCGAGGAAGCACGCTGTAGCGCTGGTGGGCTGATGGAGAGCCAGATAATGAGGTGGAAAATGGAAATTAACCAAACTGGAAGAAAACAGAAACACCTAACAGAACCTCATATATCACAACTTTGGCAAACAGTGTGTATCGTGTCATTTGTTAGCTAGGAATACTCACTTTAGTGAGATTTATTGTTATGGCAGGAGTGTCGCGCCCCTAATGCTAGGGAAAAAAAAAATAAATAAATTAAAATAAATTGTGTGAAAAATTTATTAATATTGAAAAAACATATTTCTTTTACAAACAAAAATATACTGCTGTTTCTGTGTGCTAAAACCCTAACCCTATGCCCTGTGCCAAGTTAGCATTAGCATCATGCTAGCTAGCATTAGCATTAAAAAAAAAGCGTTACTAGCATTAGCATTAAAAGTGTACATAAGTCAAATGTGTCTTGTTATATGTGGCTTGGACATAAGATAACTCGAATGGATGCAGCAGTGTGTGTGTGTGTGTGTGTGTGTGCGAGAATGAGAATTGGGTTGGTATTTTAGCGGGAGCACAGATGGCGGAATGAGGAGATCTAACTTAATGAAGGGGATCGAGAATCACCTGAGGCCTGAAAACACACATCAAACACTCCTTTTTCTCTCTCTCTCTCTCTCTCTCTCTCTCTCTCTCTCTTTATCTGTTTCTTTCTTGCCCACATCTGTTTCCTTTTCTTCTCATTTTCTTCTCTTTCATCTCTGCTATCTCTTGCTTTGCCTGTCTGTAGCCAGCGTGTGTGTGTGTGTGTGTGTGTGACACCTGGAACAACTTTCTTGGTGCCTTCCTTCACATCCAGCTGTAAAACTGAATGGCCTCTCTTTTATCTTTCCCTCACTGTTTTATCTGTCCATCTCTTATTTCTCTTTCTCTTACACCTTTCTTCTCCTTTCCGTTACACTCCCTCTCACTTTTTTTTCCCCCTACAAGTTCCCCGTTCCGTTGTCAGTTCTCTCTTTCTATTTTCTTTTTTCCTTTCTTGTCTCTTCCTTTCTTCTTCCTTTCCCATGTTTCTGTCACTTCCTTTCACCTATGTATTTATGAATATTTTTTAGTTTTACTTTTTTGTTCGTGTTTATATAGGTCACTCTCTCCGTCTCTCTATTTCTCTCTCTCTTAGTCATCATGTGTGGTTATGTGTGGGTGGAGTCATGCTGGTGGAGACCACGCCCATCAG
The DNA here is from genome assembly GCA_025674565.1 of Synodontis membranacea. Taxonomy (NCBI): domain Eukaryota; kingdom Metazoa; phylum Chordata; class Actinopteri; order Siluriformes; family Mochokidae; genus Synodontis; species Synodontis membranacea. Next base: position 22,574,385 of record JAOVYU010000011.1, on the reverse strand, counting down.
GATAGAAATCACATGATGAAGGTGAACAAACAGGTGGACTTGGGTGTTACGAGAACCTGCAGATAACCGGCCCTTTGTAGATAAGACTGGACGCCGATGCTCTAAAAGGGAGACGCAGGTGGACACCGGCCATGCCAGTGAGATTAAAATAAATAAATTTAAAAAAACGCCCCTACAGCATAAAAGAGCCACCGTTTTATCGTTTAACATTTCACTCTTCTTTAGTTTTAAAGGAAGAATAAATATAGTACACCAGGTGCTTAAGCCAGAAAGGATCTCAGGAGAGAGATAGCCTACTGTAAGTTAGAAAGAGGGAAGATGAGCAGGGGAAAGATCAGCCAAAGTGGTAGAACATGAAAGAAGGATAGGAAGAATGAGAGGAAAACAGAAAGTCTGAAAAAGAGGTGAGTGGGTGAGAGAGAGAGAGAGAGATGTTTTACAATATTTGCCCTGCAGACAGGAAACGGTCTAAGGAGGAAGTTGTTAACACAGGGGCGGAGAGGAGCGGCGTCTCTGGTTCTGTCTCTCTCTCTCTCTTTCTCTCTGCCCCTTTTGCTCTGTTCTCTCTCTCTGTTTCTGTTTGCCTCTCGCCTCTCTCTGACCTTTACTCTCTCTCTCTCTCTCTCTCTCTCTCTCTCTCTCTCTCTCTCTCTCTCTCTCTCTCGCTGACCTTTACTCTCTCTCTCTCTCTCTCTCTCTCTCTCTCTCTCTCTCTCTCTCTCAGTACATCTCCGTTTTTGTTTCCTCTTTCTTCATCAATGGTGTGTGTCATTTTAGGTGTTTTTGCAGAAAATGTGTGTAAATGTGTGTACAGTATGTGTTTGTATAAATTTCCTGTGATCAGCATAAGCAAACATTTTGTACACATCTTGTGTGTGTGTGAGTGTGTGTGTGCGAGAGAGAGAGAGAGAGAGAGAGAGAGAGAGAGAGAGAGAGTATGCAGTCACTGTGGTGTGTCCAGCATGAGCGGCTGTGTGTTAAATGGTGAGTATGTAAGATTACTCAGGGTTTCCACGTGCTGATGCCAGTGAGATCATTACCACGTGAAAAGCTTGATGTTTTTAATTTGATGCACATAAACACTTGATGCCACTAACAGCACTTTACATGCTCCGTGTGTCAAATCTTGTGACGTATTGCACAGCAGGATGTGGCTATTTGTAATAAGTGCAAAATGGGAAGTAAAAACCAGGTCGATGAATAGTTCTAAGGTTAATAATTTCAGGTACATAAAAGTTACAGTGAAGCCATGACGTCTGAGTAGAGCCGAATGGCTCAATTAAAAAAAAAAAAAAAAAAAACGCAAACGGAGGAAAAAATCCTGCATCATTTCCCGTGTGTGTTACAAAGCCAGCAGGACTGGAGTTCAGAGAATAATGAGACTGGGATAAATTAGCCGTATTTGCTAACTAGACAGTTCCTGAACACATCCGCAGGCCTTTAGCGTAATTAACCCTCCCTGCAGGGGCGTGTTGAGTTGCGTGCGATCTGTAGGATAAATATCGGAAGATGTTAAGTGACTAGATAGACGTTGGCTCAAGTCCAGATGCTTGCTTTTTACTCAATTAATCATCTTATATTGTGTTATCATCACTACTGCCTTCAGGCTTGGACATATATTAGTCAAGATGTATAACAGATTACGTGAGCTCTGTTTTGTGTGAAATAGTAAAGAAAACACTTGGGGATATGCTCTTATAGGAACATATCCTATGAGACAGGAAGCCGAGTTACCCGTCACGTCATTAATGTTGTGGGACATGTGAGGAATAAGTTAGTTCCTGTTTTCAGGTACTTTAAAACACCTTTAAACAGTCGTCCCCTCACTAGGATCTCTTTTTTCTCTCTGTTAAAGTTAATAAGAGAAAACGAATTCCGAGAAACTTGAAACTCTTTCGTCCCCCAAACCCCCCCCCCCAGAACGAGCTGTTGCGCAACAGAATATCTCATGTTCTTGAAGATGATTCTTGTTATTCAGTGCATGCATACTGGAGACGTATCACCCTTTCATTTCTCTACATCTGAGCGTCCAGCGTTTGTTATTGATAGTGGATAGTTCTATATTGTTGTCCATTATCTATACCGCTTATCTGTAAAGATTCAGGGAGTAGTTGAAGGCAGTCCCAGCCTATTCTGGTGAGAGTCTTGGCACACCCTTGCCGGTCTGGCAGGTCCAAACCCAGAACCTTCTTGCTGTGATGCTAACTGCTGCACCACCATGCTGCGACTTGCAAAATTGTAAGAATTTCCACAGGTGGGTTTACAAACATTAGCATAACATGAAATGAAACAAAATGACATTCGACCACATCATCTGTTAAAACCGCTGCTTTTCTCAACATAAAAGAGTTCGTCCTAATACCAGGAGATTGCGAGTTCAGATCCCTGGGTGGGAGGGGCATATTCTTTCTCATCGGTCAATCACAGCAACACTAGCCAATCACAGGTGTCTGTGAGCTCGTACATGGTTTACAGTTAGATTTAATGTTGTGGAACATCCAAGAAACAAGTTAGTCCCTTGGAGGAGAGAATGGGGGACAATAAAGACAGGAGAAAAGTCAGAAGAGGAGTGATGGAGAGGTTATTATAAAGGAAGAAAAGAAAAGAGAGGAAGAGAGGAGAGAAATTGAGGGATGAGTGAAGACAAAATGATAATAGAGGAACATAAAAAAAAGAGGGAGGAGAAATATAAAAGAAGAAAAGGAGACGATGGAAGGAGTATGAGATGTATGGAGAAGAAAATGAGGGTTAGAGAAGGAATGGGGAAAGAGGAAGAAAGGGAAGTAGAGAGAAGTAAAAGGAGAGAAAGAGATTGGGGGAGCAAGAGGGTGAGGAGGAAATGGGAAACATGATGAGAGGTTTGACTTACTGAGAAACTCACCATGTCGCTCACAAGAGGAAGACAGACAGACAGAGAGAGAGAGAGAGAGAGAGAGAGAGAGAATGAGAGAGAGAGCAATCCTGGTCACTCAAAATGGTGTGATGACTCTCCTACCTGCTCTAAAAGTGGGTTAATGAGTGTGTGTGTGTGTGTGTGTGTGTGTGTGTGTGTGTGTGTGTGTGTGTGTGTGTGTGTGTGTGTGTGAGAGAGAG
>JAOVYU010000011.1:22531620-22550141 GCA_025674565.1 Synodontis membranacea | reverse complement strand
GGTAGTATAGTGCAGTATAAAATAGCGTAGTATAGGGAATAAAATGGGTATAGTGTACTGTAGTATGGTATGGTATGTACAGTGTGTTGGTATGTAAAGTGCAGTGTTATGGTAGTCTTGACTGTCCTTACTCACCGTGTGAATTTGGAGACAATCAGAGAACATTCAATTTCTTGCTAAAAAAAAAAGACCCCCACAAAGACAAAGGCTAACCCCTTACCAGTTTTTTGGCCAAAAGATTTGACGTCTTCAGATCTTCACTAAATCCACACTGTGTGCTAGTTTGCTAAAAATCTGAGAATGTTTCATATTTTACCCAAAAGACCTTGCACAAAGGCTAACCCCTGTACAGATTTTTTTATTGTGGGGGTGTTGTGAAAAACCGACGTTCTCTGGTCTTCACCAAATGTTGTGTTATGGTGGTCTAAGACTACTAAAGTTTAGATATAGCATAGAATAATGTGCTGTAATATAGGGTGGGGTAGTATGGGAGAGCATGGTACAGTGTAGGATAGTATAGTTTAGTATAAAATAGTATAGTTTAGTTAATGAAATAGCGTATACTGCAGTATAGCATGGTATCGTAGATAAAATAGGTACAGTATAACATACTGTAGTAAAGTAGATTAAGTAGAAAAAGGTATATTTATATTCAGACTCATGCACTGCACGCGTACTTTACCTGACTAGTAAATGTGCATTTGAGCATCCTAAACCTGTATATTTTATTGAGTGTTTTGACTGAGATTTCAGGTCGTAGGACAAAAGTAAGTGCACCGCTGTGTTAGTCCTGACTGTACTAAAGCATGGTGTGACTTTGAAGAAAATCAGAAAGTTATATATAAGACATATTATAGTACAGTGTAGTTCTATAATATTCTGTACAGTACGGGATAGGATGGTATAGTGTAACATCAGATATTATAATAATATGTAGATATGATAATATAATGGATGTGGATATAGTATAGTGTTATAGTGGACAAAATACATATGATAGAATATACTATAGTATAGTAGATAAAATATCAGTAATATACTAAAGTACAATACAGTACAGTAGCTGGTACCTCTTCCTTTCCTTATGCACTCCATATTTACTTTGACTTTGTAAAACTGTGTGTGTGTGTGTGTGTGTGTGTGTGTGTGTGTGTGAAGGACGACTCGGGAGACAGAAAACTTTGACAGAAATTTCTGTTTATTTTATCCATGGATTTTTAGACAATTTTTTTTTACCATGAGCACTTTTCTCTTCCACTCTCTATTTATACAAAATTAAACCAAAAACAACAAGCCATTCACAGCTTGCTGAGTTCCACTAAGATTAAGTTCAAGTTCAAGTTAAAGCTTAAGCTTAAGGTCAGTGCATTGTGCCAGCTCAGTCTCTCTGGCTCACAGCATCCACTGAAAAGAAAACACACACATAACTATTGCATTGCCTGTATTACCAGTAATAACACACAGGTGGGAACAATCATGTATTATTACCTGCCAGTCCAACCCGCCTTACTCTTTCCGTCCGTATCAGACGTTTTACCATGCCCTCTCTGCCATTAACTGATATCGATCAGCAAATGTTTACATTTGTGCATACCAAACATGAATATTTTATTGAGTGCAATATACTTTAAATGACAGGCTAAGATCTCAGTTCTAGAGTGTGATAGGGCAAAGTTAAGTGCACTCTTGGTTTAGTACCGACCATTCTATCGGATTTTACATTCGGCAAAAATTTGAGCATGTTAAAATGTTTTTGCCCAAAAAAAAAAACATAACAGTTTATGTTCTTTCCCTTAATATTTTCAATATTTTCAAATTCACACTTGGCGTTTTGGCAGTCCAAACCAACACAAGAGTGCACTTAGTCTCATCCTATTACCCTCTAAAATTGAAGTATAGCGTAGTGTAGTGTAGTATAGCGTAGTGTAGTATGACATGGCATGGTATGGCAAGTCATGACATAGTATAGCATGCATAGAATAGCATAGCATAGTATAGTAGGGCATGGTATGGTATGGTATGGTATAGTGTAGTATAGTATGGTATGGTATAGTATAGTATAGTATAGTGTGTGTGTTTGTGATAGAGAGAGATGGAGGACTCGAAAGACAGTCATGTTCCAATCATATTCATTTTTTTCTAGTTTAAGCTTAAGGTGAGCACATTATACTGACTCAGCTGGCTCCTCCTGTCTCTGGCTCACAGCATCAACTGAAAAAAAGAAAACACACACATTGTTGAACACATACTTGTTCAACCCTCCTCCACCTCTCCATCCACAACTGACTCTTGACCACGCCCTCTGTCACAAACTGATGTCGACCAGTACGTTTAGATCTGTGCATACCAAACCTGTGTATACTGTAGAATTGAGTCTAACTATAATGGAAATGAGTGGGTCAGATATCGGTTCTGGAGTGTGACATATTGAAACTAAGTGCACTCCTGTGTTAGTCTTGACCGTCCTGATGCACGGATCAAATTTGGTGAAAATCTACAAATGTTGATTGGCTCATATATCGGTTTTGGAGGATGATAGGATAGAACAAAGTACACAGCTATGTTAGACTTTACCATCCTAACTAATGGTGTGAATTTGGTGAAAATTGGAGAAAGTTCAATTTTAAGTAAAAAAAAAAAAAAACACAAAGGCTAACCCCTTACCGTTTTTTTTTTTTTTTTTTGGCCGAAAAATTTGACGTCCTCAGATCTTCACCAAATTCACCCTGCGTGAAAGGGTGGTCAAGATTAACACAGTAGTTCATTTTGTTTCATCCTATCACACTCCAAAATCTGAGACATAGTACAGTACACTACAGTACACTACAGAGTAGCATAGTGTGACTGATACTGAACTGTGCCAAAGGAAAAGTAATTGTGGCTGTCCCAGATGGCTGTTTCCATTTACACATTTGTGAAGTTGACATTTGTAGATGACATTAAGTCCCACAGGGTCCTAAATCAGCAAGTGATGAGTAAAGCACTGAAGGACTGGATGTAGTTTGTGGTAAAAATGTATAAACAACTTTTTGGGTGAGACAGACTTCCATTAATCATTTAAAACCATTGAGCTATCAAACTGTACGATTCATGTGTTGTGCATTACTCTGTTACTATGGCAACATTTCTTCCTGTGACCCAAAATTGTGTTACTGTATCTTTAAAATTCTTGATCATTTGACAAACATTCTCTTTTAAAGTTGTTAGATGTTTGTGTTGGCTTTTCTTCGAGAACACTGAACATGAGTGATTCGTGCCGTGCCTCCTTCACTGGGGCTGATACAGAAACCCACGCCTCCTTCACTGGGGCTGACGGGCACAAAGGCCATGGCTGTGTGAAAAGATGTACATTAAGTGTTCATGGGAGTAATTTGAGATGTTCAGTGGTATGAATCCCAGAGTTCAGTCCAAGTCATTCATGAGAATCTGGACTGAACCAATTTAGAATGACATGGACACATTCAGTAGACATTAGGCTGGCCTGTGTGTGTGTGTGTGTGTGTGTGTGTGTGTGTGTGTGTGTGTGTGTGTGTGTAAAACAAACTGGCCCAGAGCTTCAGTACAGTGGGGAAAAAAGTGAACAAACTGAAGTGGAGGAAAAAGGAGCCTTTCTAGACATTCCCCTTCACTCGTAAACAAGCCAGTTTCACGAAAGGAAATATTTGCAGTCTGCTTTAGTCCTCGGTTGAATTTTATATATAAAATTACCATACTATATATGCACACACATTGTAAATCTGCCAGGCTCCTTACTAACAGCCCTGATTACTGCCTTGTCTACATTGTTATTGGCTCATTATGCGGAATTAGAGGTTTCTAAAGGAATGTGAAAAAAATTCCAGGGGTGTGACCTCTGTGTCTGCCAGTATCAGTGAAGGGGGTGTGGCCTCAGTGTCTGACAGTATCTGTGAAGGAGCCGTGACCTCAGTGTCTGGCAGTATCAGTGAAGGGGCGTGGCCTATGCGTCTGCCAGTATCAGTGAAGGGGGTGTGGCCTCAGTGTCTGCCAGTATCAGCGAAGGGGGTGTGGCCTAGGTGTCTGCCAGTATCAGTGAAGGGGCATGGCCTTAGTGTCTGCCAGTATCAGTGAAGGGGGTGTGGCCTCAGTGTCTGACAGTATCAGTGAAGGGGCATGGCCTTAGTGTCTGCCAGTATCAGTGAAGAGGCGTGGCCTATGCGTCTGCCAGTATCAGTGAAGAGGCGTGGCCTATGCGTCTGCCAGTATCAGTGAAGGGGGGTGTGGCCTCAGTGTCTGCCAGTATCAGCGAAGGGGGTGTGGCCTATGTGTCTGCCAGTATCAGTGAAGGGGGTGTGGCCTCAGTGTCTGACAATATCAGTGAAGGGGGTGTGGCCTATGTGTCTGCCAGTATCAGTGAAGGGGGTGTGGCCTATGTGTCTGCCAGTATCAGTGAAGGGGGTGTGGCCTCAGTGTCTGACAATATCCGTGAAGGGGGTGTGGCCTATGTGTCTGCCAGTATCAGTGAAGAGGTGTGGCCTCAGTGTCTGACAGTATCAGTAAAGGGGCGTGGCCTTAGTGTCTGCCAGTATCAGTGAAGAGGCGTGGCCTATGTGTCTGCCATTATCAATGAAGGAGGCGTGGCCTTAATGTCTGCCAGTATCTGTGAAGGAGGCGTGGCCTCAGTGTCTGGCAGTATGAGTGAAGGAGGCGTGGCCTCTTTGCATTTCAGCCCCAGTGAAGGACACATGTCCTGTGTTCCTGTGTCTCAGTGCAGAAGGTGAAAAATGTATTTATACAATCATACAGTATATGAAAATCAGGATGCTGGGTATTTGATCACAGCCCCTCTGAGTAGGAGCGAGAAGAAGAGCTTGTTGAATACTTTCCATTCTCACTGAAAAGAAAAGAAAAATAATCTGATACCTATTGTATTCCCTGATTGTGATGATAGGTTTTAAAGTTTATATGTGGTGACTCAGTATTCTGACGGAGAATATGAAAAGCGCCGTGAAGATTCAATCAACGCCTCAGAGTGTGTTCTGCTCCAGAGTAATATATTGTTCATCTCTCTCTTTTTATCTTTTTTTTTTTTGACTCAGGGAGCTGCATTTCCGTAACTTCACGATGATCCACCTGAACGAGGAGTTTTCCCGAGGCAGAGGTCTGGATGTGGGCGCCCGGGCATGGAAGGGAGGAAATGTTCTGCTGTTCTTCTGTGACGTCGACATCGTCTTTACTGCTGACTTTCTCAACAGCTGCCGCCTGAACACACAGCCAGGTCAGTAAGAGAGTATGGGTTAGGGTTACAATTTGCACAAAATTGTACACTGTGTATCTGAGGACACCATCTCTACAGTGAAGCATGGTGGTGGTAGCATTGTGTTAAAAGACAGGATCCAACGAATTACAAATGATATTTTTGTTTTTCTTGGTTAAATAATCAGATCTCGCATTAGAGGGTTTAGCTTTTGGGGGCATTGTTACAGACTGTAACTTTACTACAGTGTCTTTAACGCATGAAGTTTAGCTATTTGTAAAAATCTGTTCAGTTCAGTTAAAATGAAGTAATCAAAACCTATCTGCTGTTTTCTCTATTTACTCTATCTCTTTTTTCCCACTTCTGCCCAACATCCCTGAGTTTATGAAGGGACTCTGGGGCTCTGTCTGCATCTGTGTTGTTTATATCGATTATGACTAAGAGGAAGAGAATATCGATTTTCAAATCCATGTGTCTGTCTCTTTCAGGAAAGAAAGTGTTTTATCCGATTCTGTTCAGCCAGTACAACCCTGCAGTGATTTACGGAGGCAGCGATCACGTCCCGCCTGTGGAGCAACAGCTGGTAATGAACCTCGGTTTAATCAACACGCTGCTGGTTTTTACAGAGCTGGATTGTTCTTTTAGCTGCTCCAGCTCAGAGTGGATAACATTAAGAGCAGAGGAGTCAATAGCTGATAGAAGGTTAATCACTTTGGTTCAGTGCCGGAACAAGATCATTACCAGTATTGAGAAAGATCAGTCTATCTGTCTGCCAGCTGTCTGTTATGTCTTTCTGTCCTTTCATCCAACTCTATGTCTGTCTTTTCATCTTTCTGTCTGCCTTACCGTCTGTCTACCTTATAAGGCATTATTAGAGTTTAGAACATTAATACACAATTCTTAGAGCATTATAATCATGTTAGTTTATAAACACGGACTTCAGATAAAGTGTGCGTGGCATTAGAGACACACAGGATGAGGATGTCAGTGTGTGTGTGTGACGTTTCCTGTGCAGGTGATCAAGAAGGACACAGGCTTCTGGCGGGACTTTGGTTTCGGAATGACCTGTCAGTATAGATCCGACTTCATCAACATAGGTAAATACGACACTTAACACGACACATACTCCTCCTTTCTTAGTGTGTGTGAGATTAAATGATCTTTCTGCATTTCTGGAGTGCATGATGAAGGATAGATGAGATATCCAATCAGATCAGCTCCTCTCATTCCCTTTAAAAAGGCTTTCTCAGTTTTACACTCTGTCTCTCTGATAGAAATAAATTCAGTACGTTTGAAAACATCTTCAATTTGTTAATCATATTCGTGTTCCATCTACTGTATGTCAATAATGGATATTACCCCAAAGCAGCTTTACAGAAAACTATAAGTTACGGATATAAATTGTAAACATTTGAAGTTACACCTGTATCCTTAATGAGCAAACCAGGGGCAACGGTGGCAAGGGAAAACTCCCCGAGATGACAAGAGAAAGACACCTTTAGAGGAACCGGACTCAAAAGATGAGATGCGTGACATGAGATGCGAATGTAGTGTAGCTGTTGTCATTGATAAAATTATTCAGTCAGTTGTAGATATTTAGTAATATATTTATCTTGCAGTGTCGTGACATAAACAGTGAACATCCACAAAACCAGTTTCTAAGAAATGCGACAAGACTTTTTAGGCTTAGCTTGAAGTCCAATTGGAAAATACCATTTCGGTTTTGTGTCTTTGCTAAAAATGGCTCTTGATGTGAGGTAACGTATGCACAATTTTGGAAGTGAATTTGAAAAAGCCAAGTTTAGAATGTCACGCCCACGTCAGTGCAGGCGCGTCCGTGTCTGCCCATGAAAACAACTGGTAGTGAACAGGAAAATATTGGTTAACGTCCACCCAAAACAGCACTACGTCTACACACACACATATACATGCCCTGTTTGATTATAGTACTCTCTTTCATGTGTTGCACTCAGGTGGATTTGATGTGGATATTAAAGGGTGGGGCGGTGAAGATGTCCACCTCTACAGGAAGTACCTGCACAGTAACCTGCTGGTGATCCGTGCTCCGTCTCGTGGCCTCTTCCACCTGTGGCACGAGAAGCAGTGTGCCGACGAGCTTCCGCCCGAGCAGTACAAGATGTGCATGCAGAGCAAAGCCATGAACGAGGCGTCACACGGGCAGCTGGGAATGCTTCTCTTCCGGCACGAGATCGAGGCTCACCTCCGCAGACAGAAGCAGCGCGGCGCCGCCAAGAAACCCTGAAGCAGGAAACATGGTGACTTACAGGCACATGAAGAAAAAAAAAAATACAATATAGAAAACACTCCCGTGCGTATGTGAACTGCACAGGCTTTGTGCTTCAGTGCTGTTTTGAAAAACGCACTTTTTTCAATTCTCCTGTTGACTTCATGATTGACCAGTCGAGTGGTTAAAGGTTTAGCAATAGTGTTGCTAGGCAACTGGAGACATGGACATCAAGCAAAAGCTAGCTGACTACTGAGGCTGATGATATAGCAAGCTAGCACTTAGTCTTTTACAGTGGAAAGGCACAGAGCCAGCAGAAACCAGACGGGACGTTTAGAAGATTTCTTTCAGGAATGTTGATAAACAGACATCAGAACTACAATTACGCTTAGCTTCGACCTCTAACCAAAGCGCTCTGGGTTCTGCCATATCGACATCGCGTCACAACTCAACGAATCGGACTCTCCTCAGAACATTGTTTATGACTGATGCTGTAGTTATTATTTTAATCTATACGTCTTGTGTATTTATTTGTTTGGTTTTTTTTCTCAGAACACTCCGAATTTCAAACACGTCCCAAACGCTTGAGCACAGGAGCCATCCTAACAATAACTTCTTGTTAGTGGTTCCTTTAATTTTAAGCGTTCTTACACTCCAAGTGCATGAAAAGGAAGAAAGAAAACACTCCATGTCGTGCTGTTATAGGAAAATAATCAGTGACGGGGGGGGGGGGGTGCGGGGCGAAGAAGGACCACCCCGAAGTTATTCCCGAAGCGTCTCGTTCCTCTTATTCCACAGCAGTTTGCTAAGACTGAAGAAGGTACTTAATAAATAGCATGTTATATATTTTTATCCACTTATAGTTACATTTAAGGTTGGCAGTCTGCTAAACCAGCAGCTATAGACAGTTCCAAACAGTTCAGTTCCAAAGCACTGACACTGGAGACTCCTTCCATAAACGTTTAATAAATCTCTATACAGAAAATGTCACCGTAATCAACTTTTAAAAATCACTTTAAGTAAGTTGTTGCCAGAGAAACGGCAATTTATTCTAACAACACATTATTGCCAGAACCGCTGTTATAGAAAATTAATCAACACCTTCTGACCAATCAGAAACAAGAATTCAACAGCACATTTAGAGATAGCTCTGTTATGTTTACCTGGTACAGTTATCAAGCTCGGTTAGGTGTTTTTTTTGTTTTTTTTTTTAGCAAAGTGTGTTTATTTAATTTACGCACTAAGGAATTAGCCAATTAGCTAGCAAGCTGCTGTAACGATGATTTATGACAACGACACCAAATAACCAAATTTTCTCAATCTGTTTAAGCTGAGTACTAATGTGTATGATTTCTAATGAGAACCCTTCTAACAAACTCCAGTGTTTGGGATGATGGAAATGTACAGTAGGACCTGAGGATATTACTCAGTGGTGCTCATTAGGTCATTATATTATGGTGCCCTCTTTTGGTTATTCTAGGAACTGCAGCAATTTAGAAAAGTTTTTAGGTAACAGGTTTGCTTGGTGAAATGTTAACTAAAAAAAAAAGTTGATCGATTTATAGAGAAACGCATAATGCCTAAATAATCGCTCTTACATTATTTTTGCTTTATTTTTACTTTTAGAGTTGGAAATGCTATTGCGATTATATTATGGTCAATAGATATTATTGATTTTAAGGCCTTTTCACTCACGTACACAAACCCCATAGCTTAGAGCTACACTTGATATAATATTAATTAAAAGTACTTTAAATTTCTCTCTCTATATATATTTTTTTAGTTCAGTTAAAGTTTAAAACTGCTCGCTCTTGAATATAATTAAGTTATTATACAATCTTTATAAAATCATTTATTAAGGTTTCTTCAGTTGTACATCCTACAGAAGCCTTAAAGGTTCTATGTGAAAACCTACAAGAGTGTTTCCATTATCAGATAGGGTTCCAAGTAGAACACTTTTAGGAACCAAGAACCTTTAACTATATCCAAGAACACAAAGATGGTACAAAGTATCAGGACGCTTCAGGTAAACAGTAAACGTCTGCCAGGTTCTAGGTTTGGAGAAGAAAATAATTTGGACCACATACACACCCACACCCTGTTAATACACACACTCTTTCTTTTTTTTCTTTTTTTTTCCTCCCATAAAAGAGTTGAAGCTCTTTCTGGTTGGAAAACACTTTGCTGTAGGGATCTTTGTAGAAGCATTAAAGGTGCCAAACGAGGGAGAACTGAGGAACCATTAAGAATTGCAGTTGTAATATATATATAAATTTAACATTTCTATTATGAAATTGAAAAATCATAAAAATGTCCTTAATTTGCATTTGGAATTAATCAGGAACAAGTTACATGTTCTGCATGTATACATGTTTTTCTGATAATTTTTTTTTCCAGATGTTTTAGACAATCCACTTTTCGCACTTTAAAAAAAAATAAAATAAAATAAAATAGCAGTATCATAGTGGAGGGAAAAGTAGAAATTTGGATTTGCCGTGTAGATAACTGAAGGTATAATGCCTGTAAGATGGCAATGCTTTAATGAAGTAATGGTATTTCTGGAAGGAAAAAAAAAAAAAAAAAGCACTTCCGTACAGTAGAATATTGCATGTAAATCCATGCACTACTGAGTAACAGCCTAATGATTCCTCGCTGCTTTATAACGCCACATCAAATGTATCACTCCTTAAACTCCTTGAATGCATCGTCAGAATGCTCGCCTGCGTGTTCTGTGTTGCTGTCTGTACTGTTTTCAGAAATTAGAGGACGCTTTACTATATTTATGCCATTCTTTATGATCAGGATTTAATTTTTTTTTTTTCCTCTTTTGCTTCTGCAGTTTACATCATCTAACTCATTATTTCTAGACAGATGGTCAAAAATGATAAATCTATTGTTTTATCCAAAGGCTGTTTTATACATATATACACAGACGTATTTCTCCATCGTCTCATGAAGAAGAGAAAGGGAGGAATAAAGATCTGAAATGAACTGAATAATCTGAAATGACCCATATACATGTTTTTATCAGTGTGTGGATCAGGAATAACCAAGAGGATGTTCAGTTTTATGAACAACAAATCGTGATAATGTCAATCAGCTCCTTCTGGTCACAGTCACGTTTCAAGTATGATGTTTAACTCCAATTATCGATGTTGGAGATGGTCCAAAAAAAAAAAACAGACATTTGAAAGCATCATTTCTGGGTTACTGAAAGAACCAACTGATGTTCACTTTGTACTGAGACTCAGTGTCGTTCTGAATGATTTGAATGGAAGAAGTGAATTTAATGTCTGAAGCAGACAGACGTCCAGTGGCAGTAGATTGGACGAGTGGTTCAATGAACTACGACTCTTATTGTTTTTGGGTTTTTTTTACACTGCTGATGGGCTCTGTTTCAGGATTCCGCTGCTGGATTTAGACGTCACAGAGTAACTTTACTTCTGCTAGAAATAGAATACGTGAATCAGCTTATCAGAGGCTTACCCTGTGTGTAGATATGTTTTCGGTAAAAGGGTCCAGTAAAACGGCTTCCATATTTGCAGCATCAGTGGCTCCTAGTGGCAGGAAGTCGAAGCATGATTTCTGGAATGATGGTCTTCATGCAGATGAACAGAAAGGCTGAAGGTTGTAAGTTCAAATCCCAGCCCTTTAACTCCTTAACTCCTCGGCTGCCAAATAAACATAAACGTAAAGTTCTCAGCCAAGCACCATGCTGTGTGAATACGCTTTGTATATCTTTTGTATGATGAATGAACTTAAATTAAACCATAAGCCATATTTAATATTACTATTAGTATTATTTGGACATCTTCAGCCGTCTTCGATCATTTCTTTTATACAGGAGGTAAAAGAGGACCTTTTTGCTTTCAGCTTGCCTTTAAAACAGGGAGTGAAAGATCAGGCTCGAAGAGGAAATGGAAAAGTTTTGGAAACGTTCCAAAAGTTTAGGCACTAAGACAAGGTGAAGGATAAATGGAGCAATTTAGTCTTTAGCTTCTCATATTTATCCTATTATTATTATTATTATTATTATTATTATTATTATTATTATTAGAGATTTCTATTTATCTTATACATTTTCCTTGATAGGAGTCTTTTTTTTTTTTTTTTTTTTTTTTTTTAAATGAAACGCCTTCGCACAGACGAAATATGAAAAGTTTCCAAACAAATCTGAATGCTATGGGTGTGCAAAACGATCCACGTTTATACTTTCAATAGAAATGTATTTACATTTTAAAAATGTGAAACAGTTGCTGAAATAATAATACTAATAATATTATGATGAAGAAGAAAAAGAAGAAGAAGAAGAAGAATACATGTATATATGTCTTTATAGAACATACTGTGTCTTAAAATGACTTTTATTGTAGAAGGTTCTGATAAACTTGCATTCTTATTATAGGAAAATGATTTTGTAAAATGAACTACGTGAATTTTCAAACTTGTATTATTGCATTTAAAAAAAAAAATAAGATTTATGGAAACGGGGATGAAATTTAAATTAAAATATTTAAATAAAATATGCCTTGTCCTGTGTTTTAATAGTGTTTTTTTTCAGGTCATGTTTTTCAAAAATACCAGATTTTTAAAAATGTGTGTGTGTCATTTAAAAAAAGTTTAGATTCACACACACACTCACACACTTAAATGCCTAACAAAAAAATAAATTATAGCTGATATAGATGTGGATAAATTACGAAATATAGTTAATGGTGTTATGGGCTCTAGCCTATAATATACACCATATAGCCAAAAGTATGTGGACACCTGACCATCACACCCATATGTATACATTCCAGATTTATTCTCCTAATTTGCGCCACTCTTCTGCAAAGGCTTTCCACTAGATTTCGCAGCATTTCTGTTCGAATTTGTGTTCATTCATCTACAAGAGCATTAATGTGTTGATGTTAGGTGAGGAGGCCTGGGGTGCCGTCAGTGTTCCAGTTCATCCAAAAAGTGTTCAGTGGGGGTTGAGGTCAGGGTTCTGTGCAGGACACTTGAGTTCCTTCCATCTTTAACAAACCGTGTCTTCATGGAGTGCACAGGGACATTAACATCCCCAAACAGGTTTGAGTTCCAGTGAAGTGAAATTATAATTCTACACCATACAAAGGCACAATTATACACAATTGTATGCTTCTAACTTTGTGCCAAGAAGCACATATGGGTGCGATCATCAGGTGTCCACATACTTTTGGCCCTGTAACGTACATAACAATAAAAAGATCACAAAGCCTAACGTATGCCACATCCATTGCTTTTTTTTTTTTATCTCTTTAATTAGACCAATTAATATCGTTGAGTATTTTTGTTTACAACCTGTAAATTTCAGCCTCAAAAATTAGGAAATTGCACAACATCTTAGCACATTTTCTCTGGTACGCTATCATATTTTTTCCCTAAATGACACAACGGATTGACTGTTACAAGAGTGTATAGTATAAGAAGTCCTTTGTCAAAAAAATAAATAAATAAATGTTATAATTACTTTGTACAGTTATTGAAGCAGAGCTTTTAATCAGCATCAGTACTGAAGACATGTCACTATTTCTTACAGGGAAGCCCTAAACCCTGATTTCATTTTAAAGAACAATACCACAGAGAAGCTATTCGAAATCATAGAACTGAGATGTTCATTATGTTCTATCTTATAGATTATTTACGGAATGGACATTTTATTTGAAGATATGTCCAGTAATTATTAAGAAATTGTAAAAATTTACTAGTGTCTCCGTTTTAAGCACAACAGATGAGTGACAGGTTCTTTCCACAGAGCATGATAGACAGATAGATAGACAGACAGACAGACAGACAGACAGAGGTCCAGATCTCTGTCCTCTAAACTAGTTACAGCCATAGAAATGGATTATTATGTGATTAGTTCATATTGACAAAGATTCAGATTCATCTACACCAAAATGTCATCAAGAACCAAAAACACCTGAAAACACTAACGTGGCCAAAACAAAAACAGTGATTATAGTATCTTGAACGTGAATGACATACTTACTGAAATATCCAGCAGGTGGTGATATTACACTGGTTTACTTTCCGAGTGGTGGGACGCCTGGAATGATAAGAGACGAGAACAGCAGAAAAATCAAGGCTTAGTAAATCTAATACGAGACAGGTTTTGTTTGATTTTTTTTTTTTAATTATTTTTATTTAAAAAGTACACAGACCACAGTGAGAACATAAGAAAGGTGTCTGAAGGTACATTTCAAAATTCTTCATGTTTGTGCCCACTGGGCATGGACGAGTGTGTTTGACCAGCTGCTCCTACACTCCTGACCTGCACATAAGCAGCACCCTGTTTCTGATCATGATTAGTTTCAGTGATTCAGGGCGACTGGACTCGCATTATAATCCTGATGTTTCCTTACAGGGTCTGTCGAAGGCTGGAAAATATGCTGTCATGACCCCACGTTCCCTCTGCTCTAGTTTCCTTGGATGTGATTCATTAATAATATAAGGGAACTCATACTGGGGGGGAAAAAAAAAAAAAAAAAAAATCCTTTGTTACTTAACATAAATGCTTTTTAAATTTGAATGAAAGACACAATTTTAAATGAATTCCAGCCCGTTTCATTAGTAGATACACTTTAAAAGTAGTTTTCACTGATTTATATAAGATCAGAACTGGTGCGTTTGCGAATATGCATGTGGTCTGAATGGTGAGGTTTTTTTTCCTCTTAAGGGAAGATTGTATTTAACAATGGGGGTTTGGCAGTATACTTCCCGGTTCTACAGTCTTTTTGGAAATTAGAACTTAGAGCTCTTACAGCACGGGAATCTGACAACGTTATTGTATGGTTGTTTCCTAAAGAAATCAGTTAGGGAACGCAGAGATCGGGCAGAACCCGAGCCTCGGGACACTAGGATCCTGGTAATTAAAGAGCGCTGGACATTTAGGGTTCTTTTCAGAGAAATTCATCTCTGAGCGGAGAACCTTGATAATATAAGGGCATTGGAAAACAGGAATGGGAATAAAGGGTGTTAGGAACACAGAGTTCTTCTTTTGAAACTAGTGAACATGGAACCCTGTGACTGTACTGTAGATCCCTACAATATATGGTCTTGAGATATATATATTTCCTTGACACTTTCATTAGGGAAACTAAGAACACTTGAAATGTACAGTACTGGGAACCTGCCATGGGTCTTCCTTTTAGAATTTAAATTGAGAATATGAAGGAACACAGGGTCCTGGGAAGATAAGAACCATTCTGGTCTGGACAGAGAGGAGAAAAACAGGTGTATACGTCTACAGCACAAATGTGAGAAGGGTATAAAGGAAGTTAGTGAACCTGCATGACACCACAGTTGTGTTTACAACAATCTACAGTGAACTGATTGGTCATCAACTGCTGACGTTGTCGAAGAACAGTCCTTAAGACGACAACAGAGCTTCAACCAAGGGCAAAAATCCAACCTGCTGATAATGGTGAGTTAAAAGCAGCACTGAAAACCAGGACCTAAAACTGCACCAGGTTCGGGATTTTAATCAGAATCTAAAGTCCAGCGGGATAACGGTCAGACTTTGCTACCTGTAAAGATCTCTTTGATTGGATTTCTTCACTGAGGTTCCAATATTTCGCTTACAAATATTTGTATCAACTAAAAGATGTTTTAAAAACAAGGGTCCTTCAATAACAGCCTATGTCCATGTTACAGATGAATAAATAAAAACATTAATAAAAACTACAAAACGCATGAATTATCATTTTTGCCTCGTCCACGCTGTTCCTTGAAATATAATCATCCAACAAGAAAAAATTTTTTTAATTAATTTGTGAATCCTTTTAACATCTCGTTCGTCTAATTGAATCATTTAACATTTTAATATCTCATGCTTGAAACATCATTTTCCATCCATTATAGGTTAAAAATACATTACACATGAACATCCCCCTAAACACACACACACACACACACACACACACACACACACACACACAACATCCAGTCACCCTGGACACATTATTTTGCAAAGTCACAAGTCATCTGTTCAGCCGGAAGCTGCATCATCTGAATTTCCTGAAGATCATGTGAAGGAGAATTGTGATATTTACTGATGAGGGCATTTTCAACAAACAGCCTAATTTGCAGCCTGAAAGTAAGTTATTCATGTAGGAAATATGTATGTTAAGAAACTCATTAGTCATTAATTTCCTGTACATAGCAACGAAACCTTGTAAAAAGAGCTCGTGATTGATCAACACGTGGAGTCTCTGAAGCTTTAATGCACGTTTTCTTGCATTCGGTATTGAAAATGTCAAGAGCTCCAGGGGTTAAAGGTCACCCAGTGGAATCGTCCTTAACTTAATTAGGTTCTTCCATCACTGTAGTAAATGATAAGAAGTCAACTTTCCAGTTCCAAAGTTCAGCAATAAAAGTCGACCTATAATTTCTCGGATTTGTCACATGACTCATGACGTGATGTTCTTTAAAGCAGTGAAGTAAGGAGTTTATTTCTGTGCAGTCATGCTGCTTATTTGGTTGGGCGTGAGCGTATTCATTCCCATTCTTAAACATTTGCTATTTATACTGTCAGAAATGGGCACGCCTGGGCAGAACAACAAAACAGGGCATGTGACTTTTAAAATCTGGTATTTACAAACCTAACAATCAGCCAGGTGGTTAACACAAGCGCTAAAATATCAAAAAATAAAATCTGTAAGTGAAATTATAGAGAACACCCATCACACACCAACAAATGTTGATTGCATGCCATATAACATATGTGCCTACAAGGATATTTTTAAAGTGTATATATATATATATATATATATACACACACACACATACACACCACAGTCATGGCCAAAAATATTGGCACCCCTACATTTATGTCAGAAAATGTACCACTTCTCCCAGAAAATTGCTGTAACTATGCTTTGGTATTGTCATGTTTATTTCTTTTGTTGGCACTGGAAGAACACGAAAAAGCAGAGCTAAAAAAAAAAACAAAAAACAAATCTTAGACATTCCACACAAATGCCAAAAATGGCCTGGACAAAAATTATTAGCACCTTATCTGAATTGTAAGAAATAATTGTATTTCGAGCATGTGATGCTCCTTAAATTTGCGATTCAACTCACCTGTAGCAATTATCAGGTTCTGGCAATATGGAAATTCCCACCAGTTAAAATGGAGAAATGTTGACTCAGTCTTGTTTTCGAGTGTCTCTGAGTACCACACTGAGCATGGAGAAAAGAACGAAGAGCAAAGAATTTTCTGAGGACTGAGAACCAAAATGATAGAAAAGCATGGACAATCCCAAAGAAATAAACATGACAGAACCAAAGCATTTGTAACTGCAACATTTTTCTGAGAGAAGCGGTGCGTCTTCTGCCATAAATGTAGGGGTGCCAATATTTTTGGCCATATATTATATTATACTGTGTGTGTGTGTGTATATTGTGTGTGTAAAATTTAAGTGAAGTAATACCTGTTTCTGAAGAGAAGCTACATTGTATGTAAAATCTAGTGTGCAATAATATATAGTCTGTTCCAAAATTATTGGCACCCATGGAAAAAAAAATTTCATTAATGACAAAAATCTTACCCTGAAAATGTGAGAGAAATCTAACCTTTAATTCTGAGAAATTGCTTAACAAAACATTGCTTAAATTGCTTAACTTGGCACCCCAAGCAATTCTAATAGACAAAATATTAATTGCAGCTTATCATTTATACGCCTCTGTTTTTACGCAACTCTTAAAAAGCTATCCGACACTACAGTGGTCAGGTTCGTGGTGGATCCGAGGCCTATCTTGTTTCTTTGTTCCTATATTTTTTCTATTTTTATTGCTATTTTATTGTCATTTTTAGTGCTGTGAAGCACTTTGGTTCAACTTAGGTTGCTGTAAAGTGCTATATAAATAAATGTTGATTGATTGATTGATTGATTGATTGATTGATTGAGCACTGGGCTCAAGACGGGAGAATTCAATCCAAATAGGAAGCCTGTCTATCAAAGGACACCAATCACACACATTCCTACCCAAATGCAATCCAGCACAGACGATCCACTTCTCTATATGTCTGAGGACAATGAAAGGAAACCGGAGAAGGCAGAGGAAACCCAGGTGAACGAGGTGAGAACGTGTGAAAGTCTGCAGAGAGCAATCCGAGCTCAGGCTCATACCCATGACCTTGGAGCTGTGAGGTGGCACCGTTGCCCACTGTGATACTGCGCTTCCTGTGATTTCAATTCAACTATTGTTTAATGCGTGAGCATGGAGAGAAAAACAGCCTTATTTCAAAATTGTTAGGAAAGAAAAATTAAGATAAAGGAGGAAAAGCCCACCTCACAGCAGTGACCTTCCTTTATGTGCAAAACAAAATGAGGAAAGTGTTGTTGTTGTTTTTTTTTTTAACGTGAATAAATCCTTCATTCTTTATTTATTTTTACATCAGTCCATTGTGTATACTTGTACAAACTTTCACTTCCTGATTTATCCAATAAAAAAAAAAAAAAAAAAAAAAACAGCACGTGAACCTGCTAAAGATTTCAAACACATTATTTGTTATAAGGATTAACATTCTTATCAGGATCATGAAGAGTGAAGCAGTTTACGTATGATTATGCACTCATGAGATTTCATTTTGAACAGGGATGTGATTCAAGAAAACCTACAAGCAGTTTTATCTACAATATTATGACTTAGGCATGCAAGATTATTCATTTGGCCTCTGTATATAATTTATAATGGTTTAAATATAAGTCATAGCAGATTGGACTCATAGCTGTAACGGATGAAGAGTAACTAATATGTTCTTACAAATGTCTTTTTGAGCATAAAATCCACATTAATTTGGAACTCTTCTGTACTTTGAAAAAACTCCTTTTAAATTATAAATTACATGTAACTTTATTTTCAGTGTGGTTTTTGGTACACTAGATCAGAGGTCCCCAACCCCCGGCACCGGTCCGCGGATCATACGGTACCGCGCCACAAAGAAAAAATTTCCTGGTTAAAATTATGGTTATTTTTCTTTCATTAGTCTTCCGGATCTTATTTTGAAAAGCGTCTGTTTCCGCCCTCGCC
>JAOVYU010000011.1:22498227-22516437 GCA_025674565.1 Synodontis membranacea | reverse complement strand
AAAATATATATATATATATATATATAATTTTTTTTTTTATATAGTCGGGAGGATATGAAAGCATAAACTAGAGATTCTGCATTTGCCTGATCAAGCAAAAAGCAGGTTGAAATCAGAGTAAATGTGTAGTCATGGTTAAAATATGCAGATAAAAACAGAAAAAAAAAAAAACCCTTCCACACTAGCATCAGAAACTTGGAGAACAGGAAATACAGGAAGTAGAACAGCGATGTAAATATATGCAAAGCTGTGCACAGCACGTGTATGAGAGACGTGCTGAAACACTTGCCGAGTCTACTTTCAAGACGACCTTTTTTTTTTTTTTTTCTATATTTCGGACTTTGACATGTCCAAGTCAGCAGTATAAGTTGACCAGTGTACATGAATGAATGGATCCACAACGGGTTTTGGACCAGAAACCTAAACAAGAACTTGAGTTGCACATTTTAGGGTTCAGACAGATGGGTAGATCTTCACATAATGTGATACAGGAGATAAAGAGGGACATAGAGGGGCATGACGGAGTCATCAGAGACAAAAATAAGATCTCTTGAGCATCTGTAATGCTTAATAATCCATGAAAGTTTTGCTGATTGCTTGAGATGTTCAGACAGTTTCATTTTCAGCTATTACTTCAGTTGTCCATGATGGACATGGATGGATACTGTAGATGAAAGGAAAGGGATGAAAGAGATCATGAAAAGAACATTAATGATATCAAATTGTATTGACTTTGACGTAGACATGCAGGCTGAGGAAGCTGAACCATGGTTAATGATACAGTGGACGAAAATAAAATATCTGGATCAATCAGTAAATGTTCTTCAACTTCAGCAAAACCTAACCAAACTCCTGACTCTGATCGCCTTTTCTGGGGTTGGTCGGTGATGATGATTTAATATATGGATTCATTTGGGCATTTACACAGTGGGGGGAAAAAAAAAAAAAAAAAATAAAACACTTTAGTTTGGTAGTGGAAACACTAAAATGGGTTGCCAACTGACAGACCAGCGTCTGGATATGGAAACAACAACAATAACACAACTGGCCGTATTTTTTCAATCATGAAACGTTGCAGCTTCTATAGCAGATCCCACAGCAGCTAATTTTCTAAGTAAGGGATTCTTATGTAGCTGGACCTTCTCAAATACCCCTGAGCTCAATCTGCAGTGCAGTGGCCCCTTAGCTGCCCATTTGTTGGATGACTCAACCACCTAAAGACCTTAAATAATATGCGTGTTAATGTGAACATCAGCACTACGAAATTTGGTGGAGAATTCTACTTTCACTCTGAGAACAGCCAGCTGTTTGTGGAAGAAATCACTTCTGTCCGATTCAAGCCAAGTGATTTCCTTTTTAGACACACTGACGCCACAGCATTTGAGCTCGTGCAGACTCGCCGTCATCATTCATGCAAATATGCTATATAGTTTTGCATTTGGGTGTTACTGACCATGACATTTCAGCGCGTGAAGGCTAACCTCTTTGTCATTCTCATATAACACACGTGTGTGCTGGCTTGCTGTAATCCCATAATCACTGAGGAATTGGTGTTTGTGCCAGGAACTCACATGCTTTTCTTGGTTCTGGGGTTTATAGGGTGTAAAATAGAAAATAGAATCAGAAAAGTGACCCAAATTCACTTTTTACGTTCGTGGAAATCAGGGGTGTGTATTTGACACCTTTGTCCCAGATTGACCATTCAGCCATATATTTTTTTTTTTTTAGAAATAAAACAAACAAACAAACAAAAAAGACCTCAAAATGGCCTTAATTTGGTTTGTGTGATTACATCCTTCCACAGCTGATGCTATATTTGACTGGGGCAGTTTCCCACGTCATCCTAAAAGCCACTGGAGAGTCAAAACAAAGGAATTAAACTATGTAAACAAGAAGCTGGAAAAAAAAAATATGGCTAAAAAAAAAAAAAGGTTTTATTTTGCATCATTTCCAGTTGTGTTGAAATTTGGTTGAAGTTCTTTAATGGTGAAACGTAGCAGTGGTTAAGACTGAATGGTAATGGGGACAAATGTAACTTCACAGGGAAATACAGCATTATTATTAATTAACTTTATGCTGTATATCTGCTTCAATATTAGTACTACTTAAATATAAAATGATATTTGTATGTTGGAATAGTATTGTACTGCCTGACCTCTAATTACATACATATTATTCTGTAGGTTAAAATTATGGTTATTGACTAAATATACGAGCTACATTTCTACAGTAGATACAGTACTATTAATTCATGATAAATATCACTATTTGGATAGTACATTATCAATGATAATTACCTGTAAACAGTACAAAGAGTACTGAAGTAATGATAATCACTGCAGATTAGTATTATAGTTATTAATAACTATATGATCTATATTTGTACAGTAGGTATTATTACTAATTTGAAAAAATTCTTTTTATAGTAGATACAGTAATACTACTAATAATTATCTATATATGACAATAAGTTCTATGCACAGTAGCTACTTTTTTACTAGATCACTAAACTAAGTATTTGTAAAGTATGTTTTAGTCTTATTATGAATAACGTACAGAATCAAGAATGAGCTATATTTCTACAGTTGATTCATATAATTACTAAATAAGTGATTTATATTATACAGTACAAAGTTCATTAATAATTAATTGTATGATGTATTTTACACAGTAGATTATTGTAGCTAATTAACTGTATAATCCAGTCACGTACAGTAGATTAGTTATTACTAATTAGCCAAATCTATGTTTGTACAGTAGATTATCGCCTTTACTAATTAACTGTAATATATGCTTGTACAGTAGATTATTGTAGTTATTAATTAACTGTATAATCTAAGTGTGTACAGTAGATTAGTTATTACCAATTAACCGAATTATCTATATTTGTACAGTAGATTACCGTCATTACTAATTAACTGTAATTTACGCTTGTGCAGTTGATTATTGTTACTAATTAAGTATAATCTATGCTTGTAAAGTAGATCATCATTACCAATTTACTGTATCATTTATAAGAGTATATTAGATTATTATAGTCACCTATTAACTGGATAATCTGTGTTTTTACAGTAGATTATTGCTGTTGCTAATTAACTGTAATCTAGATAGATAGAGTATTTTATTTATCCCAGAGGGAAATTGTAATCTACGCTTGTACAGTAGATTATTGTACTTACTAATTGACTGTATAATCTACGCTTGCACAGTAGATTGTCGTTAGTATTTTACTGAATAATCTATAGATTTTTGTAGGGGTTTTTTTTGTCTTACTGTAGATTATTTATTGCCATCCTGATTAACTGTACATTTATACCTTACGTACAGCGTGGCTGCTAATTAATTTGAACTGTATGATCTATTTTTGTTCAGTCGGCTTTTCACTATTGCAGCTCGCCTGCGAATACAAATTCACTTTATTCTGTACATCATCTATGTGTAAAATATGACCTCATTACGTCATATCACATTACTGAGACCACGCCTGTCATGTCTCTCACCCTTCATGCTACACCCCATCTGGCTAATCCCTTAGTGAACCGGGACTTAAAACAACTGTCTCATGTCTGCTTTTTATCCACAGCATGTATGTTTGTGTGTCTGGTGTTGAGCTTGGGCCTGTGTCATGTGCAGACTTCCCTTTTAACCCACTGCTATCATTGTTTTTTTTCTCTCCCATTGCTTTGTTTGTGTTTCTTCTTGGTAGCTGGACTCCCATTCGCAATACTCACACTGCAACACGCACCATTCAAACGGGGATTTTTCTGTAACGATGATTCGATCAAGTACCCTCTAAAGGATGACACCATTTCCTATCAGTTATTAGGAGGAGTAATGATACCCCTCACCCTGCTTACTGTAAGTGTACTTTGTTTTGTTCATGTAGTCTCTGCCTCATCCTCACTCTGTTTCGAGCATGCCTCTGCGTTTTTTTCCGGCTCCAGTCCTGATGGGGAAAAAACCCTGCACTGGTTAGTGTTCAAATGCTTTGCTTAAATCTCCATAACATACCTCACAAACAGTGGGTGCACACTGAAAAACACAGATTAAGATTCACTAGCAGGTGGATGAAAATCACAGAGTAGTTTATCAATGCAGTTACTACAGATAACATAAAAAGCTTTTATCTTATGATTGTTACGAATAAAGCTATTTCATTATCTTTGTTTAATAAAAGCATGAAGTATTTACTAAACCCTGAAAACTTTGGCTAACAATAAATATGAAAAATGTTACTTATTATTAATATTTATACACTTCATATTAGGACTGCTAGCATGAATTTCCTATCCTTTATGTCTTGCAATGCAAAAAAAAATTATATTCAGATATCTAGGATCTGGTGTTCGTAGTGAACTCCTGAAAGTCTATTTTTATGAAATGTGTTTAGAAATATACAAAAACATCTAAATACATGACAATAGTTATCCTTTATTTGAACATATCAGTTTTCTAATATGTAAAAAGTGCATATATCCGAAAAGACATACAGAAATTCTTTAAATGAATTAAAAAAAAAATAAAATAAAATTTGAGAAATGTGAAAAACAGAAATTTCTCAGTTTTTGTAGTTATGTTGCTCCTTACATAGTGAGCATTTAGAGTGTATAGAATTACTTTTTTATTTTTAGGATTTGGCCATAATGTGTATTAGATTCAAAATTAATTAATTAAAAAAAAAAAGATTACTGAAGTTGAATATGGTAGATTTTATGTAAATCCTGGAAACTGAGAAAAATACCAAACTTGAGCTAAATATCAGAAAATTGATGAATGAAAATCAACATGAAGCAATAAAGTTTAAGATAAAAGTCTGATTTTGCTTACGTAACAGAGAGCCAGCTTTTAAAATCTGTAGTTAAGGTCTACTGAAAAACATAGCAAAGAAAATACAGGGTTTAATTAAAGGATTATTTCTTTCAGTGCTAAATGTCTAGGTAAATAAAGTAGTTTGATTTCATTGCTGCAGCATTTCTGGTCGAATAGATGTGTAGTAGTAGACAGTTTAGCGTTAAGTCCAACATTAGAGTTGAGTAACACCAACCTGTTAGAGCAGGTGAAACACTGAAGTGTGAGGTTTATAGAGACGGGACTGGAGTCGGGAACTCGGTGCATGCCATCAGCTGCTTTAAACGTTTAACGCTTTGCTTCAGATCTGTTTGATCCGTCCTCGTCCTGTTTCAAATACAATGATAAATAAAATAAATTCTCGGACTGTTAAAGCTGACCATTATTCTAGGCGTGGTGTTGTAAAGAAATGCATTGTTTTTCAAACTTTTAAGAGCATCTGTGGCTAATTTTCGACTTTTAATGAAACAAAGACTCGGCTAAGGTCTCAGACAGGGGAAACAATTCGTCACACATACCACATACCCACTTATTTAACCCACAGAAGCATGTTTTTCGAGGCATAAGGAAATCCCCGTCATAATTTAATACCTTTGGTATGCCATACAGTATGTGCTCATAGTATGTGCTCATTTGGCCTAAGATTAAGATTTCGGATATACCCTTTGGCCTTTTGTTCAGTTACAGCTCTTGGCTACATTTGACATTCAGTCTTTTCGGTGTCAAATGTAAATTCCACAAACATGAACATTTTTTTTCTTTTCAAGTAGGACATGTTCATGGAACAAGTCACTTCTGTCTATGATGCCTCTGATATTATCAGGGTGTGCCTGCTTCTAATCCCACGCTTTAAAATCGAGCAGAGACAGCTTCCATGATGCAAATACTATTACGTAGCTCTATATTTCCTACAATTCAGCATGGTTTTAACTGTTGAAATGTTCGACAGTAGCTAATATAAGCCATAATGTCTAAAACTGTGAATGTTCCAGTTCAGGGCAAGCATTATTTAGCTCAGAAAATAAAAAGTACCAAACTTCCCATTCCTTGTTGCTGGGGTGATACCATAAAGAATATATTTGTGTAGCTTTAGTATATACTCTTCAACCAGGAAAGGTGCATGCGAGTTAAATAAAGTTTAGATTAAAGCTTTAAAAGGTACATCAGTTGTCCTTAAAGGGGCCAGCTTGCCCTTCCCAGAAGACTCTGCGTCAAGCGAGTCACCATTTTTGAGGTTAGCGATATTCCAAAACAGTCCACACAATCCCAAAACCAACCAGGGCCATAGCTCTTACGTTGTAACCTGATATTAAAGAAAATTTATCCAGAGATCTATATATTAAAATTCTTTTGTCCGATCAACTCTGTTACCATATGGTTATTCTGTATACCATGGACCCGAACTAAAGATAAGATGAAGCGCATTTTGTTCAAAGCTTCTACATATGACACATGAATGAAGAAAAAGTCCAAAGTGGATTTCAAAGGGATCACTGACGGTGAATTTGCAGATGTTTCACTGCACAGAAAGCTAGAAGGTAACAGACAAGTTCTTTCAAAACAAAAACGGCGTATGGGATTGGCACCTCAATTTCTTGAGTATGTTAAGTATTTTACCAAGCTACACAAACTTCCAAGAGAGAGTTTGTTGAAAAAAAAAATGCCTGTGCAATGTTTGCTTGAACTGAAATGCACAGCCACACCATCAGCTTCCTGACTAGTGGTGGGAAGAGGCACATACTGGCGAAATCAGATGACTGTGATTTGGGTAAAAGGAATGTTATTTTAGGAACATGTCCTACTTAAAGAATTTAGCTTCACACTGTGCATACTAACATCGTGCCAAGGAGGAAACTCCAAGATTTCTATGAAATAAAATATGAGAAAATCAGGAAAACCATGCAGGATTTAAGGCTCAGAAGCAAGGTTTAGCGTGCGAGCTGTTGTTCTGACTTTGGAGTGGAAGAGTCCAAAGAAAACTGGGACTCTTACCTTATTATTATTATTATTATTTTTTACAGTTATTAGTTTGCAGACATTTAATCCAGTCCAAGGACAAAGCTTTAGATGGCTGAATGATTTGTTCGAAGAGACAAAAGCAGCAAGACTTGACCTAATCCAGTCATTAGTGCAGAACATTAGACATGGAGCTTGTACTTTCCCATAGCCAGGTCAGCATGGAGTAGAAAAAAAAAGAAAAAAAAAGAAAGAAAAAGAATAGAATTGTGGAAAATGGGTTACCAGTGATTGCCGCATTGTCAACTACTACTTCTGCTCTATCTTACCTTCTAATTATTTGAGTAGACATCCTCATTATAATCTTGTCAAGTTAGGTTTAATTCTCTTTCAGGAATGTGCCGCTAAACTGTCTTCTGTCCTTTTTCTCCTCCCTCTCAGATGATCATTGGCGAGTGCGTTTCAGTGTATTTAAAACGTATCGAATCAAAGTCCTCTTTCAGCAACAGCTATGTTGCCTGCGTCTATAAAGCAATCGGCACCTTCCTGTTCGGTGCTGCCATGAGCCAGTCCCTCACCGACATCGGCAAGTACTCAATCGGCCGGCTGCGGCCTCACTTTCTGTACGTGTGTAAGCCAAACTGGAACATGATCAACTGCTCGAATGGAGCTTACATCGAGAACTTCACCTGCAGCGGGGACACGAAGATGGTAAATGAAGCCAGGTAGGTGATCCTAGACACTGATCCAAGAGCACACTCTTAATTGATCTCAATTCAGCTTCATCTACACAATAAATGGTCCATAACTAAATAGTTTACCATTACCTTAACTATAGTTATACCTTCTGGTACTGATAATAAATCTCATTTTTATGCCTTTAGGATCTTAAAATGTATTCATTATTTCTCATTCAGAGCCAATAGAAACCAGTGGAGAAACATCAGGTTAAAAAAATGGACCCTCTTAATCTGTTGTTGCTTTTGTCAGAAATTCTTGGCTTCTTTCTATAAGCAAGATGTTATAAATCACCTGTGCAAACCGTGACTTTAGAGATTTAAGGGAGGCAGCCAGAAGTCAACCCGACTACAGGAAAGAATCTTATTGGACAAGTTATCCAGCTAGCAGTGAAATTCCAGCTCATTAAAATGCACCCTGGGAATTTCTTGGATCTCTGATGCTCTTAAAGTCAAATGGCACACCATCAGCACTCTGGTCTAGTTCATGAGTGGCTTTGAAGTGGAAATTAAGGGCATGTTAAACATTTATACCCTTCCACTCTACTAGAGCTACATTCATGTGGTTCCGTCTGTCTGGGAGGCTTTTTTTTTTTTTTTCCAACCAAGTAAGCGTGTAAGATCTGTATTTGAACCATACCAGGCTTTTTCTTGAGCACACTCTGATATCTCAGATGATCAGCGCCAAGGTTAGAAGCTTAATGCTCCTTCAAATAGTTACAGGACTCTGAATGGTCCAGTGGCATTGGATCAAGCTTCACAAGAATGCCGCAGTCTTTGACATGCAGTCTGATCAAAACGGTGGCCAATTAGCCGAGTTCCACTTGGCTCCCGAATCGTGTTTCTGATTGTCCCTGGAGGACCGGGGGGAGCTTTGATCATTATTTCGGTAGTCCTTTCAGTGAAATCCAGTTCCCCACAAGAGTTTGGATTTCTGTAGCTTTTGTGGTGAGACTGTGGTTCACACACTCCGGTGTGCTCCAGCCCTGTGGTGAGCCGCTAGAGGCCACACGTACAGAGACAAAGAGTCCGACGCTCAAGGTTTCAATGTGGTTTCTTGCTCGAGACTCAAGGCCAGTGGGGAAAAGTTGTTCCAGAACTTTCTCATTTACAGTAGGTGTGGTTCTTGCCCCTGATAGGAAAGTACTCTCCTGGGCAAAACCCACTGATTTTCCTAGGAGATGGAGCCATATATAGAACAAATATAGCACAGGGGGGAAATGAGATGCCAAGAATAATCATGAATCACCCTTCATTAAGTGATACCAGGGACTTCGGACATCATACCAATGCAGGATTATTTTTGGAAGATTAATGACTGGCTAATCAAACGTATCTGCTTAGTCCATATCAGAGTTATAAAATAACCTGGAAATAAAGCAACCTTGGCCTTGTTGAACGCATATCAGTGCCAAAAGATATAAATTTAATGACGCAAATTTGAGATTAAGGTTGAAAGGTCCGAGTTTGCGTCTAAGAACTGATTTATGCCATTAGTTATCGAATGAATAATAAGGATCAGTCGATCTCACATCAGATCTGCAGAGTGTCTACTTTGTCTCTCAGCCGTACGTGATTGTTCTCTGCCTCTTTGTTTTGAGCCAAGTGACCTGTAATTTGATCTGTCCAGAGGACAGAAGAGCAGCTCACTTGATCCATTTGAGCTCTTACATGGCAGTGTTCCAGACAGACTGCATTTAGCTAGATAAAGAGAAGGCACATTCATAATATAACTACAAATTCTGAACATTTTATGCTACTAGCGTTTGAAGACCTCTTTGTGTTGCCTGTTTCTGTGATTTAAAATGAAAGTTAATGTAGAACTGAATTCTGATTATCAGCATCTGGAATTTCTCCTTGTAGTGAAGCTCAGTAGAACATATTCCTAAATATTAGAAATATTTACAGTACACAAGACCAAGACCAACCCAGGACTGAATATGAGCGTAGTGTAAATTTAACATGAAGGCAAAGTTATCAGAATGTCTATTTTATTTTTTAATTCATCCACTATCTATCCACCTATCCATCCATCCATCCTTCCCATCTCTCTGTCCATCGATTACACCCACACTCTCAACTATCTGTCCTACCTTCCCCATCCATCACACCCACCAATCACTACTGCCCACACGTCTATCCATCCCATCCGCCCACTTGTCCATCCATTCTTCCATAAATCCGGTCCATCCAATCCATCCATTCCACCTACCAACAGAATTCTTTTTTTTATTTTTGCCATCATGCAGCAGATCAACACAGGATCTGCCCAACAAGGAACACACCTTTTAAGATGTTAAGATTTTGTAAGTGTACAAGATTATTGGAATGATGAGGTAGCTTTAATATGGAATAGCATAAAATTTTTAAGATTTAAGTGGAAGAGTAAAAAAAAAAAAAATTAGGTAATCAAAATTTTAGGTATCTTTTGGTAAAAGATATACACAGAAGGTACAGAAGGGTTTACTCATGATGGCACCACCCTGTGACAAGGAAAAGTACAGTCTAGTACATGATCACCCACCAATCTAATATTCAGTACATAATCAGCTTACCTTTCCTGAGGGCTCGGTCTTCCACTGAAGAAACCCTGAAGTGTTGATAAAGGTTCGTTGTAAATTTCACCTTTCTGTGGCCATCATGTAAACCAGAATAGTGTAACATTAATGGTACAACATAGAACTCTATCGAGGTGTACCATCATAGCGATATATCGTCACACTGTTCAAGGTTTATTATTCTTGTGTAACTCGGTGTGTATATTTATATTACGTGATAGTGTTCGGTTTAACGATAGTGTATTAACTTCAGCAGTCATGTCCTGGTGTGTCTGAGCAGTTTTTGGTGCAGTGAACCTCCGGCTAATATAAACAGGAAGACACAAAATCCCTCCGGATACTCAACCCACCCTTATTTTGCTGATCCCGGCCACACATGCTTCCCCCTACACTCGTCACTCTCTGCCTGCCCTTCTCACCCGGAAAAGGGTGTGCATACTTTGTTCCAGCTTCTCACTTCTCTAGTGAATTGCCAAAACACACACA
Source organism: Synodontis membranacea (assembly GCA_025674565.1). Taxonomy (NCBI): domain Eukaryota; kingdom Metazoa; phylum Chordata; class Actinopteri; order Siluriformes; family Mochokidae; genus Synodontis; species Synodontis membranacea. Next base: position 22,505,852 of record JAOVYU010000011.1, on the reverse strand, counting down.
CACACACAATTTAAACCCAGTTTGTTTGTAAAGGACCTGCAGATGTCATTCAGTCTGGGCAAACAAATGGTCTGCGCAAACCCAACTGTCATAAAAAGTTCCTAATGACTCCAAGTGGTTACTCTGCTCAAACACACCTGTTTCAACTCATCAGAGCACTGACACACTGTTCAGGAGCTAAACACTAACACACACTTATCAAAATGAGCTTAACAATGACTTTAACCCGGATTTTTATTATTCAGGTTTTATCGCTATTTCTTTTTTGTTCATTTGTACATTTTCTAGAATTTAAATGAATAAATGAGTGAATAAATACAATATGTTCATATAATAAATAATTCATACACACACCATCTCTCTCTCTGTTTATATATTTTGTTAGTATAATTTGTTCATTATATTATTTACAGAAATTTGGCCAGTGAGAAATGCGTGAATTTCAGAGAAATTAGTTAATTTCTATATTTTATTTTACTTGTAACTGCACACTATTTATTTAAAGATATAAATCAAGAAGTGTATTTGAAAGTAAAGAAAGTAATTGGCTGAAATTGAGCCTAAATCTGAGTCTTGAAACTATAATTATGCATACTGTCTGTATTTATCTAACGTCAGATAGATATCTTACTGTGAAGAAATACAGAAGACAAACAGCCCCTGAATCCATACAGAATCTGAAATTACAGCGAAGGTGAAATTTTGAGAAGCAGGACAGTGAAGGCTGATTATGGATTCAGGTCGTGGCAGTGTACGAGCTCAGCGTCAGCATTTTAATGCCTTGATCTCTTCTGCTTTTCTGCGTGTCTTGCAGGCTGTCTTTCTACTCTGGCCACTCCTCGTTCTCCATGTACTGTATGCTGTTCCTAGCAGTAAGTACCTATTTATAACGCTACATAAAAAAAAAACCTCTTCCTACGGCTGCACCAAACAGCTGGGCAACACCTTAATAACACATTAAACACAGCGGCCTTCTACTGAACGGGAAAGGTAAAGCTTTAATAATATAGAGTGAAGATTACAGCCTTCCTCAGGTTAGGACTGCTTCCTAATAATTAACATGTATTCTTAATAGCAAAGATTTCTCAACACATCTACTAGTCATTTCAAACTGCAGACCTTCTCAGTCTCATACAGGTATTAAAAATGGATCAGATCGACTTCATACTCTATTAAACCACGATATAGGAGCAACACAGTCCTCAGCATTGTTGTTATTATAGTTCCGGATCACAACAGGCAGAGTTGCCAGCATTTACGTAAAAAGTTTTGCAGACGTATTCTCTTCTCTCGTAGTGTGTAACAGGGCTGGGTTTTGTTTTTGTTATGTTTTTTTTTTTTTCTTCTTCTTCCCCAAACCAAACTGTACATTTCTGAATATAGAAGCTGAGTCATGGTTTAGAGCTGGGCAGATGCCATCCAAGGTGTAATCAGTGTAATTGTAATTGCCCGTCCCTAAAGAGCACTGTAATTATGGCATAAACACAGACAAGAAATGTTTCTCTGCCATGACTCTTATAGCAGAGAACTTCTCTCAACAAAAACATAAAAGATGGCTTTGAATTTGGCATTTCTTGGCAATTTTATTTCCTTTCTTGCCACCATTTACCACCGTCTTCCCATTCATTGTTATATCTATGAAACCCATTTTTTTTTCCCACATTAAATCCACACTCCAAATCATGATCATAATGGTGCTACCCAGCTAACAAATTTTTGGTATCCGGAACACTGCAGGAACATTAGTTTTTGGTTACGGGAACGTTCCGTGAAGGTTTTATTTGGTTTCCCAGGGCAGTTTTTTTTTTTTTTTTTTTTTACGTAAATATAACATTAGTTTTTGGTTGCTTGTTTTGGTTAATGTAACGTTCTCCTAACATTTGTAATTAAGCTATCATTTCTACAGCACTGCTATTGTTTATTTCATTAACATGGCAGCAGTGTTTTCTGAGCTTTTGTGTTTGTTTAGTTCAGGAAAAACACAATGCCTTAATAACGCTGATGACGCCTGAAGGCAGTTACTCAGTTTAACAGGTTTTTCTGCTGCCTGGATCATTAATAATGAACTACGTCTGTCAGAAGACCATGAACTACATTTAATACCGAGAGAAACACATGTAAACACAACACTGAGTGGGATGGAAGGACAGACTTGCCTTCAAAAGTAGCCAAATCTATAAAGCAATTTGTTTTTGGAGAAACACCCAGACATCCAACAAGGCAAAACCAAAGAATCAAAGGTCATCGTTGCTAACTTACACACATCTGGAACTTACGAGGCAAACTCCAGACGCTAAACGTGCTGATTAGCGAGTTCGGTGTGAAGTTTTATACACTTTATTTTGAGTAAACTGTCAAAAAAAAAAACCATTATGTAACTATCTTTAGCACCTCTAAATGATTTTCTACCTCCTCAGCTTTACCTGCAGGCTCGAATGCAGGGTGAATGGGCTCGACTCCTGCGACCCACAGTCCAGTTCTTCCTGATCGCTGCATCTGTATATACAGGACTGTCCCGTGTCTCTGACTATAAACACCACTGGAGTGACGTCCTCACGGGCCTCATACAGGGAGTGATCGTGGCCTTACTGGTGGTGAGCGTCCTTTTTGTTCTTAGACCCATTATTGTTCTGGTGTCCGGAAACACTAAGGAACAGTCGGATACACAATCTGGATTTCAATGGCACGTTAAAAAGTCTTCATAAAGGGGTTTTAAAAATACTCTTACTACCTTTTAAGGGATTATTTTCAAATAGCCCAAGATTTTAATCTCAACAAGATGCCTGGTGAAGTCAGTTTTAGTCTTTATCCTGGCCATTAAAACAAACCAAAAAAAAAAAAAAAAAAAAAACATGGTGCTGAATAGAGCACGTGATATTCAGCTTTTCCTTGTTTTAGTCTGGATTTAGGGGGAAAAAAACAAAAACAAAAAAACACTATCCTATTTGATCCTCAAAGAATCAGAATTTAATTATTTCTTAAACCCCCGATAAGATGTTGTACGTCACACAAAACAATTACTTTAACAGAATCCCATCAATAGCTACTTATTATCCCAGTGTCCTCAATCAGGTCCTGACTTACTTCGACACACAACCTCAGTTACAGATAACGGAGTTAAACATGAAGTCAGTTGTTTACACATTCATTTGAACATTATGGTTGTAACCTGACTAACTAGCAGCTGCTTTTCGGTGTTATATTAGAGTTGTATAGCTAACACCATTTAGCAGCACACTGAACAAACCAGTGAAAAAATAAAGTCTGTCAGTAATTAAAAAAAAAAAAAAAAAAAAAAGTCTGCTTTAACATGGTCTAGTTCAGTGGTTGCAACTTTTCATAGTTACAACTACATCTCTTCTGGGGTCTTTTTTATTACTATTTTAATTAAATAAAATAATAATAAAAAAGACCCCAGAACAGATTTATTTTAACACTAGACTCATTAATTGAACGTGTACAGTACTATTTTAGCTATAACGCTTTTATACAGTTTTTCTAAACGTGCTACTACTAAACCATATATGGTTCACATTTTTAACATGACCAGACCCTTTTTTGTTACTAATTAAAGTGTTCTATGAATCTTTTATTGTTAGTCATTTTTAAAGTGTGCATGACCTATTTTTTTTTTTTATTGATTTATTTATAACTTTATTTACGAGGCAACCGCATGCTTCAGTTTCCTGGAAACCTAACTGACCGAGCAAAAAAGCAGTCCATAACAATGTAATATCAAATGCACGTAGACTCTAGGTGGCTATAATACACACTCATGGAAACGAGTGAGTATACGAGTGTGTCGCTGTAACCCTTATCCTCTCCTGATATGATGAACTCTGAAGCTTTGAGCTGGAGTGTTTGCTCATTTCATAGCATCGCGATTAAAAATGTTTGAGTCTGGTTGGTCGTTATTTCCTCTGTGTATGTTGAACGGCAAGGTGATCAGAGTTATAGAGCAGTTTTGTCGGCGTTTCTGACTCTAAAATTGATCAAGATGTTCTGCGTAAACTAGAGAACACGCCTAGTAAAGATCGTTCATCAGCTAATGAGTGTAGTGCGGTGGGTGCTGGGATTTAGCACGTCATGATGATTTACAGATTGCATTTAAACACGCACAACAAATGAAAAATGTTTGTCTTGTAAAAGTCGACAGGAAGCCGGGTTTGCTTTCTTTCTTGAATCAATGCTGCGTTCGAATAATTTCGCAACTTGGGTTTTTCCTGGCGGGAAATGACAAGATCTACGACGCTCTCGTCCTACTGGTGAACTCAGGATGGATTCAACACAGAGTTCAGCACATAAAAGAAGATAAAAAAATGATGGCGGCACATGGCATGAACAGTAAACAAAGTCGTTCTTCTTGGTTTTAAATGAGTTACACTGTATATACACAAGTATTTGCTTCAGCTCAATCTACATACGGACAGGTTCGCTTGTTAAATCTCTTAACGCCGACTATATAGTTCGCCGATTTACCACAGAGGCGGTAAACGGACATCGCTCATCACGGTTAGCTGGGAATATTGTTGCTAAATAAAAGGAACACGGGGACATTCTGGGTTGAAAATTGCTTACTTTTGAATTCCGACTTTCCTCTTGCGAGTCGAGTCAAATGCAGTACTATTTGTCTGCCATGCTACAAACTACAAACCAAATCCGGACATGAAGTCAGCTTGGGCTAGTGATTTGTCCGCCGCTGTATTTTACGCTGTGGTCCACTTAATTCTTTTTAGAGCACCTTGTTCTGGTGTCATTTAAATAACACATTCATGCCTTACGTTCCATCCTCCAGGTCTTCTTCGTGTCCGATTTCTTCAAGAAGCCGGGGCCCCCGAAGAAAGACGAGATGGTACACACCACTCTACAGGAGACGCCGACTAACGGAAACCACTATGACATCACTAACTGAAGCTGCAAAGAACCCTTGTTCGGCGTCTCGCTGTTCCGACAGCACAGACTGTCAGGACTGGAAGGACCACTGGGGTGGAAACCTGTGAATGTAACCCCTGCTTTCCTCCTCCGCTATGCCTGGACTCTACATCCCATGATGCCTGTGGGCTGCTGATGCTGCTTTTCCTGTGTATGATGCTAACATTTGCTCAAGCAAAGTTTTTTTTTTTTTTTAAATAAAGAAATACTGTCACTACTATACAGTTTTTTTTTAATAAAAAAAATTATGTTAAAACACTATGTACAAAAAAAAAAAATACATTGTGCTGTTTGAAGAAGAAAAAAAAACAACCAAAAGACGTTATTACAGTCGTGAACCTGAGTGTTAATAAACATGTTCAGTCACCATCGTCGTCATGCTGTTTTTATGGAAAATGAAAGAAGCGAACACGATTGAGAAAGGGAAGGAATTTAAGCAGCTGCTTTTTTTCCATCACAGGTAAAGGCTGGCAGCAAACACAATGTCACGCTTGATCTTCGTGATGCCTGGTGAAAGAAGAAAAAATAAATGAATCAATAAAATATGATATTCAAAGCTTGAGATGGCCATGTGTTCAAATTTCACCACGGGGGGGGGGGGGGTTGGGGGGGCTCACGACCTGTCAATCAAAAATTTTCATATGAAATCCACAATTTCTTAAGTCATGTTTGTGAATCATCACAAATGTTCACAACTTGGTGCATTATCGTGTTTACCTTCCCATAAATTCAGATTCTATACATTCTAGCACTTGAGATAGTAAGAACACACACTCTATACATTAAATCTAGCTTTTGTTATGGAGTATTTCTCTAGTTTAAAGGAATGGAAAGGCGTCATACCGAGAGCGAACTTGTTCTCCAGCTCAGTGTTCCCGATGGCCTTGGCCGCTTGGCACATCTGCCTCAGAAGCTCCTCCAGGCGCCTCATGCAGCGGATAATGCTGCCTAAAATTGCACACGGACAGAGAGAGAGAGAGAGAGAGAGAGAGAACAAAAAGATGGAATGAGAAAAGAAATTGCTGTATGTCCTCCCTATGGAGTTATAACATGCACTCGCTTCTTGCTTGATTGCATACCAAGTGAATCGAGTCACTTTCTGGCCGTGTCACTAATTTACTGTTGATTTCTTTGTATTAATAAAAAAAAATAAATAAATAAAAAAAAAAAAAGGTTTTTCTTGGAAGAAAGATCCTCCTTTTTCACAAGAGAGCAACAAAATGAACTGGAAAAAAAAAAAGAAAAAAGAAAAGAACGAAAGCATGCCTGGAACTCCATCTCCTCTGCTTCTGTGTTTTCAGGTTTATTCTCTGCCTTCGCTTTAATTTATCATGCTCCTTTCACTTCAACCTCCCAGATACACAGATGACGAGTGTATCTGGTCGAGCTGCATCACGCTACACCATCAGAACAAGACGTGCGTTAATGTTAACTTTCAATATCATATTTTGAACACACACACACAGAGTGCGTCACTTTATCCTTACTTATACACTAGTCCACTAACTAGTTTGCTATCTCCATTCTTCAGACGTTTCTCAAATACCTTCCATAAACATTTGAAACAGTCCATGTGTGTGCATTAGACGCATGCTCTGTTGGCTATAAAATACTTTTCCAGGAAACCACACTCAAGTAGTTATTAGCGATGGAGATCGTTACTGCTTTGGAACAACACGAGACTCGTTGCTGCCAAGAAAACGTCTCCGTGTAACACTTAACGAATCCTGTTGTAAATGATCCAGGCATGTGTTAATATCACAATCGTTTGAAATAAGCTGAGTAGGGAAAACAATCACCTTCGAAAACGTCCGTCATTTTGCAGATCTGAGAGAAGGAGGCTCCGTTGGCCCAAGTGTACACTACGTCCATGAGGTGAGGACGGAACTGGTTCAGGTAGGCGTCCTCGTCTACGTCCAGCTTCGCCTCGGCTGAGACTTTAGCGATCCGCTTGGCGCATTCCTGTCGATCAGAATGATTCGATTCAGGTTAAAAATGTCAAACCCTGTTACAGATACAATGCTATAAATCTGAAGATGCTCAGGAGCTTCGGGATGAAACGCTGCTGAAGAGCGATCACAGTCACTGCAGCAGTTTCGCAGTATTTTTTTAATAAACGAGAAGCTGAAAACCCTCACTGGAAAATACGGGTTTCTATTTAACCCGGTGAATTTATGACATCGTAAAATTTATGCGATGCATCATTTTGTGAAAGGGAAATTTCTCATTTTTCTGTTTCATTTTAGATTAATCTGCCATGGAGGGTTGGAGGCATTATTTTTTCAGCTTGTCCATCTGAGGTTGTCGTTAGCGCGATATTTCAAGAAGAACTTTTTTTTTCCGGATTTATATGGAATCATCACCGAATCCAACGGATGAACTGATTAGATTTTCGAGTTCATCCAAACAGAGTCAAAGTCACAGCAAGGTCAAATGTCAAGTAGTTTTTCCTTCAACAGCTGTTCGTCATACAGCGATGTTCATTACGTGTTCATGTAGAGCAAATCCAGGACCATTTAGCTAGCTAAGATTATTTTTTCCCCATTCAACTTGCAATGATGTATTTCTATGGAAGTGTTAAAAAAAAGGAATTTCATCATTTGTTACTCAGGAAAATTTTATATAGTGAAGAAAATTGAGCATCTGGAATTGGGCTAAAGGGATACGTCAGGTGCATGTGTTGAATATGGAGT
>JAOVYU010000011.1:22365643-22375643 GCA_025674565.1 Synodontis membranacea | reverse complement strand
GCACTTGGTACCAATCCGTTTCTCCTTCCCTGGAAGTAATTTGTTATTTCGACACAGTCCCCGACGGAGGCCCCCTTCTCCAGCAGCTCTTCACTCCATCACTGAGTCGAACAAGGAAAAGATCTGCCCTCCATCTGCTCAGGTGTTTAAGTCTTCTCCGTGAAAATGATTTTTCAAAGATTAATAGTCTTTGTCTGACATGTCCTCACCTCTTTTTCACTAATAACATACCACAGTGCGCTTCGGCTCTGCATTCTGATTGGTCAGAGGGAGTTGATGCATTTTCTATAACAGGAGCTGTAACTCAAACCACAGGTTTATATTAACGTACTCGATCTAGCATGCTACCGTGTCTACAGTAGCAGCTAGCAGCAACAAAATCACATAATCAGTGATGGAAAGGTTTCTGCAAGGACGCGTTTATTTAGCATTTATGGAAGGAGTCTCGAGCGTCAGTGCTGTGCAAATGTAAATTTAAACTTCTTCCAACACTGGGAGTTTTTGTTACAATGAAAGCAATAACAGGGACTAACTTATACTATAAGGACAAAAGTTTTGGGACACCTGACCACAACACTCGTATGTGCTTTGTTAAACATCCCAGTTCAGATTCAGTCCCTTTGCTGTTATAATAAGCTCCATTTTTCAGGGAAGGCGTTCCACTAGATTTTGGAGCGTGTCTGTGGGAATCCGTGTCCGTTCACCACATGAGCGTTAGTGAGGTCAGGTCAGGACGATGATGGAGGTCTGGGTTGCAGTTCATCACAAAGGTGTTCAGTGGGAGTGAAGTCAGGGCTCTGTGTAGAACCACTCAAGATCTTTCACACCGACCTCAGCGTATCATGTCTTCGTTGAGCTCGAACCATTGTGCACAGGATCATCGTCATGCTGGAACAGGTTCGGGCCTCTTAGTCCCAGTGAAGGGAAATAATGATAAGGCATACAACAACATCCTAAATAATTGTGTGCTTCACACAACTTTAAGGCAACAATTTGGAGAAGGACCACATACTGGTGTCATGGTCAGGTTTTCACAAACTTTTGTCCATGTAGTGTATGTCTTGGCTGTTCTACAACATTAAAATGTAACTATAAATGGACAAAAAAATGATGTGTTGCCACACACACACACACACACACACACACACACACACACACACGCACGCACACACACATATGCTATTTTCCTACAGTATAACAGCACAATTACAAAACGAGTGTCTTAATCCTTACTTACAAATCAGAATGATGTTCACGTCGTATAATATAAAAGTGCTACAGAATATTTTCCATAAAGCTTCCCCTTTTACAACAAAATTTTTGAATTATTCATTCACATAGTATTTGAGCTATTAGGCTTATGTGATTAACGAAAATATTTTCTATATACTGTATAAGGACACATTTTTTTCATACACTTGTAAAACTATATGATCGTCTGCATAATGTTCGGCTTTAGGTATTGTAGTGGAGGAGGAGGCCGACCTTTAACCGTACATAAAAAGAGTTTAATATTAGAGTGTTAATTCATATTAATGTTAATAAACGACTCTAAGCTCCACTGTATGTTAAACCAGAGGTTCTCCGAGTGGGGACCAAGAACCAAGCCATGTTCGGTGAAATATCCAGCAAAAGACAGTTTAATTATTCCAAAAAAACAAATATGAGTTGAAAATTTTTGATAATGTTCATGAAATCAATCGATACCTCTGTCGCCTGTCCTGGACCACATTAGCAAGTTTTCACTGAAGAACTAGATGCAGTCTGAGGCGGACATTTATTTAAAAATATTTTGGCAGAGCGTGTGACAGACCTCCGTTACTCCATTGTTAGCTACATTAGCCTGTTGTGAACATTTGGATTAATGTTATATATATATATATATATATGAAAGTAGGGAAGAAAACAGGAGTGTTAAGATTAATGTCCTATGAAGCGTACAGGATTCACGTTTATCTCTGACCCTTTGTGACACACGCATGCACACACACACAGACACACAAAACAATGTATCTGAATATCTCGGGAACTGCGAAGAGAGACGGTTTATATTCAAGCTTCCTGTGTCTTCCACTCCCTACATCACCCCTAGAGTGCACTTCAGGAAATCTGCGATTAGCGTCTTCCTCTTACTTATCCCCATATTTTTTTTAAAAGGGACACACACCCATCTGACAAAGGAAGAGAGGTTATCATTCAAAGTGTAAGAAATCTTTGTATTATGTCATGTTCTTTATAATGCTACTGTATATATATATATATATAAGGTTATATTTCTTTGTAAAGTAACAACATACACAGTGGCTTGGATGGTAAGTTGTTACTATATGTTTATTTAATTTTTTTTTTGTTTTTTTTTTAAAGGAGTCTCCAGCGTCAGAGGAAATTCTCTAGGACAGAGGACTTTGTGCTTTGTGGTTTCGCATTTGAACATGACAAGTTCCTCTTTTTTGCCTTTTTAATTTTCATTTTTTTTTTTTAACTTGAATTGAGGCTGGTGAAGAAACAACTGTTGAAACAATTCTAATGAAAGGAGTTAAAGGAACACTTCTGCATTTTTTTTTACCTAATGTCTGTGGGAATTTGTGTCCTGATGTTGGGTGATGGAGATCTGGGATGCAGTCGGCATTTCAGTTCATCACAAAGGTGTTCAGTGGAGTTGAAGTCAGGGCTCTGTGTAGAACCACTCAAGTTCTTTCACACAAGCCTCAGCGTATCATGTCTTCATTGAGCTCGAACCACTGTGCATGGGAGCATTGTCATGCTGGACCAGGTTTGGGCCTCTTTAGTCCAAGTGAAGGGAAATTGTAACCCTACAGCCTGCAACAACATCCTACACAATTGTGTGCCTCAAACTTTAAGGCAACAATTTGGAGAAGGACCACATACTGGTGTCATGGTCAGGTGTTTACGAACCGTTGTCCATTTAGTGTAAGTCTTGGCTGGTCTACAATATTAAAATGTAACTATAAGTGGATAAAAAGTATGATGTGTTGCCAAACACACACACACACACACACACACACACACACACACGTTATTTTCCTATAACAGCACAATTGCAAGTGTCTTAATCCTTACTTACTGTACAAATCAGAATGATGTTCATGTCATGTAATTAAAAAAAAGAAACAACTGTTGAAACAGTACTAATGAAAGAAGTTAAAGGAACACTTCTGCATTTTTTCACCTAATGTCTGTGGGAATTTGTGCCCATTCACCACATGAGCGTTAGTGAGGGTCAGGCACTGATGTTGGCTGCAGTCAGTGTTCCAGTTCATCACAAAGGTGTTCAGTGGGGTTGTGTAGACCACTCATGTTCTTTCACACCAACCTCAGCGTGCTGAACACTTCTGCATTTTTTCCACCAATCTCTAATTCCTGCATCTGTAGCATAAGTTCGATTACCAGCGATAAGTGGAAAAGTTAACTCGAAAGTTACTTACAAAAAAATGTCTAGGTGCAGCTGTTAAATTCTTTAAACACCAATTTTGTAGAAGGCTTTCATAAATTGTTTAGTCAGAGGGCTTTGTTAATAAACCTCTAATCTGTATAGCTTGTTCCAAAAGAAAGAATTACTACCGAAGTGCATCAGGTTGTTGTTTTTTTTTTTTTTTTTGCCTGGTTGTGCATGAACACGACAATAAATGTGAGCATAATGAGACTAATAACAGGAGCTGCCAAAAATCAGGGGTGTGGTCGGGGAACAGGAGCGAAAAAAAACAGGAAGTAAACCAGGAAATTAACAGGAAGGAGGCTTCTGTGATGAAGGGCTAGGCTTCATCTTCAATCACATACCAGAGGAAGTCACCTTCTAAACACGCAAGAGGACCGGCTGGGAAAATGGTTACCGTCGATTTCTATTCATTTCAGGTTGTACCGACTGACCATGATATATACTTTTTTATGCTGTCATTTGGACTTTATCCCGTTAAATACTGTGCAGTTTCTCAGGTAACAGACGGTAAAGACTGAAAGTATATACGGGAAACAATATGAGGACCGGTGACTCTGTGACTTTAAATCAATACAAAGTTCTTCTGACTGATCACCTTTGTCCTGTCATGAGAAGGAACTGCTGCTGGTTTCAAGTCTCACGACATATCATCTCTATGTTCATGATCTTTTCAGCTTCACTGGTAGGAAGATATGTGGAATTTACAGAACATAATTTGCAGCTACAGCTGAGACAAAATGTCATTTTTGGAAACACCTGACTTATTCTCTATACCCATGAATATATATTTAAGACCCTGAACTTTTATCTTTTTGCGAAATCTATAAGACCCTTGCCGGCTGTTAATGACAACAAACACTCGCTATTGACGTGTTTGGACTCATATTAGTGATGAAATACACTTGGAAGAACTGTAATAATATTTGCACATGTGCTCACGCACACACACACACTCCTGCTGTACAGTATGTTTTTTTGTAACTGGCATGCTTGTTTGTTCGGGACAAATCAAGATCTTTTTCCCCCATTATCTGATTTGTAAGATAGTGCTTTTAAGCTGTTCTGTTTCCTCACCAAGACGCTGAGCCGTGCTGAGCTGTTCGGAGCCGTGCTGCTGACTGAGTACAAATAATAAACCACCCTTAATGTGAATGAGTAAGATGGGAGATGGACGACAGGAAGTCATCCCATGACAAAATAATCTGTTTAGTCATCTCAGGAGTTTTGTCTGTGCTTTCTTTAAGCTCAGAGAGCACTGTCTGTTCGAGGGTTTCATTTCATTTTTTTTTTTTTTTTTTTTTTACCACTGTAGATTCAAAAGGTGTGACAAAGACATGTCAGAACACAAGTGCTGGATTTCTGTGGACTGCAGAGTTTACAAGAATTTGTTGTATCAAAGAAGCGTGATTACTGAGCGGGAATCATCAGGATAGAGTAAACAGGAAATAGTTTGCAAGATAAATCAAATGCAGTGACCATGATGAAGAGAGATTATTTGGTCAAAAGCACTTGAGCAAGAATGAACTTTCAGTTTGACGGTGAGCACATAAAGCATAAAGGGGATAAGGAAAGCTCAGTAAATTTTACACATAGACCTTAAATGCGAACCCTTAAATACACTAATACACACTAATAAATACCAACACTCACCAACAAACACGAATGGCAATAATCAAATAGCAACATTCAAAACCAAACAGCAATATTCACCATCAAACACCAAATACTCCAGCAAACACCAATATTCAACATTAAACATCTGAGACCAACATTTTTCATCAAACACGAACGCTCACCTTCAAACCCTAACATTCTTTATCAGACATAAACCTTCACCAACAAACACTAAAAAACAACAACAATATTGACCATATTCCAATACTTCACCAATATTAACCTTTAAACACAAATATTCTCCTACAGGCACCAGGATTCACCAACAAACACTGGAAATCACCATCACTAACATTCTTCACCAAACACCAACATCCACTATAAACACGAACACCATCAAACACCAACATCCACTACAAACATTAATACCATCAAACACCAACATCCACTACAAACATTAATACCATCAAACACCAACATCAACTAACAAATGCTAACATTCACCATCAAACACAAATATCTACTTTAAACACTAACACAATTAAACACCAACATCCACTAACAAACACTAACACCCACCATCAAACACTAATATTCATCATAAAACACCAACATTCATCAAACACTAACATTCATCAAACAGCAAAATTCATCAAACACTAACATTCACAAACACCACCATTCATCATAAAACACCAACATTCAATAAAATACTAACATTCAACATTGAACAGCAACATTCATCATCAAACACCAACATTCATCACCAAACACCAACATTCACAAAAACCAACATTCATCATCAAACACCAACATTCAATAAAACACTAACATTCAACATCGAACAGCAGCAATTATCATCAAACACCAAAATTCATCACCAAACACCAACATTCATCATAAAACACCAACATTCAATAAAACACTAACATTCAACATCAAACAGCAACATTCATGATCAAACACCAACATTCACAAACATCAACATTCACAAACACCAACATCCACTAACAAACACTAACACCCACCACCAAACACTAACATTCATAAAAAACACCAACATTCATCAAACACTAACATTCACAAACACCAACATTTGTCATAAAACACCAACATTCAATAAATCACTAACATTCAACATCGAACAGCAACATTCACCATCAAACGCCAACATTAATCATCAAACACCAACATTCACAAACACCAATATTCATCATAAAACACTAACATTCAATAAAACACTAACATTCAACATCAAACAGCAACATTCATGATCAAACACCAACATTCACAAACACCAACATTCATCATCAAACACCAACATTCACAAACACCAACATCCACTAACAAACACTAACACCCACCATCAAACACTAACATTCATAAAAAAAACCCCAACATTCATCAAACACTAACACTCATCAAACAGCAACATTCATCAAACGCTAACATTCACAAACACCAACATTCGTCATAAAACACCAACATTCAATAAATCACTAACATTCAACATCGAACAGCAACATTCACCATCAAACACTAACATTCACTAACAAACACTAACATTTAAAAAAATTAAAAACAGAGAGATTTTGTTATTTGCTTTACTCTGACTAATTCAAACTTTAATGGAATTTCAAAGTGCTCCTGAGCTGAATGCATAGCAGTGTACTGTACAATGTCACTGATTTGTTGCCCACTTGTTTAGCAGCATGTGACTCTGCATTTTTGGTTTTTAACAAATTAGATTCTGTTAAAAGCGATTTTTATGATTTGTGTGAAGGATACGAGCGGTGTAGCTTATGATCATCATGTCTGGCTCAGTGAGTGTTATTATACAACTGCAAACTGTGATGTCTGGGTCACATCACTGCAGCTAAACACATCTCTCATTCTGTCCCATGGATGGACTGATGGACAGCTGAAAAGCAGAGTATATATTTCCTATTCTGTGGTTGTTTGACAGGTCAGGGTGAGGGGGATAAAGACCACATGTTAGAAATGAGAAACGTCTGACTGAGAGCTGCGAGAGTATAATTTGTGCCATATTTTGAGGTAAGTTACACCATTGACAATATACCTTAATATTACAAACACAATGCTTAGTGGAAATAGAAATGGAAACAGATAGTTGTTAACATACAAACAAAAAGACTATTTCTACATTATTCCTATTCACATGTTGATTTAAACAATATTCTAACAGTTTCCCCTACTACATATCACCTCTTCAGGTTTATATTTATAAATTGGCAGCAGATACCATTATATCCGGTTGGACGGGTATCATATGTGAGTTTATCATAACTTTCCCTTGGGGGAATAAAGTGTTAAAGTGTCCTTAAGTTGTGATGAAATAGTTCAATTCTTAAAGTGTGCAATTTTGGCAACACTTTTTCTAAACTAATTTCTACATTGCAACAACACTTTATATGTGACCAAGAATAACCAAGAATCTTGAGTCAGAGGTGGATACAAGTCCAAATATATAATATGTGAAATACATAGACACAAACTCCAGAACATGAACAATACATTGGTATCATGGACGAACACGGTCGGACGAGACCACTTATATCCAGTCCGAGTCAAGACCAAGGCTGTGGGATTTTGGGACAGTTGAGATCGAGTCTTTGGAGGGGGAAAGATCAAGTTGGGATTGAGACTCAAAAAAAAAAGTCAGGTTTCAAGACCATGGATTTTATTAGACTTATTCATCACCGCGTTAATATTCAAAGGTGAAATTTCTGTAGGTGAAATTGTGGCTTGTTGGATATGGGGTAATTTGGCACACTCTACATCTCCAGTTCTCTACAGGGAGTTGAACTAAAAATGTAACATAAAATCTACCCTCTTCATATGGACTCTTGTAGCCTGTAAAAATACCAGAAGGTTGAAAGGTGCTCATCTGGGGTCAATTTGAACGCTTTATAAGGTAAGAAACACAAAAGGTACCCCAACATTGAATATGTTGTAAAATTCTTTGAAATAGATATTGACGGTTCTCGTTAGAGTGTGTTAATAATTCCAAAGTACTACTGTAGGATTTCATATTCACAAAGTGTGACATTTAATGCTCTCAACATAAGTGAGCATAATTACACATTCCCCCCCCCCCTCTGTGAGGCACTGAACACCATGTAGAACAGTCATAATGAATAATTAATGGATTCATTTTATTGTTTTAGTAATGTGCAGAGTTATTTTGAAAGTATGAAATATGGAAATGTTTATCATTGTCACTTTCAATTCCAAGACGAGACTGAATACATGAAAGGGTGTTCTCGAGACCAAGACTACTGATCTGGCATACATATACTACTCATATGTTATTTTGGCCATTTAAATATACAATTCTGTGCCACCAAAGTGAACTCCAGAACATATTACAAGTGAATTTCAATCAAATTTGTAACATATTCCATGAGCTTCAATTACATAATTAGTATATCCCAGTACATAACTGCAAAAGTATATTTACAAATACATTCAAGCATATTTGTACAACCTTTATTTGATTTTAAATTAACATTTTGGTATTTTAAATTGTGTTCTTTAATGTACTAGAGTATACAGTAGATGTTTAGTGAGTATATATAAGTCATATACCTCTAGTATACTCGTAGTACATGAAAAGCACTTTTGTAAAAGTTGGTATGTAAATTTATACCTTCGATATACTGTTATGTATACTTTTATTAAAAGTATATAATTAATATAATTAAAGTAGACTATTATCATGTTAAATTATTCTGCTTTTTCTTTAATATATTACGCTTTCCACTTTTGACTTAATAACCTAATTTCTTGTGGTCAGTGGTGACTCAGGATTACATATATTTAATATGGAACATCCAGTGGTATCCACCAAGTGCCACACAATGAGGAGCAACCGCATTACATTGCACATTTATTTGTTTTAAAAATAATATATTTTATGGTTGGGCTTACTTAATGAAAAAGTCACGCCAAAAAAAAAAAAAAAGGAAAAAAAAATAGTTCACAGTATTTCATTTCAGAGAGTGCTTTTGGAACTGGTTTAAACTCCTGAACTACACTCTCAAAGTACATTTCCCATCAGCCATTGTATGTCACATGGTTTTGATTGTCTGCACCTGCTTTATGTTTAAGTGTCATTAGCCACAGTTTTTAAATTCCAGTTTGCTTTATATTGGCTGTCATGCATTTGCCTTCCATGTGGTGTTTTCATGTCATGCAAGTTCTTGTTCTTGCCCATGCCATGGTTTCATGTTTTGGCTCTTTGTTCCGTGCCTCGTGTTTTGTTTGTACTTTACTAAATAAACCTAATGTTGCACTTACGTCCCGCTCTCCATGTGCCTCCTGGGTATGTGCTCAACAAGACAATTTCCCTTTTCTACAAGCTACAATCAGTCAAGCTGTTAGATCCATAGTTATGCACTGGAAATAAAAGGTTAATGTTTCTAACAAGAAACGGTAGTTTATGGTACTTTTAGCATTTATCATTTTGGATCGTGGCACTGGCATTTGTTATGCACTGGTTAGATGACTGATTGTGTGTTGTCAAGTTCATCAGTGTATACTGCTAATGTGTCCTCTGTTATAAATCACTGACCTTTAGTTTAACAAGTTAAACAGCCTCAGTTTGACCTTGTGTCCCATTTGGCTTGAGTGGTCAGGAGTTCAGAGATGATAAAGTTTCACACCGTGGTTCGAATAAATTTATTCTACAGCGTGGTTCATTGCTTGAATCGGATTGGTCAGAAGTTGTGTATTATTTTTGTATAATTCAATTCGATTAAATTTTATTTGTATAGCACTTTTAACAATGGACATTGTCTCAAAGCAGCTTTAAAGAAATATATAAATTCTGTTTATGAATCTATAAATTTATCTATATATGTATATGTCTATGTCTATCTATCTATCTATCTATCTATCTATCTATAT
>JAOVYU010000011.1:22337787-22351943 GCA_025674565.1 Synodontis membranacea | reverse complement strand
CTACAACCAAGATGCACTACAATCATAGTGCATATAAATTAATTACACACTTATAAATTAATTAGTAGACAAGCCTTGCCTTGGACTTGGCGGGAAGTCATTTCACTGGCCGTTTTGCAAACGTTAAGGTGATTGCTATCTAAAAGCTCGGACAACTTTCACTTGTAGCTAATGAAATGTTTATATGCTGTTATATAGTTTGGTTTAGGCAGTGTGTGTTTTCCAAGTCGCAGCGTGTGATGTCATTTTCATGCGACATGAAAAGTTCGGAAGAATCGTTACAGACTACGTCAGACGTGACGTGACTCTAGTGATTACTGATAGGCTGTCACCCGGGAAAAAAACAATCAGGTTTTAGAAAAGAAGGAAAAACCATCCACTTTCAGAATTAAAATAATGAGTAACGAGACCCTTGATAGAAATGTAGTGAAGTAAAAAGGACGATATTTGTCTTTCAGATGTAGTGAAGTGAAAGTCATAAGTTTCCAAAAAAAAAAATACTACTGAAGTGAAGTACAGATACTCAAAAACTCTACTCAAGTACAGTACTCAAGTAAATCTACTTCGTTACTGTCCACCTCTGGTATTAATGCAACCGGAAAAAAGAAGCACATGTAAGTGGTGTATACAGTGAAGTGTTCAGTGATGAGGAGTTTATGCTGCGCAGATTCACTATAAGAAAACAAGCTAATTTTGTCTTTTGTCTTACTAACTTAATGATAGAGAAGAAAAAGAACGGTACTGTCGTGTTAAGAACTGTTAGAAGTGATAACAGACTTCCAGAAAATTAAATGTAACAATAAAACGATCAACAGTATGACGTTTTGTTCATTAATAAATGAAAATCATGGCGTTATAAAAGGAATAAAACACTTTCTGAATAAAATTGATGTTTGGGGTGTTAATAGTAACGCCACTTCAATGGTTGCATCACACCTCTGCATCAGTGATTGTTCTTCCCTAACAGTGTGTTTTATTTATTTGTAGACTTACAGTATATGGAAAACAGAATGTTTAAACCGACTGAACTTCATGTGCACTAACATATAAATTTTACTGAAATAACACCTTCCCCCTAAGTTTGGAGGAAATCCCTTTTCCCCTCTTTCCCCTTACTCTACCCCCCCCCCCCCCTTTTCTAAATCCTTCTAAAGTCTTTCCTGCTTAAAGGAAGAATCAAGCATTATTCATCAGGTTTTTTGCTCATTTACACAAATTTAATCAAGAGACATCTTCACGTTTATCCATAACAGACGCGGCTAAATTTCAAACGTAAAGGTATGACGTCGGAATGTTTGTGCTACGCTAATAAGAGTTAGCTTCACTGGGTTGCTTATTGAACAGTGAAGTGATAACATTCAAAACCCAATGGTCCTGACTGAAACGGTGTTCTTAAGCAAAAAAAAGTTGATTTTTAAAGCTGTCCCATTTCATCCATCTTATATTTTTAGCTCTGAAATTACAAATACTATCGCTAATACATAAATGGCTATAAAGCATCTTAGGTCATTTATTTCAAACAATCTGATGCAAAACAACATTTCTGAGATAATCCGATATGCAGATGCCTGATTATTAGCCTTATTTTCGCCACCTTTTTTCTCTTAATAAACCGCATTAGCATCCACTCCATCATCAGCGTACGCGCCTGCATTAGCATACACTGCAGGATTAGAGTTCTCTCTGATATTAACATACTCTTCAAGCATCCTGCGTTCAATTAGACTCAAGTGTGCCTTTCACATCCACACATTCCCTTCTATTCATCTTTGTCCCACGTTTTCACTCATGAAGACAAAGTAAAACGCGTCTGGTCTCGCCTCAGGGCCACGACTGATGCCCCTTCTGTTTTTCTGCCTATTGACATACTAAAGAGGAGCTCTTGTCACACACTCACCTCAGAAGTGTTTAAAGTGAAGGAGGACGCTTCAACGTACACGCTGTTGTACGTTTTAAAAGGACGCAAGGACATCCCTGAAGGACCTGAGATAAATACTTGTTATTAGCCTGAGGAGAAATGCTAATCAGGTGTTTTTTAAAAACACCTGAAAAACAACCCTCTGATCATTTGAGGGTTTGAGGCCCATGTAGTGTGTGTGTGTGTGTGTGTGTGTGTGCGTGTGTTTTGCATGAAGCCGTGTTTAACATATGAATCACGGACAAGCATCAGAGCAGCGTAACCACCTGCGCTGCGAAACAGAATACTAGCGCCATTACAACACATGCTAATGTTCATTTGCGCGCCTTATACGTGTGCTGTACTTTAACACGCAGCTCAGATTACACATTTTACCTAAAAACGAAACTTTAAATTTGCATGTGTATATTAGTTGCATTAGTATTTCTTTAGAATATACAATTTTCCAAAAAATGGTAGTATGCTTAGTATGTACACCACATTATTGCTTTTATTTTACTTCTTCGCTTTTACATTGTCATCCTTTTAACTTTCAGTAATTTTTTATTTTTTTTTACTTTGCACAGTCATAGGAAAGCGGATCAGGACGCATTGCGCCGTGTGTCGTGTCTGAATAACTACATGTACATGTGACTAATCACACACGTAGCATCAGTGCCCGATCTCACTAACGGTACACTATGGGTTTGATGATCGGGTGTCCACAAACTTTTGGCCATATAGTGGATAAACACCCCAGAACACAAAATACTAAACATAAATGTAGTAACAAACTACAATTACTCAAGTACTGTAAAGTGTCAAAACTGAAGCTATTATCGAATCTTTCTATCATATTTGAAAGGAACCACTCAATTTCACCGTTATAAACTAGCCGACTATTTAAAAAAATTGGTTTATTTTAAAATCAAACTCTGTTTTGCTCTTTTACACTGAACTCTATCATTTCTGCCTGTCTTCTGGACAAAATGTCCCAGACATTGCTGAGATGATAATGTACTCTTATACAGACATTACTGGCTGTTTTTTTTTTTTTAAAGCATTATCAAAACCGATTACAGGCTCTTGACACAGCTTCTGACCTTGAGAAGAATATGAGGTAAGATATCTATCCTTTGTGCTTCATTTTCAGTGATAAGATTATCAGGTTTATATTTGTTTACGTGTTCAGAATGATGGGACACCCAGGAGCTCGTGTACAGAGTGAGTGTCAGTCATTAATTGCTTTTAATGATGCATATAAAAGGAGACTGAAGGTCCCAAACCGGCCGGATGAGGGACAGCTTTCAAAATTTCAAAATTTGCCATATCCTCTGATGACGTTGCAAACATTACTGTAGAAATGTTCCGTGTCAGACAACACAGACGAGTTTAGTGATACACACAGAAAAAGCTTCCAGTGTTATAAGAATTATAAGAACTCATGGAACGCTGATCGACCAATCAAATTAGAGGCCCAGAGGAAACTGCTGTATGATGTGAAATATTATTTAGTCACTTCTATCCTGTTGATTAAATTTCTTTTTTACTTTGTCTGCTTTTGTCATCTGTACAGTGCAGGTACACACTATTCTGTGTCTTAATGATAATGTGAAGGAGCAGGAGCCGCTATCTGATAACAAACACAGCTGATTGAGCTCATGTCCTTTTCACAATGACATTGAATTCCGATGCTGCCAAAGCCATCTGTTGCTGGAAGTCAAGAAAGCGAAATTTTCATACTTTCTTTGTGGGAAGGATAGAGCGTGAGAGTGGGAAGAGTATACACTCTTCAGTCAGTCAGTGACACACACACTAATAGCCAGTCACACATACAGTATATGCGGACCCATGCATATGAATTCAAGCAGATAGTGCTTTTTTTTTTTTTTTAAGCACTGAGTGTGTTACATTGCCTTATGAAGCAGCAGGAGCAGCAGTTTGAAACAATGCAGTTGACTTCGTGTCAACTCTAATCCGGTCTCCTGAGTCCTCACTCCTCGACACTCATTCCATGCCCACCAACCAGCATAACACAGTTTTATACCAGGCGCCTGCTGATGAATTGCTCAGAAAAGATTAGCAAGACAAACATGGGAGAACAGTTAGAGGTATTGTACCTGTGTTTAACAGTAGAACATTTCAACAGTAGAACACACACTGTTAATGGTGTGTCATAGTGGCTCCGTCTTGAAACAGGATGCAGCGTTCGCATATCCTCCAGTCTTAACGTTCACGCTGAAACGATTAGCATGCATGTTAAAATTAGCATACCGTCCAAGATTCAGTGCTCATTTAGACTCAAGTGTATCGAATAAGATGCTATAGATTGTATTTTCTAAAGAGCTAAAGAGGAGACACGAGCTTATTTCACACTCATAAAGCCCAGACGTGGGTTCTTTGTGAATTTGTGTTCGCCCTTGAATCACCATTTTAATTGAAGCCGCTCACTCGGGCCAAGGCGGCCGTAATGGATATTTTGTCACTCTTTTAAGCAACTTCACAAACCTCCTACACAGGGTTCAAAGATGAAAGCTGTGAGAGCAAAAAGCACAGATTCGATACATTAATTAATCTCTTTTCGGTGAGGATGAATTGCCTTGCTTGAAGCGCCGAGCGTCTTTTCATTATTTGATTTAGAGAACAAAAGGTTTGTGGATTAGGGCCGGACTGAAGCCGTGTTAAGAGCACAGTGCTGGCGTACAGGATACAGCACACGGTTTACACACACATGGAGAAGAGAACATATGCAGAGGAAAAAAAGTCTGATTTCATCTGAAGATTCTCAAAGTGGGGTCTGGGAAGCATAGCCAGGGGGTCTGTAGTATATATATATATATACAGTATATTATGATCTTATACAAGTGTACTGATGAATTCTTGATTCTGATTGGCCAGGAATTGTCGATTAATTTTCAGTAGATCCGGCTGTATCTCAAATTACAGGCTTTTTATTTACGCACTGTTTCTAACACTCTATTTTGCAGTAACGTAAAGATCGACTGCATGTAAAATAAGCCTAAAAATCAGCTGATAACATTTCTCAACTTCATTAAAATCTAAAAAACCTCATATAAATACCAGTAGCTTGAGTCTACCCTTCACCTCCCAGCTCTGTGCTTGGACTGAATGATGCATGTACATGGCGTGTAGGTTGCACATGGAGACGGCGTGGGAAAGTGAGTTTTACTTTCACCTTTACTTCAAACGCTGCAAATCCACTGCTGCGAATCATTTCTTCACAAAGTGTGATCAGTGCAGGTGCACAAGGAGTCCCGCATGTCTGCGGCTTTATCTGTGTTTAGACTGAGCTGATCAAACAGTACAGAGGAACTGAAGTGTGGAAGAAAAAAAAAAAAAACCAAGAGGAATGTGTGAGGTTGGGGACTTTAAACCACAACTTGTGCTGTTGCTGAACAATTAACACAAAGTGATGAAATAAATGACATTAACAGTTAAAAAAATAGATAATTATAAATTGTAAATACAGTATAATAATAGTACTGCTTTTCAAACAGAAGAGATTTACCAAAATGAATGAGTATATGAAAGACAGTAAATAACTTTTATTCTGTTAGATAGAACCAAAAGGTAAGAGAGAAACTGAGACTTTCCGTTTTCAGTGAGCTGTACAAATGAATTGAATACAAAGCAGAAGGAAAATAATGAGTATTTCACATGAACATCAATTTGTTAAAATAACCAAACAAAGCACAAAAGTAAGTGAGAAATGTGTAGAGTATTTCTATCCTGGTGCTTTTAATAAGAAATGGATGAAATCTTTTTCATCCAGTAATTTGAGGATAATCGGGCCTTATTTTTCAAGATGGATAAGAAAACAATTGTAATAGTTCTCAGGAGCAATTTACAAATGTGGCATGAGAGTGAAAGTTCAGTTAGTTTGGAAAAATTGTGTAAAGGTAAAAAAAAAAAGAGTCTAATTGGCTAATGTGGACCCTAACTATTTGGCTTTAAAGGGTTTAATTAGAAATGACTTACTGCAGTTTTCAAAAAATATTCGGTCAAACTCAGTCGGTTTATGAAGAAAGCAATCCAAAACTCCAATTCCTTAAATAAAGACGTGTAACACTGGCCATTTAATTAGGACAAAGTAATCGCACCCTGTACAAGGAGGAAGGTCACTGAGCAGCACTGTTATGTTCACGGGACAGACTCGGATGCAGACGCAGTTCAAACTGCAGACAAAACCAAGATGGCAAGCACGGGTCAGAGTTCAAGAAACAGGCACAGAGCCGAGCAACTGGCAAACAGGAGAGTACAGATTAATACAGGCCAGAAGCAATTAAAACATGGACAGTGAATAACGGCTTGGTCAGACTGAACTCTACTTGAAAGTGAGTTCAGATTCCTTAAATAGTCTATGTAATCAGAAGGCTGAGTGCATGAAAGCTCGTGACGAGTACATGTCAGCCAGTTGTAGTTTGTGAGTGCTCTTGGGAAGCAGAGCTTGCAGGCAGTTCCACTGTGGATGTAACATGCGTTACTGGAATATTTCTCTCTCTTTCAGCCATTTGTGCGGGTTTGTGAGCATCACTGAATGTAAATCAGCTCTGCTGTGGACGCACTACACTAGATCATTTGCGGCTACTGCATGCACACACGCACACAGCAAATCTGACTGGAATTTTAAGCTCAACTTGGCCGATTAAGACATTTCCTCAAAACCTTACTACATGATGGATACATAAGGCTCAATATTTCTTAACACATAAATACATGATACTGTTTAAAGTTTAACACAAAAGCTTGATTTAACTGAAAGGCTTTGTTACAGAAAACTCACATTTCATTTTTTAAAATGGGTCAGATGTCACTGTGCATGTCTTTATCAACTCAAGAAAAATTAAGTGAAATTCTCCTCCTCTGACGGAATGGCTTTCAAGTTTGTATTTTGTGGTTCAGTGGAGGCACACCGTGACCGGTCCTGATCTGGCATGCGATCACTGTCTAAATGCAAGAGACTCGTCAGGAACTTCCAAGATGGCTGGAGACTCTGTAGGTCCAGTGGGTGCATCACTGTGTCCAGGTTCTCGGGCGTGACAGATGACGATGGCTCATCCGTCTTATCACTCTGTGAATAAAATGAAATAAAGCTGATATGTTTCCTGCTCTGCCCGTTAATCATAACTGCATCTTCGAAAGCCGTTTATTACAAATATCACTCCTGAGAATCCAGGATTTCCAGGATCTGCTGCTGATTTCATGATTCTGATTGGACAGAAAGTGTTTTTACCAGCAGCCATGGCACTATTTCACATGTTCGTATTGACGCACTCTTGAAGTTTTGCGTGAGGAGATGCTTATTTGAATAGTTGAAATGTGACCACAGCACAACATAACCACAGCCTACTGAAACAGACAGGATGAGGATGGAACTTTGAGCCATTAGAACGGGAGTGTCAAACTGCATCCAGAAAGAGCCAGTGTGCGTGCAGGTTTTCATTCCAACCAAGCAGAAGCCACACCTGATTCCAACTGTTTAATCAGTTGAATTTAGTTTTCAATAGACTCGGGTGTGGCTTCTGCTTGGTTGGAATGAAAAGCTGCACCCACACTGGCCCTTTCTGGATGCAGTCTGACACCAATGCTTTATAACATAGGTTTGCTTACCAAAGATTTGCATAAGGACCCTGGGAACCTAGGAATATAAAGTCCTTGGAGTATATAGATTTGGGCAAGAGAGAGAGAGAGAGAGAGAGAGAGAATTGGAACCATAAGGCCTAGGTATATACAGTATATAGAGCCGTGTATCCATAAGGCTTTGGTAAATATATATATAGTAACGGAACAATAGGGCCTTGGTATATATATATATATATGTAGTTAAGGGAATATAGGACCCTGGGAATATAAAGTCCTTGGAGTATATAGATTTTTGAGAGAGAGAGAGCGAGAGAGAGAGAGAATTGGAACCATAGGGCCTTGGTATATATAGACTTAAGGGAATATAGGACTGTGGGAATATAGGGCTGGCCTTTAATGATTCTCAAAAACTCTGCACTACTTGAGAAGTTCTAATACATCAGTAAGAAACGAAAAGTGTCTTACTGTCCTACAGTACCTGTTCTCCGCTCTCGTGCTGTGTCTGTCTCTCCCGCATGCTCTTCTTCTTGTCTTTGCATCGTTTGTTCTGGAACCAGACGCGGATGACACGCGAGCTCAAACCCGTCAGTTCCATCAGCTGTTCCTTCACTGTAGCATCCGGTCTTGGGTTCATGTTGTAGCACGTGAGCAGCACATGGAGCTGAGACTGGCTGAGCGCCGTCCTCACACGGACAGTCTTCTCAGGCTTGATGGATGCAATCGGCCAGGCAGAATCCCCTTCACCACCCGACCGGGAAACGTCTGCATGCAAGTGGAACAAAAAACACAGTGTAGTAATAAATATAGACTACATCCACTGTGGGACTGAGTCAAATGCGAATGCATTCACATAAAACTGTCAAGTTTTTGTTTCAAATTCAAAGCAGTAAATTAAATAACGCCAAAACTTGTTTAAGAACTCAAACATATGTAGAGCAATAAACTGTTAAATATGTTTAAATGGCAGAAGAAGACATCTGCACCAGTATTAATACATTTTTTTCATTTATTTATTCATTAGTCATTTTCAGAATGCACTTTATCCTGGTCAGGCTTCCATTGGATCCAGTGGCTATCCTGCGAACACTGAGTGCAAGGTTTTTTTTTTTTTTTTTTTTTAAATGTTTTTGGTATGACGAAACCAGAGAACCTGTAGAGAACATGCAAACCTCCAGCTTTACTATTACACGAATATTTAAACTGGAAATGCCTTCATACTCCTAATATTCTGATATCCCTCTAGCCTGCCAGCTGAATTCTAATGAAGTACATGTAGACACAAGCTGAGATTTTGTATCCGAACTGGATTAAAATAGTAAAGATGAAAACTGTGCATGATTTTTTTGTTCAGACTCACGAAGATAACACTGATTGTGTTGCTGAGGAAGTGCTCCTCTCCGGCTGGTCTGCATGCTCACCTGCTCCTTCATCACACCTGTCCAGGTCAGTCACATGTGCAGAATCACGTGGGAGTGCAATTAGTTCCTGACTGACGTTTTCATGATCAGTGCAGTGCAGGAAGCCGTCTTGGATGGTAAACTCATGTCCAGGCAGCAGTTGCCGATGGCAGCCTTCACACCGGAAACAATGCACGTGATAGACGTTAACTCCTGCGCGCATGACGTAATCGTGACTGCTGAAGGACTTTAGACATTTTGCACATTTGGTGGTGTATAATCTGAAAAGCAAGTTAAAAAAAAAAAAAAAAGAAAAATTCTGAATTAATGAAAGGATGTCACAAGCAGGATGTTACACATTGTCCAATCAAAGTACAAATCATACAGAAGGACAGGTGTAATGAGAATGTAAGGTTTTTTTTTTCATTTTTTAAAAAAAGATACTGTTACACACATCACAAATCTAGCTGCCTTTAAGTCTTTAAGTGTGCGTGTGTGCAGTAATAGTTTGCTCCAAATCATTCTTCTTATTATTTTGTTGTTGATACAGTAGATATCAGATAGATATTAAGCTCCCGTCTAATATCTCAAGCAGCCGTCACTGAATGTGTTGCCTGTATTACCCATAATGCATTGCAAGCATAACTCGAGTGTATTTAACCCCCATAAATATGTGTCAAGTGTCTTTGTGTCCTCAGCGTTAACTCTTATTATACTCTGTCTTTTTTTTAATTAGATCAAGCTAGCCAGCAATTCATTCATTATTCATTAGACCCATGGGTAGTGTAGAAGATAGTTAATAAATATGAAATTTTCTTCTCTAGTTCTAATCTCTGTTCATTGAGTCACCAAAAAGAGATGAATCTTTCTCATCTTTTCTTTTTTCTTCTTCCCGTCTTCTTCGGCTTCGCTCAACCGGCTAAAATTGCCCCATGAAATCTGTCTCTACCTTCTAGGGAACAAACTAGCATTACTTTGAATTGCATTGTTAGAAAATCCAATCTACTTACAGTACACATCTGATAAACTATAAGGACTCTACACATATGCATTGATAAATATAGCAAGCATGCATTATTTTATTATTTTTTTTTATAGGGAAATTACACTGCATGTGTGTGACAAGATTGCCTACAAAGTAATGCGAGTCAAATCAGAGAATCAACTCGTTTGTGAAAAACACGTCCCGCGGCAACATACAGTACAGTACTGTCCGGCTTCCCATACTACACACCTGGTTATTTCTTTTCTTTAAAAACTTGAAAGAATGTAAACAATGAAGCTGATTAAAGATGAAACCTGATATAATCATCTTTACACAGGGTCTTTCCGTCTTTAATGAAGCAGGTGTGGGACTCGTCCAGGTTCCGCTGACACTCCACACACTTCAGACATGCCACGTGCCAGCGCAGGTCAGGAAACACACGCAACACGAAGCGGTCACGGATCTCGAGCCCGCAACCAACGCAGAATGAAGGGAGGTCTTTTATTGCTGTGCAGAACAGAGACCGTACAAGCTCATGATAGATGTTAGAATATATCCTATTCATACCACAGTGCTGTTAAATTCTTGAATCTGATTGGACAAAAGGTGTGGATTTATTTTCTCTATCAGCAGGTCAGATAGTAGTTCTGGCTGTAGGGCAGATCAGGTTTATATTCTAGTGCACTCACTGTCATTATAGTACATATTATTATATATTACAGTATATTTCAGTTATTATAGTTACAAATAATGCACAGGGATTTGTACAGGCCAAGCTTTCAATAAGAAAGGGATTGAAAGCACATCTTATTTAACAAAGGAAAATGCATAATCATTCATTTGGAGAAGGTTTCTGGAAGGAGACATTAATTGAACTTTTATGGAAGGAGTCTCCAGTGTCAGTAACTTCGGAGTCTTCGGATAGAGGACGCTGCATGCTTTCGGTGACGCCACAAGCTGTGTTTTTTGTCGCATTAACTTCAATAGAGAGAAAAAAGCGTGCAGTAGGTCCTGGCGAAGGACCTACTGTACTAGTTAAAACAGGAACCGACTTGTTTCAAGGATGTTCCACAACACGCAACTATAAACAGATAAAAAAAACCCAAACAATTAAAGGATCGCTGTGGTATAAGAGAACTACAACCCTTGGTCAAATGCTATTATTCGGAAATAATAATAATAATAAAAAAAACGTCTGGGAGGTTATGGCCTGGCATTGCTTAGTTTCCTATAACAGCATGCCTTAAGTGTTTATTCCTTACTTATTATGTGAGTATTCCTGAAACACTGAATTAAATATTGTATACTTTAAAAGTGAACTGTTTGTTACTGACATCAGCAACTAATAAGGGCCTGAACCAATAAAAGTGATGATATTGATATATGTCTATGTATTGAAAAATTAATTAGTTGAATGATCAACTTTTCCATATTTGTGCATTTTAAATATGTTTAACGATGATCACTTACCTTTCTGTGTCTTTTCCATCGTTAGAGTAAATGTTAGAGTATCCGCTCCGGCCGTGAATCACCTCTCAGCATCCTTGTGACTGCGTTGTTTTTTTTTTTGTCGTCCCGTGCCCTTTTCAGCACTGCTTGGCCGCGACACTGAGCCCCGCCGAGTCCCACTTGCTTTTCTATTGATGTGACGCTGAATCGTCCTGCCTCTGAGAAGACCGATTGGCTGGGACACAGCTGTTCAAATGAGTTTTTTCCTTCTAAAATCTAAGAGGTGCAGTGTTAGACCATGTTGCACCTCATACCTTTTACTTGAGCTCTTCAGGTGAGAACAGCTTCAGAGTTTCCTAAAGCAGCAGTTTGTAATGATGATAAACTGGAGGCTGTAGGTTTTAGTTACTTGTTAGATATATTAGACTTCAGCAAAGAAAGAAGCCAATTCTGGGACACCAAACCGAACTGGGATATGGTCTACTGATCCTTTATGCAGGTGTGTAAGGTTTCTGCAAAGATCATATGTGTATAGAAGAAAAGGATGAAACAACAGATATAGATATACATTATAATAGTACAATACTGTACACACATGTTCGTGTTATTTCATGAAAATGATTTGAAATATGTACGCTAATATTTTGTCTATTTAGAAGTCAAAGAGCTTTATATTGCCGAACTTTCCACGAACATTAAAAACAGTAGGCCCAAGTCAACTATAAGAACCTAACAAATAATTAAACTAGATTTGATAACGGTACATTATGATTTCCAATGCTGTAACTAAATGAAAAATCATGGACCCCTGGCTATGCTTCCCAGAGCCCTCTGTCCCCAGACCCCACTTTGACAACCACAGACCTAGACAATGACCACAAAGCAGAGCCAAAGGACATGACCTACTTAACATCTAGTGCACTTCAATTGGTGTAGAGTGTATAATAAATATGATTAAACCACACACACACACACACAAAAAAAAATCACTCACTTTCACATATAAAATGCAGGTGTGAAGAAACGCCAAAGATAACAGATAAGCCTGTCGATGACCTGGTTGTCTTATCACGTTTGTTTTGAAGATAGCAAATCAGGTCTTTGTCCCAGGCTGCAAAAGGAAAGCATTCCCATTGTTCTATGACCCAGGACGTACACAGGGACTCTTTCCGAAATCGTACCCTACTGTACGCACTATACGCTATTTGAACGGAACAGCCTCCGTAGGAACAGCCGCTCGTATCCGCCATAAAGTTGTTGATCCTAATTCATTCATTAGGATCATTTCAGCACATCCTTATTGTAGTTTATGAAAGTAGTCTATAATATTTAAATGTTCACCACATTATTGGCTGTTTGTTTCAACCTGAGAAACTTACAGCCATTAGGCACAAAACTTAATACTAATTAGAATGAACGTAATGGTGGGTTATTTATATATATATATATATATATATACTGTATATAGCTGACAGCTGAAAAGTTCAAATGCAAGCATGATTATTGGTTGCAACTGGGGTAAATCTAATTGCCATTCAAGTCTTTAAGTCTGGCTGCATAGGGCTTTCTTTTGCTGCTCCGTGATTGATATTCTTTATCTGATGTGTCTGTGAGGGGTTTCTCTGGGTTCTCCGGTTTCCTCACACCTCCCAAAAACCGCCATAAGTGCATTGTCTATGCTTTAAGTTGGCCCTAGGTCCGAGTGAGTGTGTGAATATGTGTGTACATGGTGCCCCGCGATAAACTCCTGTCCCTTTCATGGCGGATTCTGTCATGGCTATCTGTTTATCTCACCAGCATCAAATCACAAATTCAACAATGTTCAAAAGAAGCTGCAGAGTTTATTACTCAGAGTAATAATTGCACAAAACAAAGCGCAAAGGAGCAAAGATATAGACACGGACAAAGAAGAGGAAAATAAAAATGACGAAGCCTCCTGGGACTTCCATTAAGCATTATACTGTTCACAAGCCCCAGAGCGTCTGATACCATTGGATCCTTTCTCTTGCCAATCATGTCTAGTTTCCTCCTGCTTATCCCTTTTTGCCCAGGAAACAATAGAATCATCCTCCCATGTGCGCAGCCGGAATTTTTGATCACATACAACCAGGATTCTCCACCAACAGTCATTCAAATCATAAGTAAAAAAACATGCATAACACAATTCTCTGTGTTACGAAAAGTATATTTCAGTAACACGGGTTATACATCATGTCAGTATAAATAATATCCCACAATTCCCTCCTCACATCCAGTATTTCTGGGATAAACTCCAGATCCATGTGATCCTGACCAGGATGCAGCACTGTGAAGATTCTGCCTTCATACAGTGCTTACTGAAGAGGAATGAATGACTGATTACAACTGGAGCATTTGTTCTGTGGGCAAGTGGAACACAATACACTTGCCATTGTAATTACTGCCCTGTCCTGTTGGGGGTGATCTACTACATTTTTTTTTAAAGCTGAATTGTTCCTAGTTGGAAAACTTTAGATGAATTGCATTCAATTATTAAATGCCAAAGCAACAGGAATAACTTGGTGCTATAAATCTACAATCAATCAATCAATCAATCAATCAATCAATCACTTACTGTATTTATTTAATTAATTGGTTAATTAAGGCTACAATCTCTAGCTGTCATTTCAAGAAACGAGGATAAACTTATCTTTTTTTTGCCAAAGCAACAGGAATAACTCGATGCTATAAATAAACAATTAATCAATCAATCAATCAATCAATTAATCAGTCTGTCTGTCTGTCTGTCTGTCTGTCTGTCTGTCTATCTATCTATCTATCTATCTATCTATCTATCTATCTATCT
>JAOVYU010000011.1:22311338-22327494 GCA_025674565.1 Synodontis membranacea | reverse complement strand
TGTCCAAAATCTCTTGGTATGCTGAAGCATTCAGAGTTCCTTTCACTGGAACTAAGGGGCCAAGCCCAGCTCCTGAATGACAACCCCACACCATAATTTTACGTGGACTACCACGGTATCATGCTGGAATTCATAGTTTTACACCTGATGAAAGAGACTTGGAATAATGAGTCATGTGATATGTGAATAGTTGACTTGACTTAGTGGCTTAAAAGGCAGGATTACAGGTGTTTGTCTTTGGAGGTTCTATGAGTCAGCAGTGAAGAGGTATCACGGCAGGCCATAAACCTTCTGGCATTCGCCAGTAGAGTCATAATGTAGGGTTGGAAAAGGTAACTGAAAGTGAACTTTATGCCAAAGCATGAACAGGGATGGTGCTGTGCTACTGCCCAGACCCCTCAGGATCAGCTTCAGGAAACTGCCTCCTTTCCTCGTGAAGCTCAAATTTCCACGTATGGAAATAAAACCAATGCTGGAACTTTGCAAACTAGTATAACTTCTCAGGCGGGAATATCTTCCTTTGAAATCCTGGCAATTTTTTCTTATGATCAGTACAATCCAACTTTTCGAAGTTTCCAAAGTCAGGACATTCATATGTTTCATATGTTCGTGCCACATCTAGTCAGGATGTTCCAACCCCTGGGCTTCAGAACAGCTATGGAACTTAAAGCTCTGGACAATCAAGCAATCTTCAGTGAGACTGCAATCTGGTAACACTGTCCATTCAACCTTACACCATCAAAGACGTCCAAAATAGTTTGCCAGCACTTTCCAAACTAGAGCCTCTTAAGCTGCAATTATCTTAACCTCGGGGTTAAAGAGGTGAGTTGGCTTTAGCTTCTCCTCAAAGTAGCTTTGATGCTCAGTACTCTAACCCTTGTCAATATACTTTATGTTGAGTAAGCTAAATTGTGTGTTGCCCCAGATACAGGCATGTTACAGTGGTTCAAACCCAAGCTCAACTAACTATGTGCTGTTTCAAGGGCTTTCAAGGAAGTATGGTGGTCAACCAAGCTCTGCCCCTGCTTTTACAGCGACTCAACAGACCTCAAAACCAAAAGCCAAAAGGCTACAGGTTGTCCAGATGTCTTGCCAGCCTCTGTGGTAGTTTTCAGACACGGCAAGACAAAAACCAACTGATCTCTACTCCTGCTTTAACTGGGACCCAATATTCCTCTGAGAGTGGAAAATCCAGTGGCGCCACTACCAATCCAATGGTGCCTCTGGTATGTCTTCCAGCTCCCACAGTGGTTCTCAAAACCCATCTACCTCTTGGTTGTCACCAGACGTTCATTGGCCAATGGTTCTACTACTTCTAGAACTGTGAGCTCCTAAACTGGTTCTCAAAGCCAAGGCTCAACTGTCTTATATTCTTTCTCTAGGGCATTGTACTCTCCATGATGGATTGCAGACACAGCAAAGCAAAAATGTACTGTGCACTGCCCCTTAGCACTGCATTAACTGTGATCAAACACGACTCTTTTTAAAAGATTCTACTTCCAGTGCTTCAGGCTCCGACGGTGCTTGTCAGTGTCGAAAGTGCTACTGGCTATGGGCCATCAAGGGCTTTTCCATCTCTGATTTGCAGACACAGCAAGGCATGCAATGGCTGAGCTCAGACGCCACCTTAAGTGTAATCCAGCAGGCACCACAACACCAGTGGCTCTTAAAAATGCACCATGGGGGGATCTGTGTGAAACAGCATTTCAATACAGTGTATACAGTGTATATTGTTGTATTGACAATAAACTCTCTTGAATTTTGAACCTAAATGATACTTCAAGCATCTACAGTTCTTCAAAACCACAGTTTGTCTCAAGAACTTGCAGACAGCTCTCTCAGTGCACAGAGCCAAAACTTCTAGAAACTGGGAGCCATCGATTGGATTGTTCATGCTCTGTGCTTGGGTCAGCAATCTTGTAAAATGACTCTTCCGTGGTTCATCTAATTTCCCCAAGCTTTCCTGTAAGTTAAAGCTCAATGGGCTATGTTCCCTTGAAACCTTGCTTATGACTGCTGGGTTACATTTCAAAGGACGCCTGCCCTGTTCATCATGATGCTAAAGCAAAGTGTAATTATAGTGCTTTATTATAAAATGCTTGTCTTGTCTAAACGGTCTATTAAGGCATGCTTATAATATTCCATTTTTGCTTGGTCTAATTTTCTTCCTTTTCAGTGTGGTGTTGGTTTAAAGATGCTTTGCCTCTGTTTATATATATATATATATATATTTTAAAAGCTGAGTTTTAAAGACTGGCAATGTTCAACTTCACTAATAAACAGACCATATTACTTAAAGCATGAGGTTTTTTCTTTAAATAACATGGTTTGTCACCTAATAATCAGTTAGTATGAACTGGTGTGTAATCATGCTTGTTGTATAGCGCTTTTTTTCCCCCTCTCTTTAAATGCATTATACATTTACATGGGCTGTGTGAATAACAGGTGCTGTCAAAGCAGACCTTGGATCTCTTCTATGAATTAACATACTTTCAGGCTCCTACCTTTCATGAAACTAATATTTTTATTTTCCAAAAGAAAAGAAAAGGCGAAAAATTCAAAGAGCTCAGGCAGCGATGTGTTCAATGGAGGAGAAGTAGAGAGAGGGTCGGGCGGATTGGGAACTAGAATCGGCACACAAATATGCCTCCTACATTTGTTCAAAATATCAATGAAAATGCATCAACCAGTATTATAACATAGATAACATTAACATAAGATCTAACATATTGTATGTCACACAAACGCCATTAACAACATTAAAATGTATGGAAATTGTAGCATTCTAATCACAACACTACAGCAAAGGTTCTCTCTTGCTGCATCAAAGGCTTCTTTCATGTTTCCCTCTTTCTTTAAGTAGGTGACGTATGAAAATGCAACTGAATCAAAGATGGCCGGACTCTTGGAAAACAGTAAAACCATTGGATCCTGAATGGAAATGATTTGGCTAATTCCCACAAAGGCATTTGCAGTACACCTATAAAGTGATGCATTGCTTTCAGAGTGTACCACAAATCCTACTTTAACAGAAAAACAAGAACACAAGTAGAAGAGACAAGTAAAATTAGGAGAGATTGTATTTGATGCCCATTTTAAAAGAAAGAAATATTTGTAAAAAAAAAAAAAAAAAAAAATATATATATATATATATGTCGTGAATCTACACAAAATATAATGTAATATTTATGTAGGCCAAGAAAATCTGTATAATATGCAACATTTTAACAAAGACTTAAACGATGTGATTGTATTGATTTACCCCATTAATGTACCCCCCCCCTTCCCCCCCCAAATTTAGTTCTGGTGCAACCAGTTGGCATCAGAAATCACATTATTAGTTCAATAGAGTCCACCTGAGTGTGATTAGTGTCACATGATCTCAATACACATACACCTAATCCTGGATGACTCCAGAGACCATACCTTAATAAACAGCACAATGAAGACCAAGGAGC
Source organism: Synodontis membranacea (assembly GCA_025674565.1). Taxonomy (NCBI): domain Eukaryota; kingdom Metazoa; phylum Chordata; class Actinopteri; order Siluriformes; family Mochokidae; genus Synodontis; species Synodontis membranacea. The sequence continues at coordinate 22,324,036 of JAOVYU010000011.1, read as the reverse complement.
TGTTAAAAAAAAAGTTCTGAAAAAGCAGCAGAAAATGGTACCGAAGACCATTAAATCCAATCTGAAAAAATGAAAACGGTAGGACCCAAATGCATCTCTGTCTACAGGAAGCTGTCCACCAAGTCAGCCAGCAGGTAAGGAGAGCACTGGGTCAGTAATGATTTTCATTAGATATACAGTTTGTGTCCACCAGATGGCGCTCTGGTCATCTTAATGTAAAGAGTGTTTTCCTGAGACCAGTGAAAGGGGGGGTGGAAAAGAATACGCAAAGCTCCACATGAAATGATTTTTATTTTGAAATAAATCAATTACAAAAGCAGCTAAACAGAAGAGTCATTAGGTTGAATATCAATCAGATGCAAAAGAAACCAGGCAGTTAAAGCTGACGGATACAAAGCGGGCAAACGTAAACATTTAGATGCTCCTGCGAAGCTGCTTTGTGACAATGCCCACTGTTAAAAGCGCTACACAAATAAAATTTAATTGAATAAAAGGCACAGACAAGGTATATCAGCTAAGAGGACTACCAAATCCAAAAGGGCCAGGGGGTATAATCAAGGCTTTGATAATGACCAGGTACAAATTCTGTTCTCTTATGATGCTCACATTTCCCCATAGAATGGCACAATGTATTGTTTTAATCATTATTGCACTATTAGAAATTGCAATACCCGTAATGCAATATGCAAATGAGCAAAAACATATGTTATTGAGTTCTGTGAGCTTTCTCACTACCTGACCTGCAGCATTGTGATATAAATGTGTCAAATTAAGGCAATCACATTTCAACGTGGCCATTACATTCATTATCAGTTTGTTTAAATATATTGCAAGGTATATCAGTATTACATAGTATAGAAATATAATAGTCATGTTTTCTTTTTTCATTCATCCCTGAAAGAAGAACGAAAAGTATGCACACGTTGTACACCAACTCCGATATGTAAAGGTCATCAGAGCCCAGCTTAAGGTATGAAAGAAGTCTCGCTACAAAATGACCTGGAAGGAGCTGCAGCCAATCAGGAGATAGAGTGAGGAAAATGGATTCAGGACGGATGTCATCTTTCCTGAACAGTTAAGGTGTTTATTTGTTCTCTAATTTGGTGAGAAGCTGATGAATGATATCCTATTTGTGGAGTTACTGTAGATGTTTGTGTGTATTGCAAACTTGGGTTTAAACCCCCCCCCCCCAACCCCCCCAAAATTCTGGTGCATTAGTTGAAGTAAACTATTGTAGCTGCAAAAAGTACAGAATGAATTACTGAATTAGCTTTTTTTTCCCATGAGTTCTACGATGTTGCTTTATAAATGCTACAGTACTTTTGACAATAATTAACAGGTATGGACTTCATGTGCAGTGAACATGATTAATAAGTGCCCATTTTGGTATTTTGTGAAGCAGACCTGCCAAACTTGACATGAGGTTTAATATTTTCAGAATCTTAAGGAGATTAACCCTCTGGAAGCAACCTGGAATTTACACATCCACCGCCGGGGGAAGGGTCTTGGCTTCCAGAGGGTTGAAGCGCAAATCCATATTCTTTCTTTCATCTTCAACGAACTGACAGCTTTTATTCTTGATGAATAGCTGTAAAAAATATGGACCATTGGTATAATTTGAGGTATAATTTCCTGGACATGAATGACTAGTTGGGTGAATGTATGACTTAATTGGATAAAATTACTAACTCATTTTGGCTTTTGAAAGCTTTCCTTTGGCAGTTAGGGCTGTGATTCTTTTAAATGTGGGCCATTTTCAAGACGGCCCATACAAATGTACATAAAATAGTATAAGTGGCATTAGTCATTATTCAATAATAAGCTTCACTGAATTTCACATACATTTGTCATTCAGGGGATTATTGCGGTTGCACAGACATTTACTTCCATAAGCCACTAAATGATAAATATATAAACAGTCAGTCAATATACGTCTAAGTAGAAATACAGAGACGTGTTCAGTGATGCCAGTAAGGGAAAATAAATCATCATTACTCATCCATCATGCAGCGTTTGTCTTCTGGGATTTCAGTGTTGACAACAGTAGAGTCTATATTTGCCAATATGTGCCTTTTTAAGAGTGTGTATACCGTACATACAATGTGCGACTATTAAATAATGAGACTGAGCGGGTCAGACCAGAACGATCCTGAGACAAAACGGCTGTCAACGCACTGGAAAACACGTGGGTTGGCGGATGAAGAAAACTCAACGAAGAAAGTCCAAGTTCAAGACCATGTTGTTTTCTTTGACATTAAGGGTGTAATTATGGAGAACCGCGTTCCCGATGGAGTAACAGTGAACCCAGCACTATTACAAAAGGGTTCTTGAAACTTTGTGAGAAAAGGTCAGAAGAAAGACAAAATTGGTTTCCTTCTTCATCAGGAAAATGCGCCAGCACACACACCGAAGCGGTTTTTAACACAGAAACGCAACACCCTCCATATTCGCCTGATGTAGCACCATGCGACTTTTTTCTTTTCTAGAATCAAAAAATCGAACAATTTCTACACTCACGGGAACTCGTTTCGAATCTGTTCCAGAAGTGAAGAAGAAAATGACGGAGCTTCTGAGACAACTAACCTGAAGAAGAACTACTGCGCTGCTTTGATCAGTGGAAGACCAGAATACAGCTGTGTGCAGTTGCAGGGGAGTTTTCATCATTAAGGTTGAATTACAGGATCAGTGTTGTTATTTAAACATTGTTGCAGGCCAAGTACATCCCTTCATGGCAACAGTTTTCCCTTATGGCATTATCTACTTTCAACAGGATAATGCACCCTGATACACTGTGCAAATTTATTCAGGAGTGGTTTGAGGAACATGACTAAGAGTTCAAGGTGTTGAATTGGCTTCCAAATTCTCCAGATCACAATCTGATCGAACATCTGTGGGATGTGCTGGACAAACAAGTCCAATCCATAGAGATCCCACCCTCAACTTGGAGAACTTAAAGGATCTCTCTCTAAAGCCTTGGTGCTGCTAACATCTTGGTGTTTTACAGTGCTGACCCTGGAGCTGCCTTCACTGTATCAACACACAAAAAAAATCTTTATGTGGACTGTCCACTATAGAAGTTCCTGTATAAGTTGTTGTTTGTTGTAGCCTACCAATAACATTAAAGTCAGAACTACTGTCAGAGCTGCTGTTAAAGTAAATGAATCACCACCTTCTGACCAGTCAGAATCGGGCATTCAGCAAGACTGTGGTAGAAATGTTCATAAATGATCATATTCAATGAGAATGGCCAGGAAGCTGCGATTTGTTACGCACAAGCAGCTTGGGGATTTTCCAATTTTCTGTCCTCATAAAGCAGCATTGAGAATCGGCATACAGATGAGATTTGGTTTGCTTTCAGTCCAATCTGCATACATGGCATTCGTGGGCATCTGAAATGAGCAAGCTTTTGTGTATCTGTAAATAGAACATTTAGTACAAGCGTGGTGCATATTTTCTATGCAGAAATACAACATGCCTGTGTAAATCCTACAAATAAAAATGATACCGGCTGCAAATGCATGATTTTTGATGTTTGAGGACCAGAGGAGGCTTTTGCTGGATAATTTAGCTGGCTTGTGGTTTGCTGCATTTAGACTTGCAGAGTAATGTGAACCTCACCAAGCACAAAAGTAGCATCACGCCCGGAGATGATATGTACACTGAATACACGTTCACCTTGGAGGCCTTGGCAGTGTTGTTATCACGGTGATACAGGAGTTTGGGGAAGAAAAGACACTGGGGACTTACTGTTTGGACTTAATATAACCCTAACCCTAACCCTTTAGTAGATATATGAAAGAGATTTAAATGTTTTATAGAAATAACACCTTCATAAATGTGATGCTATTTAAAAGAACAACTAAGACACTGAAGGGCTTAATTTATAAAGAATTATTATGCTCGCTTGCTCTTCCAATGTGCAAAACTTAAACAGCTGCACAACTGGAGAGCCCATAACAAACTTTCAATTTCCCCGGGTTTGTATGTTAAGCTGTTAACAGCTCCAAGGTCCCTGGTTTTTGGGTTTTGTTCCTGGGTAGTTTTCCTCTGGGTTCTATGGTTCCCCCCCACCCCACGAGACGTCCCAGTAAACCGAATGTACTGAATATGCCAAATTCTGTTAAGTATTCTCAATTCAATTTTATTTGTGTAGCGCTTTTAACAATGGACATTGCCTCAAAGTGGCTTTACAGAAATATATATATATATATATATTCTGCTTATGAATTCTATCCATCCATCCATCCTAACGAGCATGACTAGAGGACGAAACTTTGACTCAAAAGGGAACCCATCCGCACTTGGGTGACACCGGATAGTGCGATTACAAATAAGATGCTAATGTAACTGTGTGCATGGTCAAAAAAGTAGGTTGTGTAGAACATAATTCACTGTAGATTAAACATAAAGTTTTCAACTGATCGACTGATGGAGGTTTGAGTGTTCATGTCAGCAGCAGTTCAACATCATCTTGACTGTCTAGGTGAATATTGAGGCTGTTCATCCTCAACAGGAGTGAGTGTACTGTATGTCATGTGACTTTAACTCCAACCAGAAGAAGGTCATCAGGATGGATCAGACAGGTCCAGAAGGCAGAGGGGGTCAGAAGTAGTGTAGTGTATTTTGACACCAGTTTTGCTTGGTTGCAGCCAAGGAGTCTTATATAAAACTAATTTTATCTGTAGGTCTTATGATTCTTGAGATTTTGGCCAAAATGCACCAGCCTTAGAGAGAAAAAGAAAGAAAAGATTACAAATGAATATAGCAGTAAGTGGCGTTCTGGGGGTCCAAGCACCCTTGACAAATGGCAAATTGGCGTCACTTGCTGTATTCCTAACCCGTGCCCAGTCTTCCCCAGATCGGGTCAGTATTTCACTCCTGTCCTAAAAACTTCTGTTTTGGTCATCTTACACCCATTGAAGGCAACATTAATACATTACATGAATGTTGAAGTCTCTCAGTCAGGATGTGTTTCGCAAAAAAAAAAAAAAAGTAAACAGTTTGGAAAAGTCTGCATACTTAGTCAAAGCCCACTGAGTATAGTAATGATCACATGAAATGAAAGATGTTGCCTCTGTCATTGCCAGTGTGAAAAATGACATGCCTGTGGCGAAAAAATGTTTAAACCAGTAGTCAAATTAAAAAAAACAAAAAAACAAAAAACAACAACCCAAAACTCCAAAGTTGGGATTTCTATTAGCATTTGCTGTGATCCTTGGAGAATGAATCTTTTGTGGACTCCTATTGTGTTCGGTCTCACCATTTAGGTGTAAAGGTGACTTCTGAGTCATATGGTCTGAACACAATAGCTATGAGTCAGAATCAATGGCATACACCAACATGTATTTCTGTCCATGAAACAAATGCAAGCAGTTTTCTTTATTAAAGGGAACTCGGGGGTTTGAAAAATGGATCTGGCACCTGAAGGGTTCCTGGGCTAAAATTCTGCAGGTATCTTAACCAGAAGTAACGTTTTGAAAGTCTGGTTACCTTCCAGGGATAGTATTTAAAGAGTTCATTCCAATTTCGCTGAGATGTGAAAGAGTGTGCTGTTTCGGTGAGCCTGTACCCAGTGACAGGAATGGTACACAATGTTGTCTTCTGTTGACATGTTGTGTGTTCTGAGCCACTTTTCTTTTGTCTCTCTGTGTGTGTGTGTGTGTGTGTATTTGAGTTACCGTAGCCTTCCTGTGGTCACTCATCAATGGGGCGTCTCCACAAACAGAAATGCCATTCACTGGCTGTTTTTTTGTTTTTCACACCATTCTTTGTAACCTTTAGAAACTGCTCTATTTGAAAATTCCAGAGTTTCTGAAATCCTCAAACCAGCCAATCTAGCACCAACAACTATGCCACGGTCAAAGTCACTGAAATCCCACTTTTGACTATGTTTCTCAACATAGTCACTTCCTTTGCCCTGACACAAGCTTAGGCTGAAATGAAAGAACGAGATATGCAGTAGAAAACGTTAGCATTGGAAATCATAAAGCTTTCTCGTTTTTTTTTTTTTTTAAAACCCTGACTGGATGTGCGTGCATCCGAATTATCTTTAATGGTGTTTGTAAAGCAAATTGAGCTAAAAGTGCGCCCGATCTTTATTGCCTCAGCTTTTTTTTTTTCTTTCTTTCTCAGCTCTTAGCTCCACTGTTTGACCTACTTCACAAGGACATTAATCAGATGTCCGTGATACTTTGACTCGCATCACTTCCTCCGAGTCCCGAGGGCTCTTGAGGGCCCTCATCATACGCTTGTGTGTGTTCGTACACTTTCAGCGATTCTAATCATGTCAGTATATTTTGGAGTCAATCTGCTAGCCTCTCTCTCATGAATTTTAATGCACCACCCTCGGCGTATGCGCATCACATTAACACGACGGCTCCAACAGAGATGTTTTGCTTCCGTTTTGTCACTTTCTATTGCTGTTGTAATCACACAGATTAACAGGCGTTTTCGGGCAGAAGTGAGCCGTGTGTCAATAATTGTCGAGGGTGTAGACTTAAAAAAAAAAAAGTGTTGTTAAATATGGTTGATGTTTAAGATCAAAATGGATTCAAGCTCGAAAATGTATTGAGCCGAATGAAACTGTTCTCACCTGCAGAGGCAAAGAAATATTTCATGAAGACTTCAGATGTCAGAAGTGGGAGATGTTTTCTCAGCAATCACTCAGTTGCCCAGTGGTGCGTTCAAGACGTCATCTTCCCATCAACTGAACTGAACCAGAGTTAGCATGTCAGCACTCTGAACCGTACCTGCCTCTGAAATGAACTCCCAGACGAACCACGGACCCTGAGGGTGATGTGATTCACAGTCTTGCTGTATTTACTGCTCAGCCCACTGCTGTGAAGATGAAAACCCCTCATAACGCGCGCATTTCTGAATGACTCAAAATCATCCTTGTTATTTTAAACACGAGTTATGATGTATGATGCCTGCGAAGCACACTAAGTGCCGTGACTAAGTCAAATATGATTTTAGTCTGAAGTCTTGCGAATAAACATCTACCACCCAACCTTTTGATAATGGATAAAAAAAAAAAAGTGCACATATTTACATGAAAGAAACCATATTTAGGCGAGCTCAAAATGCCTGACTTGTGTAGCGAGGGTTTATGGCTCGGCTGTGATGCAGCTTGGGCTGGCAGGCTCTCGCTGCAGTTCAGAGTCTGCAGTCGGCTGATCTGGCACATGACTGATTAGATGGCCTGATTCCTTCAATTATTTACATTTGAGGCAGAGACCAGATCCGAGGGAAGCGTCGGGAAGGCACATTAGCCTTTGTTCGGGTTTAAGGAGACAGATTGCAGATAAGCTGACACTGTGGGGAAGCACATGCATGAATGTTCACATGCCTGGATCTGTAGGATGGAGGAGCTCTTTAATTAACTTTAATTAACTTCTCCAGGACAAAGGAAAAGTCTTCACTTGGTCAATTAAAGTTCCTTAGTAAAAATTTTTTTTTTGGTCTTATTAACGTGGTGAGGGATCAACTGTTTATAGCTGTGCCAAATCTGGAACGGACTTGTTTCATGGACATTCCACAGCATGAAACGTAACTATAAAAGGATAAAACAAAAAGTATGTTGTCATTCACTAATAGGTAAAAAAAAAAAAAAAAAATTTAATCATTGGCAAACTGCTGTGGTATGAGAGGAATTAAACATTTCAAGAAATGCTGTTTTTTTTGTTACCTTATGGTGTGGTAGTGGTATTTTCAATTCACAAAATGCTCCTAAGTGTTTCAGTCCTGACCTACTGAAGTACCCTTCAAAGGGCCCTAAGGATATAGAACCACTGAGAATATGGGGTCAGTATGGGTCTGAACAAGCATATGGAGCAAACAAGCCTTGTAATATCAAATCATTTACTAGAAGCGTGATGGGAAAAATCTAGTTCCAGGTACCTGCAATAAATAAGCATCTCTTTTATTCTGCTGCTAATTGAAAAGCTGTTAGTCATTCCCAGATATAAAACATTCCTCTGCTTAATAGCGTCCCCGGAACGAGAACAACGCGGCTAATGAAAGCATTTCGCTGGAAACCTACTGCGATCTCATTTCAATGGTGAGAATGTGCTTGTGTCAGACGAATTATCACGTATATGTTATTTGCAATGGCATTTGAATGATAGTGTTCTCTCCACACCATGCAAAGCAACACGCAACGATACAATCAGAGATCCTTACATTCCGTTTGGGTTTGGTACAGCCCGAACCATGTCTATTAAAATCATTGGACTGGCTTTCCAGTACTCATCCTCTGTCTAAACTGTCGTCTATTTATTTATTTTTAAATCTCATCTGCAGTGTAATTTTTTTTTAATAAGGACCTATTTTGACACATGGGGGTGTAAGACGGAGGTAAATTCGATTTGAAAACTCAATTACACAACTGAGGCTTGAAGCAGATGAGTCCATACAGATAGACAGAGTCGTGGCCAGTAAACGGAATACACTTCCGCAAAAGCTGGAGCTCTTAAAATCCCACATGAGCTGCTTCGTTCTTGGTGTGTTATCTAATTAGCAACCTAAAAAAGCAGATCTCTGACAGCCGGTTTGTCTCTTCGAATCACAGAGTCGTGAGCCAGAGGTTTGCTTTATGCCAACAGGAGAAGCATGAACCTGGCTTAAAGAGCAAACTGTCATCATCCAAACACGATTGGCACGGCCAGGCTCAATCCCGAAATTGCTCCCAAACCATTTCCAAATATTGATTAATGGCATGGTGGGTGTGTAAATGCACTCTCGCATCCCATCTGGGCAGAGTGGCGGGGTTATTATCATTTCAATAGAGGCAGCACCATGTCTGTGCTGCTTTTCTCCCTGTCGTTCTGTTTGAACTAAAAGGAGTACAGACGAGACACTTCAGGCGGCAATGAGATCGGCTTCTTTTCACTGTGCGGGAGGGATTATCAACACTGTGTCCGAAAATTCACGTTTACAGGATTTATTTCTTCCAGAGAAACTTACAGAAGCATACAGATAGTCTCGATTCGAAAGCAGGCAAATGTGGCCTTTTACAATTTCTCAGAAGACCCGCCATAACTCTGCCGTCATAATGAAATGAAATTCTTTGTGTGTTTTTGCTTTCTTGACTCACATGTTTTGTACACTTAATATTAAATGACCCTCAACTGCCACATTTCTGTGTCCGAAAGACAGGAAAAGGAAAATCAATAAAGAAAACCACCAATTTAACCCTAAGTGGACTTGAGCCAATGTATTTTCTCTACAATTAGTGTACATCTGTTGTAAAAATAAAACAATGTGCATTTAAAATATTAATTGATATTAAAGACTATTTTTGAATTGCCTTTTATATCACTAGCCACCATTGTGTTAAAGCAAAAATGGAAAATGGAAATTTGGGAGCAACTTGGGGAATGTGTCTGTCTGATGGCTCATTCTTTAACCAGGCTTGTGTTTCTCCTCATGGCATAAAGCGTGAGCTCATGGCTCTGTGGTGTAAAGAGACAAACCGGCTGTCAGCGATCCGCTTTCTCATGTCGCTAATTAGGTAATGCACCAGAAGCTCAGATGGAATTTTAAGAGCTCACGAGTCCCTGCATTGAAGTTCTTTGGTGCACAAAAAAATGGGGAACAGATTTAGGGATTTGGATCTAGATCCAGCCAACACAAATGGCTCACCATTATCTGTTTATTATGCAGGTCTTATACATACTATTACAAATGCATCACAATCATCATTCCACTACATGGACGTGTCCCAAACCGCACATGCTTTTCACTATATAGGCCACCTTCACACTGTTACCAATTCATCACCATAAACAGTCCACTATGGAAGTGTTCCAAACCACACATGCTATTCAATATTTAATCCACGTAAACACTATTTCGAATGCATCACCATTCCACCATGAACGTGCCCTAAACCACATGTGCTAAAAACTACATAAGCCACATACATGCCGTCACAAATGTATCCCTATCATCAGTCCATTATGGATATGTCCCAAACCACACATGCTATTCACTTTATAGGCCACGTAAACCCTATTTTAAATGCATCACCAGTTCACTATGGATGTGTCAAAAACCACATTCTATTCACTATTTAGACCACATGGACATTATAACAAATGCCTCATCAACATCAGTCCTCATCAACATCAGTCCATTTACTATATATAGGCTTTATTATCACCATTCCAAACATTTCACCTCACTGTGGATATGTCCCAACCCATCCTATTTTCACTAAATTTACACACTATTACACACATAAATGAAAGTCCACTGGGAAGGTGTCCCAAACCACATACTCTATTCCCAACATAGATTACATTATCACATCACCAGAAGTCCACTGTGGATGTGTCTCAAACCACACACTATTCACTCTGTAGTCCACATATACACTATTACAAATTCCTTACTGTCATCCTCCACTATGGATGTGTCCCAAATCACACTCTACTCACTACGTAGACCATATACACACACTTACAAATGTCTTGCTATCATCAGTCTGCTGTGGTTGTGTCCCAAACCACACTCTATGTACTATAAATACCACATATCGTCATCATCCCAAGCATTTAATTGCACAGTCCACTTGGACCTCAACACTACAAAGGCCACTTCTAGTCCAGGTAATTTTTTTGTACCCCTAAACAATATGCTTGGGGGAAAAAAAATCTGTGATGATGATGAGGAGGAGAGAGACAAGCTGAACATAAATGACTCCATATCTTTTTTTTTTTTTGCACTTTAGGCACTAATCATCATTCTATCCATGCAATACGGTACCTAATAACATCAACTATTAGCCACACTCTAATCCCCCTCCACCTCCCTCCCAGCCCTGTCCTCATCCTACTATCAACACGTCTGCAGCGGGCACCTTCACCTGCAATTACAATGTCTTCAGTTAATTAGAGGATCCTTAATGACCATCAGCCGCCACCCCTTGTACATCACTGGATTTATTTGCAGGATTTGTCGGTAATTAAGCTGGGTGCAACCAGCCAGATGTGAAAGAGTTTACGGACTATCTATTTAAAGGAGTTCGTTCTTGGGGCACATACCTGCTATTAAAGAACAATTAGCATGTATGGTGGTGATTAATCGTAGAACTGTGCAATACAAAGAGAGACAAGTTTCTTTAATGGCCTGATATTAGATCTATTTCAGGATTTGGTGGGAAAGGCCTTGAGTAGTGACTAGCATACAATAAGAAGTCCATAACATCGTAACTTAGTCTGAATCCCACCACTTATACATTTTTTTTATTAATTGCTATGTGCTTTTGGTTTGTTGTAGGTAAATTATGCAAATAAAGACTGTGTTTCCCTTAATGTCAGATCTATTTTCAGTTTTTAAGATACACTAAATGGCCAAACATATGGACACCTGAACATCCCACCCATATGTGGTTCTTCCCCAAACTGCGTCCACAAAGTTGGAAGCACACAACTGTATAAAAGGCCTTTGTATGCTGTACTACTGCAATTTCCCTTCACTGGAACTAAGCATGTTCCAGCATGACCTATGCACAAAGCGAGGTCTATGAAGATCAGGTTTTTCCAAGGTAGGAATAGAAGAATTTGAGTGGCCTGCTCAGTGCCATGACCTCAACCCAATTGGACACCTTTGGAATGAACTGGAACATAAACCAGAACCAGATCTACTTAAGTGCCTGATCTCGGTAAAGATCTTCTGACTGAATGATCAAATTCACATAGCCACACTCCATGTAGTTTAAAGCCATCTCTGAGAGTGTAAGTTATTATAACCACAAACGCACTGCATCTGGATTGAGGTGCTCAAAAAATACATATGGGTATGATGGTCTGCTATCCCCAAACTTTTGGCCATTATGTGTATATTTTAGCTTGTTATAAGAATTTCCGATAAATATAGGAACAATTCATTTTGGGATGAGCTTTTTCCAATTGAGAATGCAGTTCATGATAACTACTATATACTGTATGTACTGAGACATGATATGTACGTATCATGGATTTATACATACACAATAATGGACAGTTGAATTTCTTCAGTTCCTCTGTGTTGCTTTCAAAAGGATACCATCATGATTTAAGTAGGCAGCATTCCTGAGCAGTATTTGTCCTCCTGAGAAAAATATTGTTCCATTTAGAGGGCAGCATAAGGGCAGCAGTCTTCTAATGTTCCTTATTTTGGAAAGAAAATTGAAGGCTGTATCACATATTGCTGGGATTCATTTACAGTTAAATTACTGAACAAGAGAAACAGAGAGGTTTAAACTAGTATATACAGCAGACTGGGAAAATGTTTTACATTGTGAAATTTGTACTTAATTCATTAATTAATTTAAAAAAGTAGCACTTGATCCAGCACATCCTATAAAATAGCTCCTGATCCAGCACATCTTATAAAATAGCTCTTGATCCAGCACATCTTATAAAATAGCACTTCATCCAGCACATCCTATAAAATAGCTCTTGATCCAGCACATTTTGTGAAATGGCACTTGATCCAGCACATATTATAAATTAGCACTTGATCCAGCACATCTTATGAAATAGCACTCGATCCAGCACATACTGTATGATAAAATAGCACTTGATCCAGCACATCTTATAAAATAGCACTTCATCCAGCACATCCTATAAAATAGCTCTTGATCCAGCACATCTTATAAAATAACACTTCATCCAGCACATCTTATAAAATAGCTCTTGATCCAGCACATCTTA
>JAOVYU010000011.1:22165463-22179450 GCA_025674565.1 Synodontis membranacea | reverse complement strand
TGGAGTAACATTTGACCAGTGGTATCTGTACTTTCACTTAAGTAATGAATGTGAGTACTTTGTCCACCTCTGCTCATAGCCGAGTCTGATACTGGCACTTGCTACGTGCTGAGGAAGAACGTTTCTGCTTCAAGATAGCTCATTTTGACCATTTATATTGATTACAGTGTTATACAGTGTCAGAAATCACACAACTGTAAGCTTCCGTTCCCACCCACAAGCCAGCTGCGCAACACACTCGATGGAATCCACTATCCGCCCTCTTCAGGCGAGTTGCATGCAGAGAGTACGGCCACTTTAGCTACCTTGGCTCTCGTCTACTGATCACCGTCTCCTGACTAAAGGGCAAAAGCTTAGAAATATGTGTATATTTAATTGTGTATATTCAATTGCTTTTTTTTTTTAATGCATTATCATTTTGTAGAACAAGTTGTATATAGTGAAATAAGCAATTCATTACAACACTGCTTCTAATGAACTTTATTTGGAGTATGCACTCAGTGATGCATAAAACAACAAAAAAAAAAAGAAAAAAAAAAAAAAACCTTGTACAAAAGGAGACGCAGTGAGTCACATCACAGTTTATAATAAACTCTGTTATTTTGCTCACTTCTCCTGCATGTTGCATCAAGGCACTGGAGCGAAATGAATCTGTAGCAGGGATGTCCGTGTGGTTTTGTGTATTTTACAATGCAACTCTCGTTAATGAATCCTGTCCCAAACTTGCCTTCTTGTTTAATTAAATCTGTGTGAGGGGCAGGACGGTCTCGCTACAGAAAAAAAAGAAAAATTTCAAACACAGACCTGATTGTGTCCTGAAACACTTTTTACATGTAAAAGTCTCTCTTGGTATCCGGGTACGATATAATCCCCTAATTAACATGGATGGCTGAAAATGAGGATTTGCATAGGAACACGCGAGGCTTGCAGGCTGTACTGTGTGTCTAAGTAATTACATAATTGCCCTCGGTGTTCGCCCACACACATATAGGAAACTATACGGGCAAAAAAAAAAAAAAAGTTCACTCTGACAGAACGAAACTCTTCCAGGCTGTTGCAGTCAGATAAACGTGCATTAAAATGTTTGCCTTTAAGCCCATACACGCCCCTGAATGAACACTATATCCTATTATCCTCTCATTAATGCAAAGAAATGACCATAAGCAAAGGTGAATCTGTGCACGTCAGTGCATTAGGGGACACTAGGAATAAATAAAAAATTTAGAAAGATACAGATTGGCGTTTAATATGCAACGATACATTAGAATAAAGATGCATTAAATATGTCCATAATGTTAAAACGCTCCAAAATGTCCAACATTTTAAAACACTTCTAGCACCCGGTGTGTGCTCACACTGTTAACATGAGGGATAATTGGTGTCAGAGGTGAAAACATAACAAGAGCACAAGGGATAAATTACCCCTAAACTGTGTTACAGTTAGACAGGCAGTATGAAAAAAATATCAACAATGGTAAAGTAATACACAAGCTACAGTACGTGCAATGCTAGATGCACGTCATCGCTAACAACCTTTGAGGTTGAAGGCTAACGCTAAAGCCTTTCTCTGCTCACTACTTAAAATTGTGATGAATTAAAAGCCTTTCTGTTTGTGAAGCCCTTCACACCATTCAGGTGTCCTCAGGTTCTTGCTCTTGGCTGACTGGAGTGAAGCCCGATGTGGTTTTCTGCTTTTCTAGCCCAATAAACTCAAGCTTCATTGTTATGCTTTTCTGCTCACCACGGTTGTAAAGAGTTTTTATTAGAGTTACCATAGCCTTCTGACCTCTCCCATCATCTTTTCAAATAAATACGTGAACTGTATAAGACCTATACTCATGCTTCACTATCTCAAAAAATATGCTTATGTTGGCCAAGATACAGTCAACTAAGGAACAGTCTTTCAGGTCTCTGTCTTCTAGTTTCCTCCAACCTCTTTGTCTTTTTTTCTCTCATGTCCCATTTCTTTTTTGATACTTCTTCTCATCCCCTCCCCTGGATGATCTGTCCTATCTATACTTTATTTTCTCTTTTCCTCTGGTATAGTTTTTTTTTTTTTTTTTTTTGTCTGCCCTCCAGCGTCCTGCTGTCTCTGGACTCTACCTTACTGAGACAGTTTACTCTCCCAGAGTGTTTCTCGTCTCTTCCAGCTCAGTTTCTTTTTCTCTGTCATCCTCTCTTTCCTATTTCTTTTTGATGGAGGGATTCGCCCAGTCGGGTGTGAACAGAGAAACTCGTCCAGCCCTGGGTTTCTAAACTCGGAGCCTCTGTAGGTGATTTCTCTCCCAGCATGCCTCTGTGTGTGTCAGGGATCACACTGCGATACTGCCGGTACTGACAGAACTTTGAAGCGGAGAGAGAGAGAGAGAGAGAGAGAGAGAGAGGCATAGTAATGAAAGACTGAGCAAGAGGGTAGAAAGAAGGAGGAAGAAGAGAGAATGAGAGAAATGAGCAAAGGAAAAAGAAACTGATGAGGGAGGGTAGAAAGCGAGATGGAGTCGGAGCAAGACAAAAATGGAGCAAAGATGGAATGAAAAATGAGGTGATAAAAAGGAGGCAGAGAGATGAGGAGAGCCGCAGGAAAGGAGGAGAAACAGAAAGGGCAGACAGGATAGATGACTGTGGGCCATCGACGGGACTATGACCTGATTGATACTGTAGATAATTTAATAAAATTAGCTGATATTTAAGGTCCAGAGACTATAACTCGCCAATAATGTCTGTTTAAAAGTTCTACAGGAAAACTGCCTCCATGAATATGAACCGTAAATATGACCCGACTTGCTTCACAGACGTTCCACACCATTAAACATAGCTATAAATAGATAAAAGGTATGATGAGTCTTTCTTTAAGAAATGACAAACTGCACTCCCTGACAAATTGCTGTTGTATTAGAGGTATATAACACTTCTGGGTGCCGCGTCATCGGGTCACAATATACCACCCTGTCGTTATTTGAATATATCCTCACATTTCATTCCTTACTAAAGAAACAGGAAGATGAACATCTCCGTGGAAAATCTGTCATACCGTTAGACATGTAACGTTAATGTAGTATTGCGCCATCGAATATAACGTCCAGTCTAATTCCAGCATGCAAATGTGGGCCGGCTGAGGGGGCGGAGCAAAAAAGGGATGGGAGGATTTGCAGTTTGCATGCTTGTGCAATCAAGATTTCTTGAAGTGAAAAAAATGTTTGTTGAAATGATCTTTTTTTGGGGGGGGAACTGCAAGCTTACAGAACAAGCTCAAACACTTTTCCTTCATGCTGCCAAACGTGGAAGGCGTTCTTCTTGTAGAAGTTCTTCTGCAACATCACAACATGACTCCATACTGTAGATGTGGACCTGTACCATGTGTAGATATAAAGGGCTCGTTCTAAGCTTACAAAAACACAACAATTTGTAGTTACAGGTAATTACACACTAATGAAAACATACTTATGACTATTATATTCCATTTCTGCTGCTAAATCCACCTAAATCCTACATCGTTTACCTATAAATGAATCCATGGAATTCTCAGTGTTGTAGTTACAGTTTATTCCAACATTATTCCATGGCACTGATTTAGAAGTGATATGAATATTTTTTTGTTTTTTTTTTATACTGTAGGTATGCTTATCTTTCTGAGATTTATTTGAAAAAAAAAAAAAAAATCCTACCAGTGAAGCTCTGTAACTAAAATAGTGTAAAATGTAAACCTGATCTCCCTCTTAGCTCCTTAAATGGAGACAACTGAGAACATGTTTATATCTTCCAACTCCAACCATCTTTTCGTCCCATGTTTTAAAATCTCTCTCGCTATATTATTTCTCTTTCTTCCCTTTTCTATTGTCCACCCTCCTCTGTGTCTCTCCTCTCCCTTTTCTTTTTCTAACTCTCTCACTCAATCTCTTTCTTTCAATGTATCAAATATAATAATTTTTTTTCTCTGGCTCAGTCTCGGTCTCTTCCCATGCCATTTAATCTCCCTCAATCTCTTTCAGTCCATTTCCTCTCATACTTTCACTCTCCTTTTTTTCCCCACTCATCCACTTTTTTTTTTTTTTTTTCTCTCTTTCTTTCTTTTTTTTTTTTTCTCCTCAGACTCGGCACTCATACTTGCAGCAACGTGATGTGACCAGAAGAGTTGAAAACAATTTACAGCAACTAAGAGGCGGGGCAGAACCACCGCACACGATGTGAAATGGGCGGAGGCGAGCGATATGGTCAAGGTGAGCCGAGTTTATGCAGCTCGATGCAACTGAGAAATGAAGAGACAATGGGCTCATGATGCGTCAACTGTTAAATGATCTCCTAAAAGACGAGGTTAAAATTATTATGTATTTTACTGTGTCAAATACAGTACAGGATGTTTGCCGTGGCAGTCTATGAAATGCCGTTAGATTGTGAATACTGAATTCCGACAAAGAAATGTCAAAAAAAAAAACATTTTTCCTGCTTACGAAGAAGCTTTGAGCATGTTAACTTTAAGAAAGCGTCAGTATGTTTCATCAAAATAACAAACGTTATTTGCTTTTTAATCTTCCCTTGGCTATCTTCCTGCCAAGATCATTCTGCGTATGGAGCCAGTCTAACAAACACTTTTGAAAACCTTGCTGGCTAAAAGTGATTTACCCACACAGTGAATGTCACATGTGATCAGATTTCTGCGGCGCTACACGGAATACCAAAACAGACAAGCATTATCAGATATCAGCTGTTAAGATGTCCATGATGCTCCTGCAATAAAAAAATTTATGCAAAATTCTCCCTTTTCACTTTGGTTTCAAAAAAGTTTAAAATGTGTTTAGAACTTTACTTTCTCTCTAAGAGGCATGTGAAATGGAAATGTACTACACAGCCAACCATTTGTTGATACCTGACCATAAAATATGTGCTTCTTGAACATGTGCTTCTTGAACATCCCTTTTCAGTCCCCTTTAGTCTGGGAAGGCTTTCTACTAGATTTTGGAGCATGGCTGTGGATATTTGTGATCATTCAGCCCCAAGAGTATTAGTTAGATCAGGCACTGATATTGGGTGAGGAGGTCTGGGGTGCTGTCAGTGTTCCGGTTCAGTGGCGTTGAGGTCAGGGCTCTGTGCAGGCCGGTCGAGTTCTTCCACGCCAACCTTAGCAAACGATGTCTCCCTAGAGCTTGCTTTTGCGCACAGGGACATTGTCATGCAAGAACAGGTTTAAGATGCTTGGTTCCAGAGAAGGGAAACTGCTATACGGCAGCGTACAAGGGCATTCTGTTTAGTTGTGTGTTCCAACAGTTTGGGGAAGAACCACATATGGGTGTGACAGTCAGGTGTCCATGTATGTTTGGCCATGTGTCGTTCATGTCAGGAATGTCTAGTGTTCAGAGCTACATATACTGTAATACAGTAGATGTCCAACATAACATACGCTTTGGTCAAGGTGAAGTAAAAAAAAATAAATCAATAAATAAAAAAAAATCCCTTATTTGTTAATGCAGGGTCAATCTTTTCTCCTGGACTCTCTTCTGTCCATCTTTTTCAGACAAACACTTCATTTCCTCTTTCATTTTGCCCATTTTCTGTCCTCTGTGCCTTTCTGGTCAAATTGTGCAGTTCTCTAGCAGCAGAAAACCCCAGCATGCCTTCAGTCAGACAGAATGGCTTGAATATAAACCATTCTTCGAGTGAATCCACATGAGCGTGTCTGCGCATGAGCCTCCTAAAGTTTGGGATTGTGCGTTTTGTGTTCTCTTGGTCAATTTGATTGAGTTCTGTGGTGCTGTAATCATCGCTGTTCGGTCCACTCAAGGGTGCCCTGTATTTTTCACAAGCCTCTTGCTTTTCGGCTCAAAATGGTGGAATCGAGAACAAAAGAGTCGCTGGGAAAACATCTTAATGACGGCCTGTGCTGATGCCGCTGCAGCCCGAAATAGGAGTCCAAGTGCTCAGTGGATTGAAAAGAAAAAAAAAGAAAAAGCAATAGCACAGAAGCCATTGTGTGCAGAGAGACACAGAGAACACCAGATGCTGCTGAAAAAAAGCAGGAGGTTATTAGAGGGTACATGGAAGACCTTTGAGTGAACATCCCACTGGGCTTCTCCTAATTGCACTCACTTCAGATCGTCAAATAAACATTAAAGCAGCTCCATGCCATCTCATTCAGACATGTGCGTACAGTATGTAATAGGCATGTGTCAGAATTACAGATGTGAATGCCGATCATTTTGGACAGCTGGGTTTGACTAGAAATGTGCATTTAAATTCCAGCTCTCATAACAAATATACCCTATGATACCACCATAATCTTTGGCTATTGCTTCAGTTATTACAGTAGCTTTGTTCTTACCAGTTACCTTTAGTCCCTGCAGAGAAAGTCCCAAATCAAGTACAACAGTAAAAAAATCAGACTACTGTTTCCGACCAAAATGCCAGTGTGACCAATTAGAACACTGTTTCCGCACCAATGCAACTTCAGACAATCAGATCACAGTTGTTGCCCCAAAATGTCACTGTTTCCAATCAGATCAGTTTTTGCCCAACATATCACTGTAACCAATCAGATCAGAGTTTTCCCCAAAATTTCACTAATCAAATCAGTTTCTATAAAATGTCACTGCAACCAATCACAACAGTTTCTGCCCCACATACCCCTGTGACCATCATTTCTGCCAAAATTTCACCAATCAGATCAGAATTTCTACCCAAAACGCAACTATAACCAGTTACAACAGTTTCTGCCCCAAATACCGTTGTAACCAATCAGATCACAGTTTCTACCTAAATGTTACCAATCAGTAGAGTTGAGCCGGATACTCGGCTGAAACGAGTATCCGGTACGGATAAAGCACTTTTGACGAGTACGAGTATCATACGAGTAATACGAGTCAATATCTGTGCTCGGAGATTGGCGGCGGAAAAAAATACGATCGGTATCAGCACACATCGGTATCAGTGTGTGTGTCTTTCACCTTAGCTGGCCTGCTGCTCAGTGATGTTGAAATGGCAGTGCTGAGAGTGAAACACACTGATTACTTGCATCAGTACGACTCATTTGTAGTGGCACCGCTGAAGCAGATGGGTTTATAATCTATAATTCACGCTGATCTTAATGTCTGAACTCCTAAAGCGATTCACCAACACTATGAGGAAAAGACACTAACACAATCCCAAGAGTAAAAATGCTCCACAGTAACGAGATGTGCAAATAAAAGCAGGTACAGATCTTCATTTTCCTGCACTGCATAATCAAACACACTCAGTGTACACCCTCCACATAATTTAGCTGTGCTCCAAATGCTCTGAGTGTTACGAGTGGTGTTTCACAATATGCATTGTTGTTTGTTCTTGCCTTCTCATGGACATCACATCCCGCTGTCCAGATTCAGTCTCAGTGTACAGATCACTGCGCTTAATAAAAGTGTGTGAATTTGCTATAAAATGCATACCTATCTCCACAAGGTGTGTCATGCAATGACACACTCTGTATCTGTATCTCTGGCTGTTAAGTATTCCAAGTATCCATATCCTTGGATTTAAACCCAAAGTGAGAGTGATATAAACCAGAAGGGCTTTTTTTTGTTCTCATGTGCCAGAATGAAAATGACGGGGGAAAAAAAGACACAAATTTTTGCTGTTTCCCCATCCTCAATAAAAATATCTAACCCCAACCAGATGCCTTTGGATCCTTGTGGTAGGAACAGCGTGCCTCCTTTTCAGCTCTGTATTTATATTTATTACCTCTGTCAATAGGGTTATGTTTTCAGTATTTGTCTGTCTGCCTTTCTGACCGTAAGCAAGATTGCATCAAAACTACTTACTAGATTTCCATGAAGCTTGTTGGAAGGGTGTAGCATGGGCCAAGGAAGAACCCATTAAAAATTTGGAGCAAATCTAAGTCACGCGGCAGATTTATTTTCTCTTTTGCTAATGTTGCGAGATAGCGGTATGCGCTCAACAATGCCATACAACTTAAAATCCAGTAGATGGCAGTAAAGCTTAATAGTGACAAAACATAGAGATGTTATGACCCACTGGAGCACACTCCCCTCAGTTGGATTGAGTGGCATATCAGGGAAACTGCGGAACCGGGAATAAACAATTATCTGCTTACAGCAAATTAAAGGCAGTTGGACTCAACAATGATCCTTATTTTGAGTGTAATTGCAGTATTTGAGCTGAAAGCTAATGGTGCCACTCAGTCTTTCTGCCACTCACAGGGTGCAACTGCAGTGACTTCATCCAATGTTGATTTCATGTGCATACCCTAAAACATTGTACTAAAGGAAAATAAGTTTGATTATTGAGTCAACTACCGTGTCAAATGTTAATCTTCTGTAAAGATAATCATGGAGCTTAATGACTTGTCTTCTCTTTGTTTGACGTTATTTTGGAGTCCAAGCATTCATGGGCTATTGATCTAGCCAGGCTTTTGTTCGTGATTAGGCAGCCTAATGGCGGGAAGGCCGTATGTAGCTAGATTGGCGCGGTCATTATGCATAAAGTGGGTGCGGCTGCAGATTTGCATATCAGAGAAGAGTTGACTATTGCCCTTGGCAGAGGTCTGCGCTCTCAGATTGCCCTTCTAGTTTAGAAAACATATTTTGATCATTCTGAACAATCATCTGTATTCCGTACATCCCAAATCTACAGAGGAATGTGGCTTTCTCAACAGAATCTTTAATTGTTTCCTCAGAGGGACAACTGAAGATATGTTAAGGTGGATGTAGTCAAACTTTTTCTTCCCATGAGGCCCACCTCATCATTTTTTGAGAATTCATTTACTCATAGCGGCCATATGTACTGTATGCATGGTCCCTCTTCTCCTTTGACCTCTCCTCTTTCGGTCTCACACAACGCACTTCAGGTCTTCTGTTCATTTTATCCCTTTTTCTGTCTCCAGTGCATCTTTTCAGCCAACGTACACAACAGAAAAACCCACTGCAGATCAGATCACATATTCACAGCTCCCTGTATCACATTATATGTACCTTCTTGTAGAGCCACACATCACTTCTGGATTTTAACAACACTGCATTGAGTTCTGAGCATGTGTGTAAGTTGAGATCTTGCTGCTTCAGTGTCCTTGCTCCTCAATGTCTGAACGGTCGATAAAGCATCTAAACAGACGTCTCTTTTCTCAATGACTCATTAGTATCATTCCTTCCATAAACATCTAAAGAACTTCCTTTTCAGAAAAAAAAAAATGGTATACCTGTTTATATTGTGCTGTACTGCCAGTTCTTTATAAACTTGACTCCATCTTTTTTTGTTACCAACTAGATCCCTTAAGTGCTCATACAGTACAGTATGAACCAGCATCCATCAGAATTCCAAATCCTTTCATTACTTGAGGTAGCTGGTCATAAAAGCAAACTGAAAGACTTGAAATATTCGTCATGGTAAAATTGTAATTGTGGACAAAGGAGACATGACATTTTAAGATATTCTAACTGTATTAAAGACAATTTTCAGCTCTGGTAAATCTTTGATTGATTGGTCAGAAGGATCTAACTCATTTCAACAGCAGCTCTGACAGCTCTGCTTTTATTAATGCACCCATTCAAATGCGGGTAATAGTTTAGTAGAAAGTTCTACATTTTCTCGTTGGAAATATTTATTTAGCATTGGTGGAAGTAGTATCCAGTGTCACCAGCCTGAAACAGTCTGAAGTCTTCATCAAGTTGGGCTTCTCAGTTTCTCTGTGACATTACACACTGCTGAGAAGTTTCCATAACGTAAGGAACTTGACTTGTACATTCCACAACATTTAAATTTCTTTAAATGGGAAAACAAAAAGTAAAAAAAATCATTGTTTAATAAATAAATTGTTAGAGATGTAAAATTTGCTGTTGTACATATAAGAGGTATAAAACACTTTGGGGTGTGCGGTTATAGGAAATTAAACAACTTGATAAAAGAGAATCTGCTTTAAATGTGAAGGTCAAATGGATCATCTGGATGTCTTTGATTACTTCCTGTTGATAAAGGTCCAGTACGTAGGATTCAGTTGATAGAGGTAGGTCCATTCTGGGCTACCGTAGTGACCCAACATAGCTGTTCCGCGGAAGTGGACCTGCACCCTATGTAGATATAAAGGGCTCATTCTAAGCTTAATATCACACAACGATTCATAGTCGGGTAAATATACAATAATAGATCTTCCTAAATCTTACATAGTGGACCTTAAAATTGATCCAAGTTAGCTTTATCATCTACAAATATCACTCAAGGGCCCATCAGCAAGTATGTGGAAGTTCAACGATTAAAACTTATTTTCCATTGTACTGT
This sequence comes from Synodontis membranacea, assembly GCA_025674565.1. Classification (NCBI taxonomy): domain Eukaryota; kingdom Metazoa; phylum Chordata; class Actinopteri; order Siluriformes; family Mochokidae; genus Synodontis; species Synodontis membranacea. The sequence goes on along the minus strand of JAOVYU010000011.1, from coordinate 22,169,196 downwards.
AATATACTACAAAAATAATAATAAAAAAAAAGTCTTAAACAATACATTTATTAAAACAGCAAACTGTTCCATTCTGGACCTTGCGGTATAGGTGTGAGAGTCAAGTGTCTACACACACAATTTACAGCCTCTAAATAACTCCACAGCTCTCTAAATGTCCACAGCACTTACTGTACAAAGACTTTCTGACTCACTGCACTGCTGTTAGTGTAAGTTCTTTCAGCTGTCTATTTGCTTCTGCAAGTCTAATATAGAACACATTACACAGCGCGAGTTACTTTCTAAACAGAATCTCAGACTCATGAGCCTACTTCAGCAGAAATATCAAAATAACTTTACAGTAAAAGCAGCATCCCAGTGAATGTGAAATCCTGACTAGGCATGTTCCAATATTGCACTTTTATATCATGATAATCACCCAACCTCATGATACTGTACTTAAAAATAGCTATAGACGTTGCACTCCACTCTTGAAGCCTGTCTTCTGGGTAGCATTTTTGGTAGGCATTGCATTCAGGACATCATTCATACCATTATACGTTGTATAACTCGCTGCACAATTAACCTGGTGATGGATTCTAAACTAATATGTTTGTTATAACACTACAAGTCTGATGTTAGAACACTACAAGTCTGTACTGTTCAGTAATTAATGTTGGTAAACTACCTAGCAATTCTCTAGCTATATAAGCTGTTATGTTACGTTATCTCATTTAGTTTAACCAGAGAACAGCATCTTGAAATCTATAAACTGCAATCAATCAACCTGGCAGGTGACCGGGGCCTCATGTTCTCCCTGTGCCTAAGTGGGTTTCCTCTAACAGTCCAAAGACATGTGGATTAGGTCAACTGACTACTTTAACTTGTTCCCAAGGGGTGTGAGTGTGAATGGATGTCTGTCTCTCTGTGTTAGCAATTTGATAGACTAGAGACCTGCCCAGGGTGTAGCCTGCCCCCCCCTACCCAATGTGTGCTGGGATTGGCTCCAGCTTCCCCATAACCCTGATGGATAAGTGGTATAGAGGTTTGGATGGATGGATGGATGGATGGATGGAAAGTTTGTCCACTTATGCCTGTAAACTGTTACAGTCCATGTAGTGATGGTCACCATGGAAGTGAGATGAAAGGGGAGAATTGTACAACAATATCAATTACTTGCATGAAAATTCAAACTTCAAAATGAGAGATACTGGAAGTAAACAGCAGCATAAACTTTCTGGCTTTCTGAATTGCCCATAGGTGTGAATGTAAGTGTGCATGGCTTTCTGGCTCACAGTATTAGCCCTGTGATAGATTTGCGACCTGCCAGGGTGTTCCCCACCTCTCAATCAAACACACACTATATTCATGTGTCCACAATGAGAATACCATACTCTATTAATGATTCTTGGCACAAGACGGAAACGTTGACATTTACCTTCATTGAGGCTCATGTGGATGGTCCAGTAGCTCTGCAGGCACTGCAGCTCCTTCTTCATGCCCCTCTTGCAGTGGCAGTGGTGCAGCGGGCTGTCCTGCAGGACCTCCAGCGCCACCTGGCACTCCTTATTCTCCAGCATGGCGCTGCGGTCTCTGCCCACCAGACACTGGCGCATGATACGGAAACGTGAGCTGCACTGCGCGTTCTGGTTACACATCTCGCTCGCCCGTAAACAATCCATGGGGGCCGTCCAGTCGCCATTCTCCAAAGCAGCCACCTCATCTGGAAGGAGAGAGACAAGATACCCAATGATTCTCCAGTTCCACTTAAAACCGTGTGTTTTTCATTGTTTGCGTCATATCGCCACAAACCTGTTTCTATGCATTGTTTCATAACAGGAAACACACTATACCCTGTGTACTTGACTGAGGTTGTAAGGCAGGAACATTGTGAATCGAAAACTAAATGGAAATGACAGCTCACTATGAATTGGATGCCCATTTTCCCCCTCTTAATATGCAGACTTCTCACCCAGTTCAGAGAGGCTTACCCTTTTAGCTCATCAAGAAAATTCATTCATCAAAACTGCAATTTACTTGGGTATAGAAAATATTATATATATAGTCCTTTTATATAGAGTTTTCTTGAATTATTTGAAAAAAATAATTTGAATACTGAATCAAACTGAATGTTTCCTTTAGCTCTGCTCAGGCAAAAAAAAAACAAAAAAAAACTTATCACTTATTAACCCCAACTTATTGTATGACTTCTTTCTAAATCTTGAACTTTTTTTTTGCATTCGTGTTTCCTCTCTTCGCTCATTAGTAGTCTGGAGATGGATTTCTGTGAAGCTGGCTTGTGACAATGACTGTTGTTAAAGTGCTATATAAACTAATTGAAAAATGAAATATAGCTAGTTTCACATTTTGTTAATGACTGCAATTTGTGCAGAAGTAGATCTGAAGTGTGTCCTGGGATTGTGACTGTAATATGCTCATCTTTTCAGCACCGTGGACTTTTTTCTACCCGGCTAAAGCCCTGTGCTGAAATAACAGGATTTACTGCGGGTGTTTATTCAATGCTTATATTGATGAACTGCCTGAACACTAGGGATATTGCTGTGTATGGGAAAGAAGTGAGCACATAACAGAATATACCACATATGACTGACACACTGAGACAAGATACAACTGAGCAGTTGTACAGTAGGTTACGAGTTAAGAGTCTTGCTCAGGTTGTACCGTTCAGCTACCACTATCTAAACATTTTATATTTTACTCAATTTGCTGATGCTTCTATCCAAAGAGACTTACAAACGAGCAGGTGATCGGTTAAGGGTATTGATCAATGGCCCAACAACCCTTCGATCCATAACCCAATGCCTTAACCACTGAGACACCATTACCCTATCCCAACAGGGATTGCTTATATTCACATTAAAACTCTGATCATTTGTGGTTTCACTAGTTACTAGATCATTGGATTTCTTTAAGCAAACTTGTGTTTAAATAATGATATTACTTTGGTCACAATCTTATTAGCTGGTGGGTTGCACAGTGAATACATAAGCACATAAAATACAACAACTGCACTGTTCAATTACAAATAAAAGGCTAGTAAAAACATGACTGACAATAAAATCAGCAAAAAATCAGCTAATATCGCTAAAAATGTGCGCTAAAAATGACAATTTACAGCCTGTAAATTAAGTTCTTAGTAACCTGCTAACCACATACTGCTAAGATTTTTATTTCTGAGTAGTTTTAATCATAATATCTACAAATACAAATTATAAGATGAACCCATAATTAAGGACATGTAATGGAACATGATAATTCTAACAGAGAATGAAGCAGGATACTAGTGAATAAACGACAAGTGATGATTTGCTAAGTGCACATTTATATTAGCACGACACCTCCAAATACAGACGAGATATTGCCACTTGCTAAACCTGAATAAAATTTAAATGTATGTAAATATTATGTTTTTATAAATCTTTACTTAGTTTACTTAAAGTGCGGTAACAATCATTTTTCCTAGAAAGTGTTTGTGTTTTGCTGGTGAGCCAGGATAGATTAGCTACAGTATATTGGATATCGACTGAATGCTAGCTACCCTTCAGTTTCTTAATGGTTTTGGTCACGAAATTTATAGCGAACATTAAAAGAATGTTTTCTGCTGAGAGCATTACTTAACCAAATCTCTGATAGCACACAAATGTAATTCCTAAAAACACATGCTACTGGGGTGTATTGTTTAGCTAGGTAGCACATGACTGTCTACAGTCAAGAACAGAACACTATATATATA
>JAOVYU010000011.1:22153649-22165289 GCA_025674565.1 Synodontis membranacea | reverse complement strand
GCTGGGTCTTTGTACAGCACCCGGCCTTCTCTGGATGTCTCCCATCTAAGTACTAACCAGGCCCGCCCCTGCTTAGCCTCCGAGAACAGGCGAGATCGGGCACCCCGGGGCAGCATGGCTGTACAAACCATGACGTAGTATAATGAAGCAAAATAGTAGTACATTAAGGTACAAAATAAAACATATCGTAGCGTTTTCTCACACCGGAACACAGTGGAGGCAGACAAGATTGCTCTTTTTGTTACCCAGGCAATGGTTGGGAGTAGTTTATTCAACCACAACCAAATAAAGCTTGGGAAACACATTCACACATCAGAGTGCATAACTAAAACACATAAGCTAACCCACTTGGGCCAGGAGGGTGAACACTGAACCACGCCCCCCCGGCATAGATGCCCATGCAAACGGGGAGCATGGGATGACCCCGCCCACCGTTACACTACCCCTCCCTTAGCACGTGGCTGTCCCCAGACACAACATCAACAACAACAATAACAACAATCCTAACCTTTTAACAGTCTCTGAACCTTGGCGGTAAACGGTGCTGGCGTTGCAAACGCCCAAGTCCATGGCTGGGGGAGGGAGGAGCGCACACACAGTCCCGGGGCCCGCCCCGCCAGCCACACCCGGTACACCACATCGGACAATTTGCCCAACACCACACACAACCCCACCCAGTGGGACATTAACTCTGGTGAGAGTCCTTTTTTATGGCCGGGAGAGAAAACCCAAATGAGCTCCCCAACCCCAAAGTCCCTCCCACGGCAATGAACATCGTAAGTGCGCTGCTGTTTAGCCCCGGCGTCCGTGAGCGCCTGCCGCGCAAGCTCATGAACACAACACAGTCTCTCGTGTAATGCGGCGAAATATTCCATACCTGGCTTGGATGGTAATTCCCATTCAGGAGGTGGCCCGAAAACTAAATCCACTGGCATCTGAAGCTCGCGACCGAACATGAGCACAGCGGGAGTGAGCTGTGTAGATTCTTGCACCGCAGTGCGATACGCCCAGAGTACAAGTGGCAAATGTTCATCCCAGTCTCGCTGATGGTCACTGGTGAGCATAGCGAGCTGGGTGGCTAACGTGCGGTTAAAACATTCCACGAGTCCGTCGCTTTGCGGGTGCAGTGGAGTAGTGCACGTCTTGTGGACACTGAGGCGCTCACACACTGCGGCGAACACTTCCGCCTTGAAATTCCGCACCTGGTCGCCGTGGAGCTCCCCAAGCACATCAAAACGACTAAAGAGTTCCTCCACTAACACCTTTGCCATTGTGGAAGCACTCTGGTCTGGTACAGCAAATGCCTCAGGCCACTTGGTAAAATAATCCATTGCAACGAGAATGTAATGGTTCCCTTGGTCCGAAAGCAGAAAAGGTCCGAGAATATCTACCCCAACGCGCTCCATCGGAGCCCCCACGCGGAAGTCCTGTAACGGGGCACGTAAACGCTGAACCGGCCCCTTTTTGGCCGTACACACATCACAGCTGTAACACTGTAGCTCTGTATCCATACGACAGCTCGGCCACTAAAACCGTTCTTGCAGTTGCCGCAAAGTCTTAGTAATTCCAAAGTGGCCAACCCCCATATGTCCGTGTACCAAACCCAAAACCCGTTCACGGAGTGTCCGCGGAACCAACAGCTGCATCAGTTCACCCTGCCCACACGGGCGCTCCCAGCGACAATTCAGTAATCCGTCATGCAAGGACCAGATTGCTCTGCTGCTGCTGCTCTGCGATGAGTTGTTCGTTACTGATGTGCAGCACCAGTGAACTGCTACTTCCACTTGGGCCAGGAGGGTGAACACTGAACCACGCCCCCCCGGCATAGACGCCCATGCAAACGGGGAGCAGGGGATGATGGTTCTAGCCATCACCCCGCCGACCGTTACAATATTTAATCCTTTTTTAAGTTATGAATGTTTTGTTGCATTCCTCCAACATTCAGCTTCAGTGATGAGTATCTGCTCAGAAGACGGTGATTATTGTAAAGGTTAAACCAAGGTAAAGACCAGATCTGTCTTTATTTATTTATTTATTTATTTATTTATTTTAAAGAGACACAACTTTGAACCTTCGGAGCACATGCTATGAAGCAGATTTAGGTTTCATAAATTTTCTGTAAAAGTTATCGTTTCTATAGCAACAGCTCATTTACAGGGACATGTACAGCGCATGCTCTACACAAACGGATTAATAATGTGTGTAATTGTTAACATGTTGAAGAACTCTGTATGGGAAAATGTGTTTATTTAACAGTTATGGAAGGAATCTCCCGTGTCGGGGCTTTGTAACAGTCAGAGGTATAGCTGGAACTTTAATTTTTCTGACATCGTCAGGACAGCTGCGTTTTTGTTTGTTTGGTTGGTTGTTTGTTTTATTAACTTCAAAAGGGAGAAAAAGAGAATCCGCTGAGGGAATGTTTGTTCATAGCTGCTATAACATTGCAAAAAAACATGCTTTTTATTTAATCATCGCACGGTTGCTCATCTTCTCTAATTTTTTAGTAAACTGAAAATTCCCAGAACTCCATCTTTTACGGTTCATCCTACTATGATCTCATTGTTTGGTTTCTGGTCATTCTTGAAAGTCAAATTTAATTTCAGACTTTGCTTGTATCAAGAACACTCAGCGTCAGTATGGCCATGACCCTCATCTGCTCCTGCAATGTTTTAAAATGTCAGCATTAATGGCGTTTGTGTCTCCTTGTGTGGAGGTCGAATCATCCTTTTGGTCACACACACACACACACACACACACACACACGCTATCGCTGTCGTTATATTCAGCTCAGATGAAGCTCTCTTGACTGAATAGATTTTTTTTCCAGCAGAGGCTCTTGACCATGGAGTGGAGAGGCTATCACACTGGATTACACGCTACTATCGTGTGTTTTTAGAGTTTGGATGGATGAGACTCGTCAGCATGCAGTCATCCAGCGTACAGTCTAGCGGCTTGTTTTGAGCGGTTTAAGACGTGCATTTGTTCAGCTGTGTTCAAGGTAATGTCATTAAACAGGGTTCCCAGGTTTCAGTAAAATGTCTGGGTCTGAAAATCAGGACTATTTTTGGTTTCAATAAATTTGTACAGGATAGTAGGATAAAATAAAGAGATATTTCATATCTCTATTATATCACATAAATGATATAATGATGTTATATAAAGTGTATGAATGTAATTATAATATCGAATGTGAAGTTGAAACTCTGGCTACGTTCTCCTCAGAACGTCTCAGTTCCTCAGGCCAGTGTTCAGTGCTCCCATTATGTTCTCAGTGACACTACATGACTAGCATGAGAAAAAAGTCAAGTGACTGGGTCATGGTTAGGTTATAAAGACGAGGTTTTGCAGGTTTTACGACGTCATGTGATGTGTTGCGATGGAGGTCTGTGGATCGTTTGTTTTCAGAATACAGATCACTGATTTCTATCTCTGAACCCTGATAACATGAAAAAAATAGACTTCATGTTAAAACTATAACAAATTCAGAAATATTAATAACACTGATGCTCTTATTTATAAGCTTATAAGCTTCACAAGCTCCTGGTTATACAATTCCACTTCCATGACTATATAATATACAGTTATAGAAGTGAGTTTTTAGTAATCTTGAGTGTGGATCCTCTCACGTCTTCTTCATCTCATCTCAAGGAGCCATCAAATTTATTTCTAACCCTAACCCTCACCACTGTCACCTCTGGCTTGCTTGTTACAGATATATTTATGAATGAAAAATTTATATCTGGAATTTATGTCTAACAGGCTGTTTTCTGACAATGTCCATTGTTAAAGGCACTATACAAATAAAATTAAATGGATCCCTAATTAATCTAATTAGGGTTCAATCTAACATCTAAATCTAGGGTTGGGGTTAAAATCCCTTTTTCTTAACATGCACATAACCATCTGTTGTTTTTTTTTTTTCTTTTATCAAAATATAACCAAGCTAAAAAGAAGCATGTTCTTTTCTTAACCCTAAGCAGAACCATCTGTTTTTCTTTATATAGCTGAATTGTTCTTTTTTATTCTTTTTTTTTTTCTTTAAAAAAAATGAAATCAATGTCTAATGAAATCAAAACAATCAAGTTCTTAAAATTAATTAATCATAAATTTCCAAATTTAAATATTATGTTTTCTCCTTTTCATCTCTTTTTTCTTTTATCTAAACACAACCAAGTTCTTTTCTAAAGTCAAATAGATATAATTATCTCTTTTTCTCTTTTTTAGCCATCTCATCCACCTTCCATCTATCATTTTCCCTTATTAGGTTGGATTTTCTAATCTTGAATTTAGGTTATTATATGAAACCCTAGACATACCCTAATCCTTTATGTACAGTATAGGATCCCTTTTCATTAACCTTCACAAAATTTATATTTTCTAACTTTTTTCTAGCTACTAACCTTAAATTTAACTTCTAACCCTAACTCCTAACTGCTAACTTTCTTATCCTAATTAAATCCCAATCCTAACTTACTTCCAGCTGTACCTACTAATACTATCTTTAATTTCTAACTCTAATTTATATGAAATGCTAAACTCAATACCCATCACCTGTCATCTCACACAACACAGATATAATATTAGAGATAAAAGAAAACACACTAAAGAAGTTATTTTATTACAATGGCTTACAGGCTATGAAAATCACAGGCCTATAGCGCCACCTGTTGTGGACCCTAACCCAAGCCCTAAACCTAAACCTAACCCAATTTTTAAAACAATTTTCAAAGAAGTATTTTGATTCTGAAATGTTTAATAAATATTGTAAACTGTAAATTAGCAAAAAATCTTATAGCTATAAATAATAATAAACATAAACTTCTGTGATTTTAATACAAAACTAATTTTCTATATTTTTTAAAATTGTAAAACATTTGTATTTCAATTAAATGTTTGTAAACAGTTTTCAAGAAAATATTTTAATTATAAAAAGTTCAATAAAAATTGTAAGCTTTTTTTATTGAACAAAATTACAAAATTGTAAAAAAAATTGTAAATTAACAAAAAAAATCTTAAAGATACAAGTAATAAATGAACACAAACTTCTGTCATTTTAACCCTATAGCGGTCACTACAGTGGACAGATGTTTAAAAGTAATTTTCTCCCAAATGCAATGGTTTCTGTGGTGGAATTGCATATCAGCTATTAGAATGCTCTCTGCTGCCCCCCTCCATTCAGTGGTAAGTTGTTGTAACTACAAGTGAACCTCCTCTGAACCCAAGATGTTCGACAGACAGCCACTTTTGTCATCCGCTGCTGGAATATCCTGTCTATTCTAGGAGAACCCTAGAGGTTAAAAAATATGATGATATGCACGAGTATCTAAGTAATATTATTCTTTTAGTTTTGAAATTTTAATTTCAAATAAGTAGTAAATTGAGATTAACCGTGTGTCCAACAAAGTGGACGTCATGCATTGCTAAGTATATTTCCAACATAAGTCATGTACTGTAGTTGATTCATCTTTTATTATGACTATTTTGGTTACAATTCAGTGCATTTTGGGTATACCTATAAGTTACTTTTTAAAAATATACATTTTGTGCATATTAGTTGTAGTTTCTGTTAGTAAAAATGATCATTTTGTCATATTTTTTGACCAGCAAAGAATAGGGAAGACTATAGAATAGTCCAGGAACTTCCCTCTGACTCCAGTGACAATGAGTACAGTGAGAACAGTGATGATGAGTGGCTGCTCGAGAACAATAGAGACACAGGAGATGAGGATGATGAAGGAGATGCAGACAGTCAGGATGCAGAGGGAGCTGTGGAAAATGTCCACATAGTACCTGCACAGAGAAAGGTTCACAAGGCACCTGCCAGCACTCAAGCCCACAAATATGTCTGGAAACTCTAAGACAATGACTTTAATGGAGACTTGCCCTCTTTTCTAGGAGACTGGAAAGTGAATGTTGAGGGAAGAGTACCAATCGATTTCTTTAGGCATCTGTTTCCCATAGATCTCATTGATGACATAGTGCACAACACCAACATGTATGCCCTGCAGAAAGGGAAAGAAAATCTGGCAGTGACAAGCAAAGAAATGCAAATTTTTCTAGAGATCAACATGGTTATGGGGTACATTCAATATCCTAGGGCACGAATGTACTGGTCCAGTGAGGATGGCCTTCGTCTTGGAATAATTGCAGATGCCATGTCTGTAAACAGATATGAGCAAATTCTGAGTTATCTACACTTTGTAGATAACTATACTTACCAGGCAGCAAACACAGATAGGCTCTTCAAAGTAAGGCCAGTGCTAAGTGCACTTCAGAAAACATTCTTGGTGGCAGCAGACCCTGAAGAATTCCAATCAATTGATGAGCAAATCATTCCCTTCAAAGGCCTGCTGTCAATCAAGCAATACATACCCAAAAAGCCCAAACCCTGGGGAGTGAAAGTGTGGGTGAGGGCAGGGTCCTCAGGTTATGTGCACAGATTTCAAGTTTACCAGGGCTCAGCAAATAGGGGTCACATCAGTGATTTGGAAATGGCTGGAGATGTAGTAATGCGCCTTTGTGATGACATAAAGCACAAAAACCCAAGGTGTTTTTTGACAATTTCTTTTGCAGCATTCCACTCCTTGAGGCCTTGAAAGACTTAGGCATCTATAGCACAGGTACATGCAGAGCAAACAGATTGAAAGGAGCAAGTCAAGACTGAAAAACAACTGAAAGAAGAAGGCAGAGGGGCCTGCTCTGTTGTCAGCACAAACAGAAACATCACTGTCACGCATTGGCTTGACAGTTCAGTCATCCACATGGCATCAACCTGTGCTGGCCAGTTCCCTGAAGAAATGGCCAAAAGATGGCTCAAGAAAGAAAAAAGGATAATAAGTGTCCAAAGACCCTTCTCAGTGGCGGGGTGTAAACACAAATTGCGGATTTTATTATTATGGGGGAAACAAAATCCAAACCTACATCCCAACCTTAAATCTTTTGATTCTAGATTTAAAAAGAGAAAAAATAAGTGATATTTCTTGGAGGTGGAGAATTCCAAAGCCGAGGAGCAGGGTTAGGGTTAGGTGGGGGGATGGGGGGAAGGGGCATAGAGAGAAAGAGAAGAGGAGGATCTGAGACAACGAGATAGGATGGTGATCTGAACCAAATCAGACAAAATTGCAGGGGAGAGATGATGAATAGCCTTAAATGTATACAAAAGTATTTTGAAATTGATGCGATGTTTAATCGGGAGACAATGAAGCTGCTGCAGGAGAGGTGTGATGTGGTGAATGGAGGGGGTCCTGGTGATAATACGAGCAGCAGAGTTCTGGACAAGTTGGAGCTTATGGATGGATTTTTGAGTAAGACCAAAAGTAAGTAAGTCCAGAGCAACAAACTAAGTCCAAAGTATGGCCCTTAGTATGAGTGGGAAAGTTTATATATTGCTTAAAACCAAAGCTGTCGAGGCAAGATGAAAAGTCGTGGATAGGAGGATGATTACTGTTGTCCATATGTTAAAGTCTCCCAGAATTATTAAATTAGGAGAAACAGTAGCCAAGCGGGTCAACAGATTGGCAAAGTCACTTATAAAATTATAATTAGACTTTGGAGGGCGGTGGATAACAGCTATAACAGTTGGAACAGATCCTAAGAGTTGACAGACAACGGATTCAAAAGAACTGAAGACAGGTACAAACAACGGCGAAACTTTCCAATTCTCACGATAAATTACCGGGTGACCTCCACCGTGGCCAAACTCCCGAGGCTGGCAGATGTAAACAAACTCTGGGGGAGTGAAGTCGTTGAGCTGCGAAAAATCATTGGGCTGTTGCCACGTCTCAGTCAAACAGAAAAAGTCAAACTTACGGCTGGTGAGGAGATCTTGGAAGAGATGTCCCTTGCTCGTAAGCAAGCGGATGTTAAGCAGGTGCACAAGTGCTGTCAGACTTGACAAAAGTATTAGCCAACCTGGTCAAGTTGGCTAATACACTATGGTCAACAGCCCGGCCGGAGTTCCGTGGGGAATAACGAGAAGTGGACCAGAAGGAAGCCCCGATGAATGTACTTTCATCGAGGGAGGAATGCGATGTCTGTGTGGAAATGAAGCACAGCCGTTGGTGCAGCAGCCAGATGAAAACGAAGTTGGAGAAGCTCGTCAGCTGTATATTGGTAAAGTCCAGCACCAGGTCGATAGACAAACGACATAAGACATAGGACCCACACGAACAATACACAGATCCTGCCAGACCACATCACAGAAAAAGACACCGGTAAGCCAAACTGCCAGATAAATGAATCTGTGGGGGACCGCAGCCAAAACAAATAGGTAAGTTGGACTAGACCCAAAATACTCAAACACTTCGAACACTTCGAAATCAGTATTTGGTTGAATTTCCCTGACATTTAATCACAGCTTTCATGTGTCTTGGCAAGGTCCCCACCAGTCTTTCATCTTTATGTCACTCCTGGTGTAAAAATTCAATCAGCTCATCATTGTTTGATGGCTTGTGGACACCCATCTTCCTCTTGATTACATTCCAGATGTTTTCAATAGGATTCAAGTCTGGAGATTGGGCTGGATATGACAGGGTCTTGATCTTGTGGTCCTCTATCCACACCTTGATTGAGACCACTGTGTGGCATGGAGCACTGTCCTGCTGGAAAACTCATTCCTCACAGTTAGCTAACATTGTCAGAGTAGAAGGAAACAAGTTTTATTCCAGGATAACCTTGTACATGGCAAGAATGATGCATCCTTCACAAACAAATTCAGCCTCATTGCTGAAGCACCCCAGATCATCACCGATCCTCCACCAAATTTCACAGTGTTTGTGAGACACTGTGGCTTGTAGGCCTCTCCAGGTCTCTGTCTGAACATTAGATGATGAGGTGATGGGAAAAGCTTAAAGTTGGACTCATCAGAGAAGACCTACATATCTATGGTCTTTAGCAAACCTCAGCCTGACTCTTCTTTGCTTCTCATTGATGAAGGGGGTTTTCTAGGTTTGCATAATTCAACCTCACACGGAGGAATCTATTTCAATCCGTCCTTGCCATGTATTTAACCCTTGCTGTGTTCAAAGAAGGGTTCAATTCTGGCAGAGCCAGTCAGCATCTGGTTGGATGGAATGGGGCAGACTTGGAGTAATTGTCATTTTCCGCAATTAAATTAAACTCATTTTGAGGGACTGATTCTCCCATTCAGGACTAAGTCGGACTTTGTGTGCTTTCAGTTATGCATATTCTCTGCCAAGCACTCTGGCCATACCCACCATGCATAAGTTAAAAGTCAAGGTGGTCTCATGAATGAAGGTGTGCATTATTTAAAATAAAAGTAGACCCTCTGGTATCACCCTCTGGTATTTTGGCTGTCGGGAAAACATGGAACGTGCACTTTTGCTTTTTCCATGCAAATGTCATTGAAATTCATTCAAAACATACCCCAGACTCTAATTTTAAAAATAAAGACTAAAGGGTGAGCTTAGTAAATGCCAATAAGCACTTCGGGCGAGCTTAGCTATAGTACCTCTGAGAAAGGCATTCGTTTCTATTAAGGCATATGACATAAACTAATAAAATAAAATGAATATATATGAAACGACACGTTGGGCCTACGATCTCTCTCTCTCTCTCTCTCTCTCTCTCTCTCTCTCTCTCTCTCTATATATATATATATATATATATATTTTATTTTATTATTTATTTTTTTTTTACATATATTTTATAAAACCCTAACCCTATATATTTTATATTTTGTATATATATATATTTATACTTTTGTACTTTAAGTATGTTTTGGAGCCTGTACTTTTTACTTTCACTTGAGTAAAAAGTTCAGTCAATACTTCAACTTTTACTAGAGTATTTTTAAACCAAGGTATCTATACTGTTACCTGAGTAAAGAATGTGTGTACTTTTTACACCTCTGGCACATACAACTGAAGACATTAGTTGTGTTTTTGAAGCTGTTCTGGACACTATGGCTTTCCATACCACTGCTCCCGCGTCAGACTGCACGCGCTGAGCCAAACTATCCTGCATCCTCTCTGCCACTTCATCTGATGGAGAACTCAAACACAATAATGAGATTAAAAGAAAAAATATGTATAAATTAAAATTATAATAGATAAATAAATTAAAAATCAATAAATGACACATTTTTCGGGCTCATCAGGACCTTACGATTGATTTCAGCGGGCATGACTTTAAGAGGTCAGAGGTCTGTTGTCTAGGCAACAATAACACATGCCCTCCTGCCAACTTAGTCTTTTAGTTAGATTTAATATAAGATCACTAATAACACTACTTGAATTAAGACTTAGCTAAAGACTGCAAGGGCACTTCACAAATTTTACATTTTGTTTTATTACATACTCGATTGAATCAAGAGTATTTATGGGTAATTGAGAATATTCAATCATAATTTTATATTTTATCTTTGGGAGATCGTAATATGATAAAATAGCGACTATTAAATGTGTGAAACTCCAGACAAGTAGTACAAACAGTAACCCAAGCTCGGGATCGAACCAGGGACTGTCATGCAGCAATGCTACGCACTGTTAATGGCTACATTTTAATGTTAATATTTCACGTAAACTTGTTACGTTTTTCACGTTATCAAAAAAAACGATAACAAAATTAAAGTTAAATAAATGTCTCGTTACTTAAAATGTCACCATCTTAACAATGACATTTAAAAAAAAAATAAAGTGTTTTATTCATCTTCTAGACTACTACGTCTAATTTCCATATTCTAACAACTTTTAATTTATTAAAGAATGATTTTTTTTTTGGCCATTTATATTTACATTTAATGCTACAGAATGTCTTTGTAACAAGTAACAGTTTTCAGTTTCCTCACCAGCTTCCTTCCTCTCTTTATTGTTACTATAAAATGATAAAACAACACTTGTAGTGTTACAGAAAAACTGGAAGGTCCTGAGGACTTTACTGTGGTGGAAAACCTAAAGGACGCTTTAACTCTGACTTATAAGCACTGACTGTGGATTAATTTCACTATATTTGTTTGTTTAAGTGGAGCATCCACCGTACAAGTCCCTGCGTACGTCTGAACTACAGCTGGAGCTACTGCCAGGGCTGCTGTTACAGAACATCGATCAACACCTTCTGTCCAATCAGATTTAAGAATTTAAAACCGTTCAGCTCTTTAAGTGTGCCAAGAGTTGCACTAATTTAGACTATCATTTCTTTTAATTCCTGAAATGGACATCTTCCCACTTAATTCTTGGCTACTTAATTCACACACACACACACACACACACACACACACACATACACACACACACACACACACACACAGCTTGTGTATCTTGTGCAGGAAAGCTAATTAGAGAGCGAAACAGATCCATACGAGCATGTGTGCAATGTAATTGTGCATGTGTGGGTTAAACACTGCTGTGGCAGTGATAAACATTTCCCGATGGAGCACACGGAATAGAGTTTGCAACCAAATTAATTCCCACTCACCGGCGCATGGATCAATACACATTGGATGGATTTCTAGCGCTTAAGGCTAAACTTTGTGCGTTACTGAATTGATTCTCTACAATTCTGAGAGCAACCGTCACGAGTGTTATGTCATAACACTAAAGTACTGTAGATTATTTTCATTGACAATCAGCAAGAGACTTAAAAGATCTGAGAAGTGTGTGTGTGTGTGTGTGTGTGTGTGTG
>JAOVYU010000011.1:21906567-21921393 GCA_025674565.1 Synodontis membranacea | reverse complement strand
TTTTAAAACAGCAAAGGGGGACTAACTCTAGAAAAGGATTGAATGATGGTAGGGTCACTGCTGTCTTTTTACTTATTTACTTTTTTATTTCTATTTTTATTGCATTATTTAGTCGTTCTTAATTACTATTTCTACTCTATGATGGTAAATGAAGAGCATAAACACTTTCCACTCTTTAGCTGTCCTAATTCTTGAACATTTGTTTGTATAGGAGAACAGATACAAGGCTTAAAAAGAGCTTTAACTCCGAACTAAATTAAATCAAGCAAAGCTGGACTCCCCTTATAGTTCAGACTGAAGCTAAATGTATTGTGATGCACCCGATCAGACTAACTGTAGACTTTATATTTCAAGAGAGCAAAAGTAACTTTAGATTCTCACGACAAGAAAAACTTTAGATCGAAAAGAAGACTGGAACATAATCCTTTTGCTTCAAATATGTAAGGTATTATACCCCAAACAAGTCTGACATGTTTCCTTCTACGCAAACAAACATATTTAAATGTAAATGGTTCCTTTGTAGGAATTCTTTTTCTAAATGATTAGTATTTTTGTATTCCTAAAAATATATATCTTACCAGTTTTAGCCATGATGCTCAGGCAGCTTTTGGACTTCAGCTGGTGTCTCTTTGGTGTCTCTGTATAAAGTACAAGAGCTACTGAGCGCATTCCAAAGAAATCCAGGAGCACTGGAACAACTTTTACTTGTTGTTCTGGATGAAACTATTAATCGTTTTTAATAGTTTAATGAAACTATTAAAGAGTCACAGTATTAAAGAAGTTTTTATCTGTATAGTTTTTATCTGTTAACTAAAACTTTGCTCCTGGCTCAAAAGGTAACATATAAAATGTTCTTATTAATAATAAAATAAAATAAAAAGAATTTCAGCATTACTTTCTTTTTACATAAGATCATAGTTGTTTATTACATAAATCATAATTGTATGTAATGAGCATAAACGTGAACACATTAATGAGTGCTTACATCTCCTGTTTCCACAAATTATAATTTAGCTTCATCTAGCACAGTATTGCTAGATAACATTCAATGGCAAAAATTCTTCTTCGTTTTTCCATTGTAGTTACATTTTGCAAATTATGCATCACATAACCACAATATTTTTTTTAAATAATTAATTTGCAGTTTTATCTGTTCAAAGCTTATTTCTCCAAAACTGCTATACACAATATATTATTTTATAAATAATAATAAAAAATACTGTATATTATTTACACTATGTAATATTTTAAAGCTACTTTACTTGATATATAAAATTAACAAAGATTGTTTCTTTTATTTATACAGTTGAGGGAAAACAATTATCCTATGCTACAAGACCAATAAAGTCCTGCAATATTTTCATTTAGCATTAAACACAAATGCTAATACATGCCTTGTTCTTCTGAAAGGCATAGAATTAAGAGAACACAGTGTTAACTATATCATAAAATTGCTTGTTTTTAGGTCTTACCTTGGCTCCAGCCAGCCTAAGTGTATCTCACTAAAGATGAGCAGGTTGCCAGAAACCTCTGAGCATTTGTGTGTTTATCATATCTCACAGGTGACTATACAGGAAGCATCATCATTATCATCGTAACCCTTTTGTTTGAGCACTTACCAGACCAGTTTGTATTAAACTCTTTTCCGCATTCTCGTTTCTGCCACACTGTTTAAGGATCATGTAGAAGGTTAAGACAAGGCTGATTTTGGGGATCATAAGTTGTTTAACTTAATGTTACAAAAATATCTTAGTCTTTTATAGCATCTCACACTTTCTGGAAGCTCAGAGGAGATGTATAAACAAGTCTGAAAAAGAGGAATTGCTAACAAAAGTTGTTGCTCGCATACATGAATTTTCCTCAGCCATGAGAAGTGCGTTGAAGAAGGATGTTTTGTTACACTAGATATGCCCTCAAGATATGAATTCATTTTTCAAGAACAAGAAAGACTTCATACCACCCAAGAGATTAGAGATTGTTAAAGAGATAGAACTGTCAAGGGACGAGGTTTTAACAGTTTTAATGTTAACGCTACTACTACTACTACTACTGATAATAATAATAATGTAAAATAAATAATAATAATAATAATAATAACAACAACAAAGTGTAGACTTTTGCCAAGGACAATAGTCAACTCTTCTATGATATGCAAAGCTGCCATCACAACTTTATGTCTCGAAATATATCCAATGGATTCATCCTATTTCTACATTGGCTGTGTTTTATTCACTATTGCACTTCACTGCTTAATGGATTTGAAGATGGCATTGTTGAGTGCAGACTTCTGCTAAGCCCAAATGCTGTATCTCACAATGTTGTTGAAAGACAAATGTAATTTGTGGGTTCACACCAAAAAATTAATGGGTTTATCCTTGGCCCATACTAAACCCAGCCAGCAAGTTTCATGAAAATTAGGTCAATACGTTTTGTGAAATCCTACTTACAGAAAAACAAACAGACAAACTACAACAAAAATATACCTAGTTAGAAATATATTAGTAGTACTAGTAGTAGTAACATTATTAATATTGTACAAATCACCTTATGGGCTATTTTATGTTGTTGTTACTTGTTTTTCTTGTGTCCTTTTTGGAATAGGCAGTTCATTTGGCAAGAGGTCCATTAAAATTTAATTATCCATCAAGCTAAGAAGAATTTCTTTTCTTATGTGGTAATAATAACTTGTAATGTATAAGTTTAAACATTTATAATTTTTCATTTTTGGGACACAAACCACACCTGAAGCTCCACTTTATGCCTAGTGAACATCCTAAAAATTCCCATCATATAGTTCCTTCACTTGTGAAACTTTCATTATTTACCCATTTCCTGTCTCCTCCAAGTCCTGTCCCAAGATTCATGACCACTCTTCATGTCATTTAGTTTTCAAATTGATCTGTAGCTATTATTTCAAATGAAAATTGGTAAAAATACAAAAAAGCTTACTGAATTTAATGGAAATACAAATGTGTACACTGGATCCATGTGACTGATTTGAGTTATACTGTTTTCTTACATCCAGCATGATTTGATCATGTACTTTAAAAGCCCTAAACATGATCAAATTCTCAAACTGAATCAAACTGAATTGAGGATCAAGCCCAGATCACCGGTGCTGGGCAACAGATTTCATAATGTTATTGATTTATGTTAATACAGTACTATGTGAATTGATTATGCTCACTTTATATAATTCAATCTAGCAATTAGAAGTTTAATTTTTTAGTTTGTTGTTTAGTATAAGCAACCAAACCAACCACATATTTTCATATTTTTCATCATACCTCACTCATGTCAGCGCTCACGTTACATAACAGTCAGTTAAAAATTTCTCACTAGACGAATCACTTATAACAGCTGAAATGACAGGTTGTGATCTATGACAGCGGATAGAACTCAAAGCTATAAAGAAACTGGAAACATTTCTCAGTTTAATACACGTTTACCATGTGAATGCAGCTCAAAGTGATTAAACATGCAGCAAAACTTAAATGTCTAGCAAAACTATATTAATTACTGAGACCCTGTTTGAGGGTCTATTCGTTATAAAGACAAGGCAGAAGCAAACAGAAAGAAAATACATTACCACACTGAAAAAAACTTTTCATTACAGATATCTAATGTGTTTAAATACTTGCTCTGAGGGTTATAGTTTGAGTTTCTCTCCACATTCGCCTCAAAATAATATTTTCCCGTTATGTGAAATGAATCATATATAGTCATAGTAAGAATGTCAGACTAACAAAATAAACAGTCCTAAAATAAGAAAACCAGACCAATGAAGCGTGACATGTTGGATGTTAACTCTGCTGTTTCTTCTGTTGTTTCGCCTGAACGCCGGCACTGTACACAGCGTTGTTGTAACCTTCTCGGTTTCTCGCAATTTCAACGGCAAAGAACTGGATTCGGGTGGCTGAAAGAGCACAAACACAAATAGATATATATTATTTTCTTCACTAAGAACAACTAAAACATTCTTCTTATTGAGTGACACCAGTGGTCTACAGATGCATGCCAAAGATTTGGCCAAATCATACAAACTACCAATCAAATGTTTTTTTGCATTTTAAAGTACATTTCCATTTATTTCCTATGACTGCAACAGGACAATGAGTTCAAACACACCTCCATAGTTCAGATTGGGTCAGAACTATTTAAAAAGGAAAGAAAAAGAAGACAAGATGAAACTCATGGCCTGGTCACCTGACCTGAACCAGATACAGCTAGTTTGGGATGAACAGGACAGAAAGGTCATGGCGAAGCAGGAAACTAGTGCATCACACCTGTGGAAAATGGTTCAGGTGTTGGAAGGAACTTACTGCGCTGAATTCAATGTCCCTTGTAGAAAGAATGTCTGGAATTTGCTCTGCTGTTATAACTGCTAGAGGAAGCTATAATATGACCAATTTTTTTGCTAACAAAGGTATGCCAACAGTGAATGCAAATTTATTATTTGTTAGCAAAGAATACTGAGCATCTAGAATTTTGGTTAAAATGAAGTAACACTAAAAATGTAGAGTATCTTAGTGGGTGCAAAAACTTTTGACTGGCAGTGTATTTTGTTAATGTGTTTTTATTTTGTTGTTTTAATGTTTTAATGAACAGAAATAAACACAACCTCTGCAGCAAACTATGAAAAAAATATTTTACTCAAATATTAATATACAAATATATACAATATATCTAATACTTAATGACCTTAAAAATATTTATCTTTAAGTTATGAAAAATATATATATATATATATTTAAACCTCTTCCCAACAAAGCAGAGGAAGGTTATGAAAAGACATCAAAGAGCTTCAAACTTACAGTTCACACTGAAAAGTCATTAGGAAATGGCATTGGAAATGGAACTGTGGAGGTCGAGGCAAGACCTAGAAAAATGAAGGACGCTCTCAGATACAACTGTCTGTATGCTGGCCAGAAAGGCAAAGCAAGAGTCCCAAATGACATTAAGGACCTGCAGGAAGGTTTAGCTGACAGAGGAATAGTTTTGCACAGTTTTATTGTCGCAGCAATGCTTGCACAATCACGATCTGCATGGAAGAGTCATCAGAGGGAAATCTTACCTATGACCTCATCACAAAAGTTAACATCTAATGTACACAGAAACTATTTATCTCGGTAAGCCTGAGGAATTTTGTTTGGAGGAAAAAACGATCAGCATTTGATGAAAAGAACACACCGCCATCTGTTAAGCAGTTATTGTGTTTGGGGTTGTGTGAAAGCCAGTGACACGGGAAACACTGCACCAGTAAGTGGAAGAATGGATTAAACTAAATGTCAGCAAATTCTGGACACAAAGGTGACACATAACAGGACATACCTCGAGAACATACCTCAAAACCCACCATGAGCTACGAGACTTGTAGTCAAGACCGCCTAAACCAAGACCAAGAGACTACCAAGACCAAGTCCGAGTCAAGACCAAGACTGAGACCAAGACCGGGGAAAAAAAAAAAAAAAAAAAAAAAAAAAAAAAAAAGACTCCCTTAACTTTTGTGTGCTGTTGAGGACTGACATGACGGGTTCTGACTGGTCCCAAAGTCATCTGACAAAACAGCTAACACCTCCAACAACTGTCTAAAGAATGGAAAATATGTAACTGATTTCAATTATACTTAATTTGTAGATGAAATTGTAACATCAAATTGCAGATACACAATTATAAACTTGAAATTGCATCATGTCCCATTGTAGTAGTACTAGCCAAATGACACTGTATGATATCAACTTCCCTGAAATGGATTAGGCCTGTTAAGTCAACACGACGTGATACGCAGATGTTATTTAAAAGTCAATGGTCACATTTATTTAATCAAAGTAAAATTAAGTAAAATACTGTAACCAAACAATATAAAGACATGCGCACACGTCACATGTAGCAAATGCAAACTACAAATACTACATAACAATACAAATTGCACATCAAAAGGGCGCTGTCACGGGGTGCTCCTTGTGTGTGTAAAAAAGGTGGGACGCACAATGCAGGGATTACAAAAGCGGAGAGTAAACTCAAAGAAGTGTTTATTAGAAATTTAACATGAACAAAACTGAGATAAAACGGAAACTGAAACACGGGTAATATTCCGACTGACATATAAACACAACACACGAAACTGGAAACTCAGGAGGCCGGCTGTACGCGGCACAGAAGAAAAAGGTTCAAACTTAAACAGTCAGGAGTGATATTGACACTACATAACAAACGAGCCTGGACTCTCCCGACAGAAATGACGCTAAAACTTCCTCGTGGGAGTACATGTCCAAGCATCTTTTATAGTCAGAGCTATATAAATCATATATATGTAAAAAGTTATATAAATAAATAAATATCCGAGGGCGTGCCTTCACAGGCGCGAAAGGCAAGATAATAATAATGTTGCATTATCGAACGTTACATTGTGTGTCATGGATACTGTTGGCTCCAAATCTCCCGATCACTATGTTGATCTGAGACAGCAAGACCAACAGCGAGACCAAGACAAGACCAAGACCACGTAAAACTGGTTTCGAGACCAAGACCAGTCTCGAGACATCCAACTCTATGAGCTACTTCATGAAACGAAAGCTTAAGCTGTCTATATGGCCCTTATAGTCACCTGAACTCACAAAGAATGCTGAAAACTGGGGGTACATCTTAAACATCTTGCTGTGCATATACAATGCTTCAAGAATATCTCACAACTAGAAATGGTCTGCAAGGAAGAGTGGTTGAAAATACTTAAAACAAGATTCGACAGACATGTCACAGGACACAAAAAGCATTTGAAAGTTCTGATATCTGCCAAAAGGAGCATTACCAAGTACTGTCTCAGTAAGGTGTCAAAACCTTTATACGTGCCACAATTACTGTTTTTTTTTATTATTATTTTCTATTTTTTTTAGGTTAATCAAATTTAAACTAACACTGATATTTGCAGAAAATTGTACTTGAGTTTACTTCGCAAGTTCATTCACCTTATCTTACGTAACCATAAAAAGCGATGTTCAATTTAACAACAAACGTGCGGCTTCTGTGGCAACCAGCTGCCGATGACAGCAAGGTAGCTCAGTGGCGCCATCTTGTGCCTTAAACAGACACATCCTGCTACTCAAACTGCCAAACAAGTTTTTATTTTGGTTTCTTTTTTAAAATTAAAATAGTTGGCAGCAACACTATGTGCATAGATGATTGATTTCCTCAGTAAACAGCCATGTAAACCTTATGCTCACTTGGACATGCCAACAAATGCATATCCGAGTTCATCAATATTTAAATGAATGAAATGAAGCAGGGTAAAATACCGAATATCGTATTTTCCTCGGTGTAGTCCTTCTCACAGTCTAGACGCAGTAACGTTCCGTAGTTAAAGTCTTCGACCAGGCCTTCAAAGTGGTTACAAAAAGGCCTCCATTTCTGCAAAAGAAAAATATTTACTTTTAAAGTAGCGAAATTCCGAAAGTATCCCACAACAATCCCGCAACATCCTTTTCCAGAGATCTTAAACTGCAACATGAAATCGGAGACATTTTGTCAAAGTGTCCATATTTTAAAATCTTTTGTCCGATCCATTCCATTTTCATACGGTTACTCTGTTGTAATAGACCGAACCAGCCTCATGCCTGGCCAAGATAAGGCATATTTTGTAAAAGCTTCCACATACAAGCTACGTATGTAGACATAGAAAATGTTCGGCATTCCAGGGCATCAGAAAGAGTGACTTAGTGGAGGTTTTGCTGCTCAGAGATCTAGCAGATAGCAGTCATGTGTTTTAAACACAAAAACAGCTCACTGGATTGTGAGCCGGCTCCTTTATACGACAACGGTTTGCTACTTTAGCAGCTCCAGAATTCAGAATGATAGAACATTTAAAGCTGGGAATAACAGCGCTGCTCAAAACGTATTACCAGTGAACCAGTTTCGTCAAGCACTGGCAATAAAAAGCAAGGACCAAGAACATAAGCGAAGAGGAATCCTCACATCTCTTTATCGGCACTTTCAGTTTAGTGATTTCACAGGCAGCTTTTTGAATAGAGAATCTTATAGAAACGTCTTTTGGGATTTGACCTAAAAATGTGAAATATTTATTGTGAGCATTGAGGATGGCATGTGGAGTTGTAGGCCTACTTTATGTGGTCATCATGGTATCCAACCAACATTTTAGGACATTTATGGATTTGATGTTTGTCATAGAATACCATGTGTGTTTATGTATTAAACTTTTTTTCAGCCCATGTGCAAAGGAAGGCCATTATTACAAATTTCCAAAAAAAAAAAAAAAAAAAAACCTCTTTTGCTTCTGCCGACTTGAGGAGTTCTGGATCCAGATTCTTGATATCAAAGTCTGAAAAGTCTTCCCTAAACTTGGAGTAGATCATGTCGTCTGTTTTGGTGAGTTTCAGGAATTTTGGGTCCACAGAAGAAATGAGCTGTGAATGACACAAGAGCAGAGAGCACGTCATTTCCGAATTTTACGGTATCTTGTTTACAGCTTCCTATGTTTAATGAAGGACATTACGTGTCAGAGGAAACTCCTAACATTCTGTTCAAAGTGGAAACATCTGGAACCGGAAACGCTGATCCAGGTACAGCATAGCGGTGTAACTATTTCTCGCAGTATTGCTTGTTTTCCTTCTCAAAGACAGCAGGTAACAAATACATGTGTGCTCAAGCAAGAAAGAGGCTTAAATTTACAGTAAACCCTCGTTTATCGCGGTTAATCCGTTCCAGACTCTACCGCGATAAGTGAAATTCCGCGAAGTAGCATTTCCACATAGTTAGAGCATAGAAAACCTGTTTATGACCTGTTTATTATATATCCTAAATCACTTACATTGAAGTAAACCTCTGCATGATTGTAGGCCTTCATGGCCCACATCACCTCCAACTGAGCCTGGGTGTGTGAAAAACAATTCATTAAAAAAAAAAAAGCACAAAGTCGGTCCATGAGTACAGTACACTACTGAAGTTAATACTTAATGAGAAGAAGAAAATGAGACTGACGTCATTTCCGTAGGCCTCGGCGGGGAGAGAGAGAGCGTGTGCCGCGGCTGCAGCTCCTTCCACACCCTGAGGACAGGGATTCAGAGAAACACCAATTATTATAACACCAACACAAAAAAAGGCTATTGAACATGCCTTTCGTATTGATGATGCTCTCTCTGTTCACTCTGCAATCAACGCAGACGTCTCACTACTTAGAAAACTATTACATAACAGAATGAGCGATGCTCAGCAATTCATCAGGGTCTATAAATGGTATCAGTGAAGTCATAAATACTTTTACAAGTGCCTCAGCATCATGACACACCTCTTACACACCCAGTTTAAATGCAAATGGTTACTTATAAAATAATCAGAATTAAGTGCACTTTGGGATTCAGGTCCATATTCATTATGTTTTTCTATTATATGGAGTTTGTATACCATTTACAGCGTTCAAAAAAACCTCCGGAGGCTTTTAGTTATTCAGACTGTAATAAAACAGTGTAATCTGAATTAAAAATGGCTTATTTCTGCCTGTGGGGTAAGGGTTTTTTTTTTTGTTTGTTTCTGTGGACTGTTTTTCATACCTCGACAAAAGATTTTACTTTTTTTTTTTTTTGGTTCTTAATGAAATTGTCTTAAACGCTCTTTAAAAAATGTTCGTCATTAAAAGTGTGCCATGTAGAGCGTACTGCGGATGTTTTGTCATCACTTTCTTCAAGTGAAGAGGTCATTACAATGCTCTTTAGAGTTGCTGTCCACATATCAGGCAACTTCGCCTCCTAACTTGGGAAAATTCACCTTTGTGATGTTGTACAGAATAAAGTTAAACAATACAAGTTAGGCTGCATGAGTGCATCGCAGTTTTAAGTGCATGTGAATTTTATGAGTAGTTAGGACTTGTTTTAGGAGTATGCGAATTATTTACACAATTATATACACATATGTATGCATACAAAGTTCCTGCAAGTGTCCATCCTAATTACTGTCTACGCTGTTCATGAATTTAAGTTCGGTTTTTGACGGCATTCAAAATTGTTCTGAATTAGTTGAATAATTATTCAAGGAAATATTATATATATATTCAGGAAAAATGTCCTTATAATTTTTTTTTTATCATTCTTTGCTTCTTTTTTTTTTCTTTTTTTAACACCAAGTATTTATAAGTGATCTTTGCACTAGTATTATTAGACATGAATGTGAATCAATGTAAATAAAAAATTAACAAACATTATCATCAAGCCTTATAAACTCTTGTGTTTCCTAGCTGTATCTGTGTAATTTGGACAGAAATAATTTACAAAAGCTGGAAAACATGTGACGTCACCACAGGCGGAAGGGAAGTAACACAGCTCTACTGCCATGGAAATACACAAAATAACAGCTCTAAAATAGGAAAGAGCTGTTGTGCAATTAACTTCAACAAGAATCAACAAGAAATCGGCGCTGCCTACAGACTGACAACAGCTAAACAAAACAGAACCAAATAAATTTAGTTGTTTTATGTTTAATTATTTTTTCCTTAAGAAAAAGCTTGTTACTGATTTTTTTTTTTTTTCATTTTTAATAAAAGGTATATTTTAATTAAAAGGTTATAATATTTTACTCCAACCAATGTTCGTAAATAATTATTGTTGGTTATTAATACAATTAAATCATTTTGTTTTATTATTTAACAACAAGAATGTTTACATTCATTAAAATATTAAATAGATGATGCATTTGGGGAATTTATTATTCCTGGTTGGCTGTCACATTTTCAAATCCTAATATCTCAGATAATGACTCCACAGTGTTCTGTTCCTTTTATCCAGGACACTCTGTGGTTTCATTAAAAATAATTTTTGGGGGGGTTTTTAATTAATTTTTTGCCTGATTGTACATGACAGAAGACTGACATCTCCTCCAGTGTCCCTCTATAGCGTGCAATTTTATATTTAAAATAATAAAAGTCATTATGTAATAATTAAAAGTTAAGTAAATATTATTGTTGTTCTTCTTCTTGTTGTTCTTCTTGTTCTTCTTGTTGTTGTTGTTGTTGTTGTTGTTATCAGAGCTGTCCCTGGCTGCTGGACCACGTTTCCTCCACGTGTTTAATAAAACACATAACTGCTTCCTAAAACTGCTGATTTCTCTCTCTATATATAATATATAATTCATCTGTTTTTATTTCGAATTTGTGCCGTCCTTTTATACTGCGTTTTTATTTAGTTTATTTAAAGAATGCAAAAATAAAAAAAAAATCGTTTCGAACCAGAGAGGCGAGGACTTCTCCCGCGTCCATGTTGATACCCTTTAACCCGGAAATGATAAATGACGTGTCGCTCTTAAAGGGCCAGACGCCTGGAAATGCCTGATCAGATAGAGCATTCAGAGTGTGAAAAGTCCAGACAGATCATTCATTCGTTTATAGGATGCTGTTTGTTAGTACTTGACTGTATTTCTGATAACTTTCCCCAACTGAGTTTCCCAAAAACACAACAAAAGCAGTTCTAAAAAGACTTAGGTTCATGCCTTTTTATTCGGATGCCACGCTTGAGAAAAACAGGACAGCGCAATTTGAATGAACCATGGTAAAATACAGTTACAATGACATTTATTTATCCAGAGCGACTTACATATATCACATTTATACAACTGAGCAGTTGAGGGTTAAGGGCCTTGCTCAAGGGCCCAGCAGATCCTGGACTTCCTGACTGATAGACCTCAGACAGTCTGGATTGGGAACGGGTAGCGGTAGCTCAGTGGTTAAGACACTGGACTATTGATCGGCCCTTAACCCACAACTGCTCAGTTGTATAAAAAATGTGATATATGTAAGTCGCTCTGGATAAGGGCATCTGCCAAATGTAAATGTAAATGGAACAGCATCTCCAGCACCACCACACTGAGAACTGGTGCCCCTCAGGGCTGTGTGCTCAGTCCACTGCTGTTCACTCTGCTGACTCTTGACTGTGCAGCAATGCACAGTTCAAATCACATCGTTAAGTTCGCCGATGACACAACAGTGGTGGGTCTCATCAGCAAGAATGATGAGTCAGCATACAGGGAGGAGGTGAAACAGCTAACGGACTTTTGCAAAGTCAGCAACCTATCTCTGAACGTGGACAAAACAAAAGAGATGGTTGTTGAATTCAGGAAACCATGGAGCGTCCACTCTTCGTTGAATATCGACGGATCCTGTGTGGAGATCATCAAGAGCACCAAATTCCTTGGTGTTCACCCGCCGGAGAACCTCTCCTGGTCCCTCAACACCAGCTCCTTAGCCAAGGACGCTCAATATCATCTCTACTTTCTGCGGAGGTTGAGGAAAGCCCGTCTCCCACCACCCATCCTCACCACTCTTTACAAAGGGACAATCAAGAGCATCCTTAGCAGCTGTATCACTATGTGTTATGGAAACTATACTGTATCAGATCGCAAGACCCTGCAACAGATAGTGAGAGCAGCTGAGTAGATCATCGGCTTCTCTCTCTCTCCCCTATGTGCACTTTACGTTATTGTCCGAGTCTATTGATATACTTTGCAGTGTCTGTATCTGATCAGTTGATAATGCAGATGGGTCCCATCTTTATTACCCGTCTGTGAACTGCAAGCATAACATACCACTTAGAAATCTTTACAAATTTAAAATGATTTTGTAATACAGTGAACTGAAAAAGCAGCTAGGAGGTCATGTGTTTTTGTGTTGTTGTTTTTTTTGTCCACAAGCTGGATTTAGCTGTACATGTGATGCATGTCCTATAGTTTTTTTTTTTCTTCCGGCTACTCCCATTAGGGGTCACCACAGCAGATCTTTTTTGTCCGCATGTTCAATTTGTCAGAGCTTTCTACGCCCTCCCCATTTATCCGGGCTTGGGTCCGGCAGGCAGGAATACACTAAAGTTTGCACCCCTTGTGGCTGTGTCTTTTACAGTACCTGGTATTCCGTGGCGATTTCCCATCCAAGTACTAACCAGGCCCACCCCTGAGAACAGGCGAGATCGGGCGATCTCAGGGCGGTATGGCGATGCATGTCCTATATTAACATTTATAGATCACTATCTCATACAGTAACTGCTCATTAGACCATTTACTACCAAATACAGCCTTTTGTTGCCCTGAAATGAAATGGCATCCCCGCCTACCAGGATGCATTCCTGCCTCATGCCCAGGATTCCAGGATAGGATCCAGATCCATCGTGACCCTGAGCAGCATACTGAAGAGGAACATTTTTATTTAAAACATAGCCAGCACTGTTTGAAAACAGCCATCGATTCTAGTCTGGGTCTAAAACTGCACGTTTCAGTCGATCAGTCAGTCAGTGTTTCAGTTTGTAGTTATTTGATTTTTATTACTTTAACCAGTAGTTTTCCAGGAGTATTTTTTTTGTGTGTCACAGCCTTGAGATTTGTTTAAAAAAGCATGTAATTGTTAAGACTGTTTAACAACATGGTATAATCCTACATAGGTAGTATATGCAGTACAGTACAGGTATTTCTCTGCTTGAATTACTTTAGTTAATGAAACCATATCATCCACTCCATCTGGATTACATCAGTCATCCCTCTTTTTTGACGTTGTAGGTAAAGATAAAATCAGGATAAAATTGCATTCAGTAAAACTGCTGGATAGCCTACAGAAATATAAGAGCTGGCAGAAATATACAGTATATATACGTGTAATTATCTGGGATAAAACTGCTTTCTCTCTGACAAACTAATTTGAAAGTATGATAGATGTTGTGCGTTGTGTTGTCCGTGTTTTCAATCCTGAGAGTCCACTTCGCAGCAGTCAGGTTAAAGTGGCATCTGTAATGAATCTAGTTTGTGTATAAATGTGAATTATTTTTTATTCCTTTTGACAGGGCAGGTTAGTCATTGAAAATGTGCTTTGTTATCTCCACGGTTTATTTAATACGTTTGTTCCAGATTGTCATATGCAGACAAAGTCATTTCATTATTATTCAGCTTAAGAATTTGAGATTTATTTTTGCACATTGTGTTGATTTATGAGGCATCCATTTCAGTCCAAAATACAAAAATATGCACTTTCGTAAGAAGAAAAAAAAAAAAGCCCTTAGGTGCCTTGTATGTATCTCTACATTAGAGAATCACATCACATCTTTTCACTCAGTGCAATTCCAGTTGTGTTGCATCTGACTTCCTGTGGTGCTGTGTACTGTGGCCTTCTTAATAGATGCTTCCTGTTCCCTTCTTATGTTTTCTTCTGCTTGTGTTTACTGCAACCTTTGCTTCTGTCCTGTGATACATATTGTAGTTTTGTTTACGTTTGTGTCAAAAAAAAATTTCATCCTTTATTTTGTCATTTACACATCAGTTAATTTAGATTAATCTTTGTTGTATATAATTTGTTATATTTATGCTGTCCTTGATTTCATTGCTTTTTATTGCCCTTATTTTCTTTGGATATTATTATTATTCTTATTCTTATTCTTATTATTATTATTATTATTATTATTATTATTATTATTATTGTTGTTGTTGTTGTCGTCGTGGTGGAGGTGCAGCAATTAGTGTTGCTGCCTCACAGCTTGATTCTTTTTTGGGGCTAGTGTCAGAGTTTTGAATGTTCTCCCATTGTCCACTCAGGTTTCCTCCACTGTCTCCCAGCTCTCAAAAACACTCCAGTAGGTGGACTGACTAAGATGCATTGCCCCTTGTGTCTGAACACATCTGCATATTGGCATCCCATCCAGATGAATCCCATACCTTTCCCACCTCATGCCCAGTGTTCCCACTATAGGCTCCAGATCCAGCACAGTCCTGACCAGGATCATGCAATTACTACTACTAATTTACAAGTGTTATTCACTATATATCCCATATTCTGTATTCAGTACAGAGTATTAT
>JAOVYU010000011.1:21791946-21803157 GCA_025674565.1 Synodontis membranacea | reverse complement strand
TGAGGTTTCACCTTGACAGTTGGTGAGGTTTCACCATGACAGTTGGTGAGGTTTCACCGCGACAGTTGGTGAGGTTTCACCGCGACAGTTGGTGAGGTTTCACCGCGACAGTTGGCGAGGTTTCACCGCGACAGTTGGCGAGGTTTCACCGCGACAGTTGGCGAGGTTTCACCGCGACAGTTACTGTTTTTTTTAAGTTGAGGTTTTACACACCAAGTGTAATTATATGTATAACTGTAATATGGATATGAATATTCAGTTAATAGCAAATAGAAAAGATTAATGGCTGGAGAGATGGAGGCTGATGGACAGGTTGACAGATGGATGGACAGTAAGATTGTTAGACAGGCAGGACAAGACCTCTAGCATACAGTAAGACAAATGGATGGACAGACAGATGAAGAGACTAATATGCAGAAAGATGAATATCTGGACAGGCAGGTCAAGAGACTAGCATGCAGAAAGACAAATGGGTGGACAGACGAGGCAAGAGACTAGTGTACAGGAAGATGGATGGACAGACAGACAGAAACTTGGATGGTACACATGGCTGCACAGACATACAGATGGACAGAGGGATAACAGGACCAAAAGATGGAAGGATTGAAAGACTGACTGACAGGCAAATGGAAAGATAGACACATGGACTGAAAGACTGACAAACGGATAGACAGTCTGACAGACCGACAGATGAGTAGACAGGCAGGTGGAAGTATAAACCGATGAGGAGACAAATAGAGAATCAGATGGATAGAAAAAAACACAGTTTTGCCCAAATAAGTTTTAACTGTTTCTGATTCTGCATACACGCTGATAACTAAACCACAAGATCATTATTAATAAAATATTAGGAACGACATTCAATCAAAACGTGTCCTAACATCTAACAGCTCTATATGTATGTAATACACACATTAATATAGATCATGTATGTTTCTGTCTCCCTTCAGCAGTAAATTCTTGCCATGTGAAGCTGTCCTGCTGGAGTCAGACTCTTCTTCACACCGCTCGTCATCGCTCCGTCTCTGAACGCAGACGCTACGTCGTTCTCCTTCTTTTTATTATGTTCTCCTTCATCCCAGGAGAGTGAAACCTGACGAGCCATTCCTTTAGAAAGCCGAGCTTACTTCATTTCTAAACAATTGGCATTTTTTTTTTTTTGTATGTACTGTCTTAATTACTGGAATTATTAGCTCCTTTTAACATTTCTTTCTCCTGGCGCCTTCTTCTCCTGAATCCTGTTGTTTTTTTTTTTTTTTTTTTTTGTATATATGTGTGTGTTGAGTGAGAGGCAGATAAAGTGTACAGTGTTGATTCGCCACACGGCTGCAGTGTTCATGACTCAGCGTCCATTCAGTAAATTTTATGCCAAACTTTATAAATTGACGTTCTGGTTTGTCGCCTCGTTCACGTCAGGATCATTTTACTGCAGTTTACGATATGAAAATATTACAATTACAATCCTACGTTACTCAGTCGGTCTGTGCAGAGTGACAGGAGTCTGTGCTTTTTCGAGGGGCGGGGTTTAACTTTGCTCAGCCAATTGGAAGTGTGATCACGTGACATCATCAGGAACGTTTCTGTCGACTACTTCACCTTAACGACTTGTTTAACCACACAATGGTTAACCTCACTTGCTAAAGCCAGCTACCGAAATGTATCCTGAAGTCTAGCTAGCATTAACTCGTCAGTATGTGTTATTGAAATAATTATTTCCTGCATCACAAGTACAAGTACTATCACACATCATGTTCATGATTGGCTGATTGCATTGGTCTTGGTGACCTCAGGACGCCTGTTACTTGCAAAATCAGAACATCCGTTAAGTCACGTTTTTTTTTTTTTAAATTCATATAATTATATACGTATATTTCTTTTGCCTTCTCTTGTGACGCTTTTTCAGATCCGTTGACAATGCGGACACTTTAAAGACGACTGTCCTTATACTGCCTTATGATCAGGACAGAATTTATCTCCACATATTTAGTCCACATGTGTGTTTAATATAACATTATAACTAATTATTGGCACATACCTAATATATTTATACAGTGTACATTTTAATTCCATTACCACTGATGAATTAATCCATTCCATCCATGTGCATTGATTATGGCCCAAGAAAACACTAACACAGACAGATTAACCCTGGTCCAAAACAGAGTTACACTATTATTAAAGCCTCTGCCTTGTGCGCAAACCTAAAGCCGGGTTTTAGTCTAGCTGACAGAAAGATTTGTCTTAAATGATTGTTGATGAAATTTGTGGCCTCTTTATATTGATACTGACGCTGTAAATCCCTTATGGCAAAAAAAAAAAAAAAAAGTCACCGTGTTTATTGGATTCATGAGCACAGCTGTCGTTTGTATCTTTCTTGTACCATAATAAACAGTTGTCTTTTCTTGAGAATCTCTGCACACCTTTATTTAAAATGTGTATGGTAATAAAGTTAATGTAACATCAACTTACTGTGTTGTGCATTAATTTAATAGTATTATTTAGTTAATAATAAAACCACCAGAGCATGGTTATGTCTACTGTATTTGTTAGTGTTTTAAAAATAGGTAAATATGAAAAAAAAAAAATCTGCCCATAAATATAATTATAAAAATAAAAATAACTATAAATATAGTAATATGTACAGTATATTTAGTACACGTACAGGAAAAAAACACCAAATGTTTCTGCAATTATGTATTGTAAGTGGTTAGTAAATATTTTTAATCGAATTAATTTGGAGATATTAATTTTAAAGCAAACATGAAATTTTAAATGTGATGGGTGGGGGACTTTTATTCAATTTGCCTATAAAATATTTTTGTTCACTCTGTTGTACCAGGGTTTTTAATGGAAAACATTAAAGAAATTATATATTTATATAATTTGATTTGTCTTTGTTAACTCTATATTATTTATTAATTAACAAAGGATATAAGTATATTCTGCTTTATTTTAGCCTGCAGTTCCACCTCTATCCACTAGAGGCCGCCATTATCCCTCACTCCTCGTTATTTCCAAAGAGCGGCATTTTAATTAAAACTCGTTGGAGTTACAACTCGCACGTAGTGCCGTTTTTAATCTATTTAATATATACATATATATATCTTTTTTTTTTTGTCGCTCGATTTTTAAATTCTCCTCTAAGGTAAGAGCAAAAATATTATTTCAATAACCGTTAAAAAAAAATCGTGAAATTCAAAATCCGTTTTGAATTATGACATCAAACTAGTTTGTTACGCTGTAAGCAAATTTCCTACCCATATTCCGGCTCGTACAGCTCATTGGCCAACAGTGAATACGCCGTGGATTCTAGAATTCTGGTTGGTCAGCTGCTCTGCGTGTAGCCAATCCGAGCGCAGAAGGCGGGATTTGGCGGAATGTGAGTGTGGGGAAAAAACAAAACAAAACAACGTTAGCTAGCTAGTTACAGGACAGGCTGTAATTTTTAAAGAAGTTTTTTTTTAAACGTTCATGTGTCGCTAAATAATGTGCATCGTGTAGCTGAAGGTTAATATTATCTGTTAAGAATTGTTAACGCTGAATTAGCTCCCAATGTTCAGAATTCCTGAATGGATTAGCCTGCTAATGTTGTTAGATAACTGGCTAAAAGGGATCACAAACTTAACTATTCCTGATTTTTATTATTTTTTATTTAATTACACTGGTGAAGCAGTTATTGTGTTAGACTTTTATATTTTGAAACCCAGTTCAGCTTCATTTACAGCTGTTTTATAGATCAAAGCCTGACCTGCTTTTCAGTGTAACACAACAACAACAACAACAACAACAACAACAAAGCAGTGATGAAAGAGAAATACAGTTCAACAGGGAATTTTGTACATGTTCTGAGTTTATTTCCTAAAAACAATCCCCTGCTGATGGGGCCAAGTACACTGTATGGCCAAAAGTTTGTGCACCCCTGACCGTCACACCCAGGTTGTTGTATGTGGTTCTTCTCCAGACTGTTGCCACAAAGTTGGAAGCGCACAATCGTGTACTGTAGATCAGTGGTCACCAAGCCTGTTCCTGAAGATCTACCTCCCTGAAGACTTCAGCTCCAACCATAACACCGCCTACCTGACTATGCAATCATCGCCTTAAGAAGTTCCTGATCTGTGTTCGATTCTGGCTGGAGATAAAAACCTGCAGGATGGGAGATCTCCAGGACCACTGCTATAGGACGTCTAAAACGATACGTTTGGCTCTGGCCAATCATCGTTCGTGTCGGGGAGGAGGGTCGAGAAGTTGTCAATCATGATGAATCAAGTAGACAAGAAAATACAGAAGAATTCTGAAACGCCAGACTTTGCATCATGGCGTCACTGTGCGTCGCCGTTCTTCGAGTCAGTCGTGCTACCGATCGGCGTTCCTGGCATTCGTTTTCTGACGCTGTAAAATTGTCGAGCATGACAAAATTGTGTCCGAATTGGGCTGAGTTTGTATAGCCTGATCCTGGACTCAAAACGAGAGATCCAATCCTATTCTACCTGATACTGGATAGTGGGATTTAAAAAAAAAACTATATATAAAAAAAAAAGGAAAAGTATAGACAAGAACTAAGTGTATAGTAGCCTGATAAGATTGTTTGTTTAATGAACTAATACTTTGGGCCGTAGTGGTTAACACTGTCGCCTCACAGCCAGAAGGTTCCAGGTTCGATCCCTGGGTCGATCAGTGGTGCCTTTCTGCATGGAGTTCGCATGTTCTCCCTGTGCCTGCACGAGTTTCCTCTGGGTATTCCAGTTTCCACCCACAGTTCAAAGACATGAGGATTAGATTGATTGACTACTCCGGATTGCCCGCAGGGGTGAATGGTAAGTAAAGCTACAGTGGTGCTTGAAAGTTTGTGAGCCCTTTAGAATTGTCTACATTTCTGCTTAAGTATGACCTGAAACATCATCAACACATTAATAAATGACCGAGTGACAATCTGATGATGTTTCAGGTCATATTTAAAGCAGAAATGTGGACAATTCTAAAGGGTTCATAAACTTTCAAGCACCACTGTAAGTGCCTGTCTCAAGCCCGGATGAATTGGGAGGGTTGCGTCAGGAGGGGCATCCAGCAGAAAAACCCCTGCCGTGGATGATCCGAACAGGGCGCAGCCGGAAAAAGAAGAAGACGTGG
The DNA here is from genome assembly GCA_025674565.1 of Synodontis membranacea. NCBI lineage: Eukaryota > Metazoa > Chordata > Actinopteri > Siluriformes > Mochokidae > Synodontis > Synodontis membranacea. Next base: position 21,798,030 of record JAOVYU010000011.1, on the reverse strand, counting down.
TCTCGAGATTGCGTTTTTACACCGTCGCGTTTCGAACTGCGGTTTTCCATAGACAGTGTGCTAGAGAAATAGTTATCGCTACTGATACCACAACACTTAAAACTCTCAAATCGAAGGTAGTTTCGAAGGTGTTGATTAATTTTCCGTAACGGCAGCTCTGACAGCTGTATTTCAAATCACAGGTTTGTATGAATGTAATTGTTTTAATATTTTTGCTTCGTTAGTAACAGCTCAACTGTGAATGGTTAAAAAGTACAAAATTTGGATCTTTTCCTCTTTTTTTTTTTTTTTTGTCTTATCTTATGGTATAAGAGAAATAAAACGCCTCAGAATAGAAAAATGATCAACTCTGTGGCGGTAACACTGTGATGGATTATTTTACTAGAACGGCACAGCTTCCAGTGTTTGTTCTTTACGTGGTGCATGTAGTATAAAGCGAGTCTCCTTCACTGTCACATGCCACTAATGATCGGATGTATTTCGTGTGTTTTATGTGTTGTATGTTCTGTCTGTTTCCGCAGCTCCTCTACTTTGGCACGCTGGCGTTTCCTCGCTTCGATGGCTCCTACCTGCCCAAGCAAGAGAGTGAATTTGTTCATAAAGTCCTCGAGGAGCTGGATGCCTTCCAACAGAAAAACGATCAGAAAAGGTGGCTGAAAGACACAGTGATGCCAGAGTACATGCTGTCCATGACTGCTGTACACCTCATGCAGATCATTTCTAGCTCGTGTAGATTGTAGTGTCATGTAAAAATGTTGATGTCGTTGCAGTTGTTTTTAATCTCTCCATCCACCCATCATCTATACCACGTATCTGTTAAGGGTCGCGGCAAAGCTGGAGCCAATCCCACCTCGTCCATCTATCTCAGGGCTTAAGTATATTTGAAAAATATAGAGCAATGCTAAACAATGATTTTTCATTGTTACACCATTCCTTGAGCGGCGTTCAAAGCTGGTATGAATCTACCCCCAACGGACTGCAAAACGTGGTAGTCTGAGGGGGTTGAATACTTGAAAAAGTGGACTTTAAGAGCATATCGGTTTGTGATATAAATATAGTCTGTTTGAATATCATTGGTTATCCAGGTGAATCCGATCATATTCAGGGGGTCGAATACTTTTGCAAGACACCGCTGTTAACATCACATCGTTCACTAGATATTACAGGACGTGTGTAAAACTGAGGGTAGTGTAAAACTAACCTAGTTTCCTGTTCACATATGAATATATCAAATTTGGGGATTTGTACAGTATGTTCAGTTTTGTTTTGTTTTTTTTTGTCTTACTTGCCGTAAACACACAATTTTAACTTCACTGACTATTGAGTTAGTCTTCAGAGGACTGTTTAATCTCAGCCTGTTCACTTCTCTCCCAGCTCATTCTCAGGTATTTTTTTTGTACCTGCTTGGAAGATTTTCTAATTTCCCAGTACGCTTCCACGATAATGAACTTTTCTTGGCCTTTCTTTTTTATCTGACCACTCGCTCCTGTCCACATGCAGCTGATCCCTGAATACGGGTATGATCCCGGTCCAATACTGTATACACCAATACCTTCTCTACCTTCAGGATGCTCTTAACTCTCCTCTGTTGTGTTAAAAGATACCAGAACTCATTCATAACATTGATAACTGTCTATTTTGTGTCTTCCCCCCCCCATCCCGTCCACTTTCAGCATCATACTCTTCCCACCCTTGCCAAGTCGACTGCGGTTTCTGATCCACAAGACGGTAGAGAAGTTCCCAGAACTGAGCACGTTCTCCGTGGGTGAGGCATGGAGCCGCAGAGTGGCCGTCTGTTACACCGAGCTCAGGTACAGCTGGAACGACATCAAATCACACACTGTGTTCATGTTCCAGCGTTCAGTTTTGGCACTGCTGGGGTTTAAACTCACAACCTTCCAAAGTGACCTCCACATAATCCTAACCAATGACTTACACTTTCTACGAGTGCTTTTTTTCCTTTCTGTTTTTCAGTATAATAAGGCATGATTATTGTGCCGTGTGCCCAAGCCTGGTGTGTGTGTGTGTGTGTGTAAATAGATGGGGTTTTACGGTAACACGGCAACCACCGGGCGCTAAAAAAAAGTTTACATGCACACGTCCACATTATTTACACTATGTAACTTCTTTTCCCTATACAGGACGTGCCAAAAGGTCTGGATCTGGATAAAATGCTCAAATTGACAGCCTTAGACTCTGTGACACTTGTGTATGCGCTGAATTCGACCTTCTGTTTTGTTGGTTTGAAAGCCATCTCAGGTCTGACACAAAAAAAAGAAGTTCTGTATAAGGAAAGATTTATTCGTCTTGCAGAAGTCTGTTCAAGTAAAAAAAGAACTGATGTAAACAAACAAAAAAAAAAAAAACAACTATAATGTATAAATCAATGGGGGTGTAACAGTACACTGTCACATAATACAAGACTTTCACAAATGTGACAATATGCATCAAGGAAGTATATATAATATCAACATTCTATGAATTATGAATGTTATATAATTACACTGTTTTAAACACCAGAGGTCCCAAAAGGCGCATCCCACTGAGCCGAGGTTTTCCAACTGATTGTGAATCAGGGACCTATGTTCTGACCAATCTGTGTATGTGTGTGATGTTATGGACACACTCTAACATTACCAAAAGCACAGACTACCAAAACTAAACTGGATGGGCATTATTCTAATCCTGGAAGCTGCTTTGGTTCTTCTAAATTTTATGTATTTGCATGAATTAGATGTTTATATTTTTGAAACTACTTTATTGAATGCCTGGTCAGGGACCACCTGCAATGCCTTAACGCAGTGTTTCCCAACCTTTTAGAGCCACGGCACATATTTCACATTAGAAAAATCACAAGGCACACCACCAAACAAAAATGTCACAAAAGGTATATTTATTGAAATATAATGAAAATCTAGTCTCAAGTTACAGGAAACCCTCGTTTATCGCAGTTAATCCGTTCCAGACTCTACCGCGATAAGAGAATTTCTGTGAAGTAGTATTTCCGCGTAGTTAGAGCATTATTAAACCTGTTTACGACCTTCTAAATACGGTTTTTAACATTATTAGAGCCCTCTAGACATGACATAACACCCAATTTTTGGATAGAAGTTAATAAAAAATAAAAATAATTGACTCAAGACAACCGAGCGCAACCCGCATTTTCACTGTCTCGATCAACTTTTTTAATGAATATACTGTTTTTGAAAAAAAAATTCTGTTTCGCGGGTTTACTGTACTCAGTTTACTCACTCAGTGTGAACCCTGGGCCTGTTTCTTTGAACACAAAGCTAATATTCTTGCAGGAACTGAAGAAAGACACACACAAAGATCTTCCTCAACAGCTCTCTCTTTTTTTCCGTCTTTATAGCAGCCATGTTTGAAAAGCCCACCTCGTATAGATAGGGTGTGAAAGGGAGCTGGACTGAAATAGCTTTGTTTGCCAGAATGGGGAACTCCTTGGCAGCAGTCAGCCAACAACTGTCCAAAGGTAGATCAGGAAAGCTCAGTTTTAGACCACAATTTTGTCTCATTTCAGTTATTTCTTCCTATTTCTCCTGCAAAGTCCTGTCCTTTCCAACTGCAGTTGAGCTGTATGGGTTCCTAAACCCAGTCAAGGCAATCAAAGTGAAGGGAAATAACATGACAACTTCTGCTCAAGACTTTGTAGATGTTTACCTAATTGTCTCTCACAGTGCAGCACTGTCGACACCCCGCCATTTCTGGGTGCGTGGGAACATGTTAAGGTTGGCACTTCCGACATGTTGTTTCCAGAGCTGCACCTTTGAACAAAATCCCTTTATTTTATCAGGTTTTCATTTCGGCCTTGTATCCGTGCGTTCAGGTCATTCAGATGTTGAAATATATCTGCCAGATATGCCAGTCTTGCACACTTCTCTTTACTCGAGAGCAACTTGGCGTCATCGTACTTCTGATTTGTCAAAAACACGTAAAGTTCCTCCCGCAGCTCATATACACGGGCTAAAACTTTGCCACGGGACAGCCACCGGACCTCTGTGTGGAGCAATGACTTTATGTTGCGCTTCCATTTCCTCACACAGTGATGTAAACATGTAACTTTTTTTCAGGTCTCGTCTTCACAAAGTTTATCCTGCGCGCAACATCTTCCAGTACAGCAGCTAGGTCTGCCGGGAATGTCTTGGCAGCTAGTGCTTCCAAGTGCAGAAAACAATGCGTCGTAGTGACATCTGGATGATGCTCTTTCACTCGGTTTACAAATCCTTTGGCGTGCCCGAGCATGGCAGCTGCTCCACCGGTGCAAACACTTACGCAGTTTTGCCACCTCAGTCCTCTTTGTTCAAAGTACTAAGACACAACTTGAAACATTTCCTCTCCTGTTGTTCTTTCTGGCAGTTCCTTGCAAAACAGAAAGTTTTCTCTGATGATGTCTCCATCTACAAAGCTCACATTTGCCATAAGTTGTGCATGTCCAGTGATATCCGTAGATTCATCGATTTGCAATGCCAATTTGCCACTAATGCGCAACTTTTCCAAAGCTATCTTTTCGATGTCCACAGACATGTCTTCAGTATGTCTGGAAATTGTATAATCTGAGAGAGGGGCTCGGGCTATTCCTTTGACAGCACCAGGGCCGATAATCTCTTTTAAGATAATCTTGCAGGCAGGCAGTATTAATGTCTCTGCTACGGTGTGTGTCTGTTTTGATTTAGCGATGAGTTCAGCTACTTGGTAGCTAGCTTTAAGTGCTTTCTCACTCGTCTTGGTGGTTTTCCTCATTAACACTGCCTGTTTCTCAGCCTGTTCACGCAGTTGAACAAAACAGTCCATGTTCTTGAAGTGAAGTGATGGTGAAGTGAAGGCTTCATCTGGGTCTGTATATTCTCCAAGACCCAGGTCAGATTGACTACTTTTTCTTTTCAAATATTTATCCATCGCTATTACCTGTGGCGTTGTCTAACTCTGTTTTACTGGCAGTTGGCAACCCATTTAATTGGAGCAAGAAGTTGTACTGCCCTCTAGTGACAACAAAAAAGAGCTCTTTCGTAGCTTTCAACACCAGCGCTGCTCCTCTGTGACCTACAGCGCCCGAGAATGAGGCCACAGAAGTCGGGCACGTTGGAGCTCTGTTTCTCGGACATTTAGTTCGGAGTTCGGAGCTCATTATTTTTCAGTCGGTCAGTTTCCAAGCCCCTGGGTCGTAGACATGGTTTATTCATTTGAAGAATGAATACATTTATTTGTTAAAGCTATGGTGACCCTGTAGTAACCCCTGTAGTTTACAGCAGTTTTAAATTTGTTTAATTTTATGCAGGCAAGAATGTACATTGTTATGCTTTGTTTATGCCTCAGAAAATTTTAAAAAGGAGTGATCATTTTTCTTCATTCAAATTTCACATTCAAAAATTCAAAAACAGACAGATGATATGGCTCTTTAACATGAAATCTACTGTAATTTTATTGAAACTTAGATCTTTATCAGATTCCAAACACAAACTCCAAACTTAATACTGAAGAATTTATTTCTTCTTGTGTAAATTTCAGAATTAACATGATTTTATATTAAAGAACAAGAGATTCGTTGGCTCAGTATTTAAAAAAAAAAAAAAAAAAAAAATCACCTTACCGGCTTTGTAGAAAGACGCGTTTATTTGAGTAAGTATGATGCTATGTGGAACAGTCCACCAAAGGGGTCTCTCTCTCTCTCTCTCTCTCTTTTTAGAAACTTGCTACTTGCTTTGTATTAATGTTTTTGAGTTGAGGTATCGATACAGTTTTCTCACAAATATCCCAAGCAAACAGGATTCATCAATCATCAATCATGTTCATTCTACACGATTGATGACACAACGTGATAAAAATTGTGCGTTGGAACGTGTGACGGGTGTGAACTCGGCGTCATCACACACCGGAAGTAAACGGAATGTTCAACTTACAGGAGGAAAGGATTTTTTTTCTTTTGTTCAGCTGTCTGATTATCTATATGGTGTAGATTAAAAAAATTATAATTTGACATCATCTAAAAATGTTTTTTTTTTTTTTTTAAAAACAAAAACATCCTTTTATGAAAACTTTATTGGGATTTTTCTCTCGTTAAAGAAGGTT
>JAOVYU010000011.1:21611227-21626446 GCA_025674565.1 Synodontis membranacea | reverse complement strand
GTTTGTCACACTTAAATGTTTCAGAACATCAAGCAAATTTAATTTTGATTGATTTTATTTATTAAGGAAAAAACTAACCAAACCTACATGGCCCTATGTGACAAAGTAATTGCCCCTAAACCTAATAACTGGTTGTGCCAGCCTTAGCAGCAACAACTTCAATCGAGCGTTTGTGATAACTGGCAATGAGTGTTTCATATCACTGTTGAGGAATTTTGGTCCACTCTTCTTGTAGAATTGTTTTAATTCACACGTTCTTTTACAAGCATAAACTGCCTTTTTTAAGGTCATCCCACAGCATCTCAACTGGATTCAAGTCAGGACACTTTGACTAAGCCGCTCCAAAACCTTCATTTTGTTTTTTTTTAAGCCATTCAGAGGTGGACTTGCTGGTGTGTTTTGGATCATTGTCCTGCTGCAGAATCCAAGTGCATTTCAGCTTGAGGTCACGAACTGATGGCTGGACATTCTCCTTCTGGATTTTTTGGTAGAGAGCAGAGTTCATGGTTAAATCACAGCAAGTCATCCAGGTCGTGAAGCAGCTTCAGACCTTAACACCACCGCCACGTTTGACTGGTGGTATGATGTTCTTTTTAAGAAACGCTGTGATACTTTTACACCAGATGTAACAGGTCGCACTCCTTCCAGAAAGTTCAACTTTTGTTTCGTCAGTCCACAGGATATTTTCCCAAAAGTCTTGGGGATCATCAAGATGTTTTTTGGCAAAAGTAAGATGAGCCGTTGTGTTCTTTTTGGTCAGCAGTGGTTTTCACTCTGGAACTCTGCCATGCATGCCATTTTTGCCCAGTCTCTTTCTTATGGTTGAGTCATGAACACTGACCTTACAGTAAGGGAGGCAAAGTGAGACCTGCAGTTCACTGGATGTTGTTTTGGGTTCTTTTTTTCCCTCTTGGATAAGTCTTCACTGCACTCTTGGGGTAATTTTTGTAGTCTGGCCACTCCTGGGAAGGTTCACCACTGATCCATGTTTTCTCCATTCGTGGATAATAGCTCTTACCGTGGTACTCTGGAGTCCCAAAGCTTTAGAAATGGCTTTGTAACCTTTTCCAGACTGATAGTTGTCAATTACTTTGTTTCTCATCATTTTCTGAATTTCTTTGGATCGCGGCATGATGTCTTCCTTTTTGGGATCTCTTGGCTACTTCACTTTGTCTGACAAGTTCTGCTTCTTCAGTAATCAGGCCTGGGTGTGGCTAGTGAAATTGAACTAACAAGGGGGGCAATTACTTTGTCACATAGGGCCATGTAGGTTTGGAAAGTTTTTTTTCCTTAATTTTTTTTTTTCCTTCATAAAAACTGCATTTTGTGTTTACTTGGGTTTTCTTTGTCTAATATTGAATTTTTTTTTTTTGATGATCTGAAACATTTAAGTGTGACAAAAAATAAGAAATCAGGAAGGGGGCAAATACTTTTTCATAGCACAGTACAATGTCTTGGCTGGCTAAATTTAGAGTAAAGGTGAATCTGTGAATATTACATTTTAGCCAAACTGCTCCATGAGGTCTGGTTTGTGATTCACTTCAGACAGAGTGGGAGGATGTGCACTTTTACTATAAACAACCTGTGTGTGTGTGTGTGTGTGTGTGTGTGTGTGTGTGTGTGTGTGTGTGTGTGTGTGTGTGTGTTTGCAGCGAAGAGACCTCTGGCTGTGGAGGACACATACTTGCTTTGTCCAGCTCCTGTACTGATGGAGGAGGGGACGTAAGTGTGCCTTCTTAATCCTCCTGCAAATCTTTTTTTTTTTTTTTTTTTTTTTTTTTTAAGTAATAAATAAAACGTTGGTGGAAAGAAGCACAACCAAGCCAGGAATCTGACTGGAAACATCTGTTTGGAAATATGCTTACCTGTTGAAGCTCTTTTACAGTAAACTAAAATAAATGAATGTCTAAGGGCAGTTACTCAGTTAGTAAGGAATAAAACACTCGTGGTGTGCTGTTAAAGTAAATAAATCAACACCATGGTGGTAGGATGCAGCCCTGACGTGACACAGAGTTACTGTTATCACCCTGAAGTTAGTTCATTTTTTTTCAATAATAGTACGCCTCAAAGAGTTATCCATTTATAGTTACATTACATTACAGTTACGTCCAGGAAACTAGTTTCTTCTTTTTTCTATCTCTATGTAGATCTGCCTCTCTCTTCGTCAGTCTGAATGATGGCATAAGTTTTATCTCCAGCTCAGTCAGTATTTCAGCACACGGATGTATGAATACAGTCCGAACCCTCAGCACCTCCACTAGCACAGAGCCTACCACTGTCACACTTCTGGACAATGACGGTGCTCCACCATCAGTCTGTACAGTCAGTACACACACACACACACACACACACACACACACTAGTTTCTAGTGGTGATAGTAACTAAACATAAGCATCAGTGGAAATGACCGTGTGTGTGTGTGTGTGTGTGTGTGTGTGTGTGTGTGTGTGTGTGTGTGTGTGTGTGTGCCTGCAGATAGATGGGACAGTGTTAGCCATTGCTCTACTCATCCTGCTGCTGTTGGTGATTCTGAGCCTGATTTGGTGGTTTTGGCCACTCTGCTGCACCGTGGTAAATTCATCTCTCTCTCTCTCTCTCTCTCTCTCTCTCTCTTTATTCAAACCCATTTACTCATTTATGATTCATTGCTGCATTTTGAAAAAAATTTCACGGGAGGACTGGCTTCCCATTTTGTCTTGAAACAATCTGTCTTATACATCCACGTCAGTATAGTCTAAACTGTGGAATTAAAGCTATGGTGTATTAATTCTGAAGACATTTTGTAAAAGGTATGGATGCTATGGAAACTCTTTGGTTATAGTAATATAGATCTAATACACTAAGTTTCTAAGGTTTGAAAAATAGTTTCCACCCTAACTGGGTCTTCATACTGTAAAGCAGATCACACTTTGTGTCTTCTCTTATTCTTTACAATTAACAACCATGAAAAATGGGCAGGAAGACTAAAACAGAAAGTTTGAAAAAAAATAAATAAAACAAAACTGTATCTAGAAGTCTTGAAACACACTGGGGAAAAAAAAACACACTTTTTGTCCCAACAGGTTATCCATGAACCACCTCCGCCTGTAGTACTGGACAGCTCGGTGAGACTCCACACACACACACACACACACACACACACACACACACACACACACACACACACACACACACAAATAATAAAGAAACTCCAATTTGCAAACCTTTGAAAAGCTCCAAAACACAAACCTCAAATAGGAGATGAAGAGGAAGAGCATAAATCCAAAAGACCCATATTATAATGCAGTGTGTAAGGATACGGGTTAATGAAATAAAAATAAAAACCATTCCTAACAATTCCAGGCAAAGAAATCAAACCATTTGAGGACATTTCTGCTCACATATAATAAAATAAAGCACAGAGCTCTGACACTGTGCAAAGTCTGGCATTTTTAATACATCTGCATATGAAATACAGAGTGAACACCAAAACTCAAAATGGCAAAAGTTAAGAAAAAAAAACAAAACCACACACTCTTTTAAAGCATAGTGTGTGAGGTGGGCAGTTTGGAAAATTCCACGGTTTGCACATTTATTTGCCCTTTCTTCATCTAATGTCATTTACAGACGATTTGCCATTTGTGACTGGATTTTGTCGTTTTTGGTTTCCTTTTAGTGATCGCTCGCTGGCTCATAACCCTTCTTCATCTGTGCAGTTTTACCAGCTGAACTCACTTTCAACGTGGCCCTATAAATGTTCTGTTTTTGTTATTTATGTATTCTTTCAAGCCCCACCCTGTTTTAAAGCAGTCGAACGCATTTACAAATATGTCCGAATACGAACATTTCTCTTTCATTATTTTGCCACAGTGAAGATGACGAATTGAGTGAGAGGTTTGAGAAGAGAATTGCATGCGTAAGTTTGGAATTTATTGATTTAATAGTCCAAAACCTCTTGATCCAGATGAGTTCCAGCACTCGAAATCCACAGGATCTTGAAAAACAGGAAATGCCAGAGGCAGCAGTAAAAGGGCATGAAAGGATATCGGTACCTTATTCCTTACCTGTTTTGACCAAATGTTTATTGCGCAAAACTTTGAAACTTGCTTTAATACATTCTTGTCTTCTTCTCCTTGGTTGAATCTACTTCCATTTGAAGTAACATTCCATCACGTAATCAGCTTAAGTGCAGTGCATCTTTAAAGCGTTATCTCAAAACCTGAGGTCACTCAAGATCCCTGTATGATAGAAATCTGACTAAAAGGAAAGAGATGATGCAAATCACAGAGGCTGAGTTGCTATTAGAATACCTGATAAGAATACCTTGAGCTGCAAGTGCATACTCGTGTAATACACACTTCTGAGTCCATCCATCCATCGATTATCTATAGCGCTTATCCATTTCGGGTCATGGGGACACTGGAGCCAATCTCAGCTGGGTACCTCTTGGGCAGGATGCCAATCTATCGCAGGGCTAACACAGAGATGAACAACCATTCACACTCATATTCACACCTATTGGCACGTTTGAGTAGCCAGTTGACCACATGTCTTTGGGCCGTAGGAGGAAACCAGAGTGAGTTCGCGGAGAGATAGGGATAGGCACAGGGATAACATCCAAACTCCACTCATAAACCTTTTCCACAGTTAGAGAACAGGTCCTGTTTGGTTCTCATACCAAATTTTGCTCGTAGCTTTTCGGCCAGAAATAAATTGGTTCGGAACCAAAAGTTGGAAGTTGAAAAGTTGGTATCTGGTTTTGAACTGTGATGACATCACACCACAGTGCACACCAGAGCAACGGAGAAAACAATGGAAAAGGATAAACCAACAAACATCTACAATAACAGAACAATAGCTCAAGGTAATCAATGTGATCCGCCATCTTGCTACTACTGTTTACTTCCTTTGTGCATTCTGTTATGCCCTCCGTTGATGACGCATCCTTGATTACAACGGTTCTGCTTAAAACTGTGGAAATGCGGACTGGTTTGATAGCTGGCACGAAGGTTCAAAGAAACCTGAATGGATCCAGCTCAAGAACACGCTCCCTGTTGGTGGAAAAGGGGTAAAGGAAAGGCCCTAGTCGCCCCCAGGTTCAAACCCAGTACTCTCTTGCTGTGAGGTGACAGAAGTTTGAACTTCTGCAATGAGTCTTGTACAGATACAGATATTAGGCTTGCACACAAATTTGGCACAGTAGTAATATGACACAGTGTGTGTTGCTTAGTGTGGGAGATGACACCATAGTCACGTTTCAAACCCAGAATTTCTGATTCACCCTTAGTTTCTGAAACCCTTAGTTTAAATAATTCAATTCTGTGAATAGGACCATTAATATACTAATTATGAAACGGTTCTGTAAAATTCCATTTCTAATTCAGTGACTCACTTGTTTAAAAGAATCCAATCGGTAAAGTGAATCACTAATTTGGTGTGTTACTTGATGTTTAAAACAATTATATCGGTAGTGTAAAATGTAATGCATAATCAGTGTAACTAAATAAAACGTAACCAATTCGGTTTACTCTTCTGAACTACGCCTCTCTCTTATCTAAAGGATGAAGAAGAAGAAGAAGAAGATGGCTACCTAAAGAAAAAATGGCCGACCGTGGATGCATCCTATTACGGAGGAAGAGGAGTGGGGGGCATCAAACGCATGGAGGTGAGGAAGAGATGGAAGGGGTGAGGTTGATCATATGAAATTGAGCGAAGGCGCGATCTCAAATACATATTTATTAATCTGCTCACAAGTTTGATAACTTGATAACTTTACAAAATGAAAAAAAAAGGCAGAGTCCAGGCTGTACTTCATGGACTCCTGGGGATCCTCGGACCCCACTTTGAGAGCCACTGTTCTCCAGTATAGATCATTTTAAATAATGTTGCAAATGCAAGAACTGAGCAATAACAAGATTGTGGTTATTTTCTATTTTAGTGTTCATTGTTGTTTTCAACAATTCAACCCAGAGAAATCTAGTAAATACTGTATGTTTCTAGGAGGTCTATAAGTAATTGTGTGTGTGTGTGTGTGTGTGTGTGTAGGTGCGGTGGGGTGACAAAGGATCAACAGAAGAGGGAGCAAAGCTGGAGAAAGCAAAGAATGCTCGAGTGACATTACCTGATGTAGAGTACGAGTTTGAGTTTACTCCTTCACGCACTCTCAATAACGGCACGCGCAAACCCATCTCCTCTCCTAAATGGTACACTCCCATTAAGGTAATAAAAAAAAAAGCCCACACATACACACATATTCACATTTTTACATACATTCCTTAAAATGACAGAATAACAGAAACAGTAAATTAAGCGACTATTATAAACGTAAACCTTATTCTTTCTCTTCAGTAGCTGTTTACAGTGAGGTTCTTTGAAATGAATATAATAAAGAGAACTAAAAATTGAATTCATTTAAACAAATAGTTTTAAAGAATCAACTCAATAAATTTAATCATTAGGATTGCGAGCTCGGGGATGTTCAAAAGAATTAAATCAGTAAATCAAATCTCTAATACAGTTAGTTCAGGCATGTTCAAAAGAATCAAAAAGTAAACTGAATCACAAAAAAAAGTAAGTTTAATGATGTTTAAAAGAATTCAATCAGTAAATTAAATCAATGAAACACAGAGTTTAATAGAATCAATTCAGCAATGTAGGTCAATAATATAATGCCCAGAACTGACATTATACTGATCCTTAAATCCATTTTCTATACTGCTTACTAATTGCCCCAGGCAGGGTACACCGTGGGCAGGTCACCAATCCAGAGGGGAAAAAAACAACCATTTACACTCATACCTATGAGTATATTAGAGTAGCCACTTGAACTAATCTGTATGTCGTTAGAATGTGAGAGGAAACTGGACTATTGATCAGAAGATCATGAGTTCATATCCCAGCACTGCCAAGCTCCCTCTGCCCAAAAGCAATGAGATAAATGTAAAATGAGATAAATGTAAAATGAGATAAATGTAAAATGTAATATCCTTTCACTTCTGTAAGTGGTTCTGGATATGGGCATCTGCCAAATGCCATAAACGTAAACATAAATGTAAATGTAATACAGCAAGTTTAAGAATTAAAGATTTGTACTAGTAAAACAAAGTATTATTACAGAGCGTTTCATAAACCACTAAAAACAGTGAGTTTAATTTGATTGTCCTAAAGAATCAAATCAATAAATCACTACTCACTGAGTTTAATGATGGATTCGTGGTTTGGGACGCGTCCACAGTTCACCGGCTTACAAAGTCGCCCTAGGGTTAGCATCTAGACGGCTTCATGGAGAACAGACTGCAACATCAGAGATAATCATCACATTATCACACACGCCATAAACAGAAACAGTAGAACTGTATATGAAGAGTATGTAAGAAGAGGTCAGTATAGCAGGACATTATGACAGTGTGTGTACAGAGCTGTGATGTGGCGTTCCTGAGGAGTCAGATAGCTCGGTTGTCTCGTCATTCGACTATCAGCTGCGCTGACGCATGAGATCACAGTCATTCCAGTTTAATCTAAAGCAGACAATGAACTGAGCTCAACTCTGGTCCTTACTACATACACTCCTCTACAACTGCATGCGAAAGATTTTCAGGAGATTTGGTGAGCACCTCTGAGACACAGAGAGAGATTTGACATTAATACATTTTCCTGGACATGGAATAGTCTTGAAAATCTTTAGATTATTGATATGTAAGGGATATGTACTGTATAGTTTCTTCATTTAAGGCTTTGATTTTTTTTTTTTTTTTTTCTGGCTCAGAAATTAGCTTTGTCCCTACTCATGCTCTGATCCGTTTCCTTTACACATCAACCCTAAAGACATACAGTATGTGGTGTTAACAGAGTTTATATTAAAAATATACATATATCTTTATTAAAACTCTCATTCTTGTTTCGTCCCATTCTGCCAGCACAGGATGTTGTTTTTTTGTTTTTTTTGTCAGCGCACATCTAATGGTTTTGTTTGGTATCCGGTTTACTCTGGAGGATAATCGACCGGTCACAGATGAAAGTGTGTGCAATCTGGAAGCATTCAGCATTACAAAGGGTCTGCGCAAAGCACATTCCACACACACATGAGAAGGCTGCGGTTCCCTGTGTGTATCATCCCTTTGGCCTCCTTCGAAATTCACCACGGTGCAGAAAAAGTTCTCTAGCGGATTTCGTTTGATGTATTTATGATGATGTCACTGACTAGATCCTGTTCAAAGATGCTGCGAAGTCAGATTTGGTTTTATTAACACATCGTGGTGGCAGATAAAAAATAGAGAATGTTATAGTGAATATTTCCTCATCCTATTGTAGTTGTGTCCTAAAAGTGTACAGAATATCCAGTATTCTTATGAAACCACACAATTCACGCCAATAGTCCTATTCTGTAAACAGAATACCCATAAATCCCTACAGTATGCGGTGAAATTAGTTTTTGAAACATACCTACAGTGTGCTGATGATAAAGTTTGTATTGTGTTTATGTGCCGAATGTGTCTGTTTAATGCGTCTAATTGTGGTGTGTTTTTCAGGGAAAGCTGGACGCTCTGTTTGTGTGGCTGAGGAGAGGATACGATCGTGTTTCTGTGATGAGGCCTAAACCTGGAGAAAAGGTGACAAACTATTACCAAATCTGATTCATGGACCATTTATCACATACAGAATTAAAGAGCACAACATGCAGTGTCATACTACAAAAGTGTACGCCAAGGTTCGTACGGTACCTTAACAGGACTCTGACAGGTGCCTACAACCCAACACATCTCATGTGCTCAGCGAGTCCTTCTGAGATCCCTAGTTTCCCATACCACCATAGGGTCCACTAGTGTTGCAGTATTTGAGACCAGTCTCTGTCTCGTCTTGGAATCAACAACATTTTTACTCTGTCTTGTCTCAGTCTCAGACATAGAGAACCCGGCATTTTATTTCAAGACCACAATTGTGGGGATAACAATAAGTTACCTGTGATTTATTTTTTAACATTAACATAAAAATTTTTTCCTGCTTCCCAATAACAAATGCTGAATAATGATGGTTAAGCTGATTTCGGCTCTTGGTGTTTGTTTGCATGTGGGAGTTTTTATGGGAACGTGGGTCTTTTAGGTCAATTTGAGAAGTGCCTATTGCCACGCTTTCACATTTTAAGCGTGTCATGCTGTGTGGGTCTTGCGCCGGTCTGGTCTTGGTCTTGACTCAGCCTTGCTTGTCTTGGTCTTGGGCTCAAAACCTCAAAGTCTTGGTCTTGTCTCAGTTTCAATACACTCTGGTCTTGGTCATGACTTGGTCTTGGTTTAGGTGGTCTTGACTACAACACTGGGTTCCACTGTAGGTTGGGTTGTAAGTTCTTATGCTTCCCATTTTGCCAACATCCTTCTCAGAGTCTTCCAGTCCCAGGGTCTTGTTTTTAGGTTCCCTCAGTACAATTTTCTAGGAATCAAACTTATCTTCTTCAAGTCCTATAGTTCTAAAACCATACAGTATATTCTCGGGGAAGTGTGTTACTAGTATCTTTGGCCTGATTTGCTGTCCAGTCATTAATGAATTTCAACCTACATAATTCATTGACAAAAAACAGACAAAAAGCCAGTTCTAGTAGCTTCTGGGTTATAAAGATAAATGGCAGACTGTCTGTCTCAGCCACTGTCATACTAATATGATGTACCAATATACACTAGATGACTTCGACATCTATTCCCAGCTGTGACTCTCAGCAGTCTCCTAAATAAAAGTTCTGCAGAAACAGAGCTCAGAAAAACCAAGCAGCGTCAGGCTTAATCAAGTTATTTAAGAGTGAATTAAATTAGTGTCTTCCTGACTCTGCATGAGAACTCTGCATGAGTTTGGAGGAGAAACAAGAGTAGAAAAAGATTTGCAGATGTTGGGAAAAAGAATGCCAAAGACTGGAGGAGACTGGTTTAGGCTCTCCTCTCTAAAGGAATGCAAATAATTCTCTAAGTGAGATCTGCTGAGAGCATTAGAGCCGAACACAGAAAGACAGCAGGTCTGCAGGCTGGGACATAAAGTGTGTGGAAGGAATGTACTTCGACTTTAAACATCTTTGAAAGATAAAAATCCTAAAAGCAAAAATGCTTCATTAAGAAGAGTTAATGAAGATGTAAGTGTGTGTCTTGGTGCTGAAAACTCTGATTAAATTCTAAAAGCGCTGCCCTTTGTATGGATCCCAGCTTTATGAGACTCACTCATTTTCTAAACAGCTTATTAATTGTGGGGAAGCTGGAGCCAGTCCCAGCCAACCACAGGTGCAAGGCAGGGTGCACCTTGGACAGGTTGCCAATGCATCACTGGGCCAACACAGAGACAAACAACCATTCACATCCATGTGCAATGTAGTGTAACCAATAAACTTGATCCAGAGGTGTTTGGACTGAGGAAGGAAACCCACAAAGTCACAGGAGAACACACAAAATCCAGAGAGAAACACGCAAAATCCAGAGAGAAAGACACGTTGGTCGACCTGGGGATTGAACAGTTAAAATACAAAAAGAGTCATATTATTTTGATGGCCAGTTTCTAGAAACCTCTCTGACTGCTGACCAAAATGAGATGGTACGTGTCCTCTGCTCTCTTGTGCCTCGCCGCGTGATGGGTGTGTCTGTCTAGAATGCAGGATGTGAATAAACCTGTCAATCGTGAAATCCCTGCTTTCAAATAAATGATCTTCTCAGTCACATAGCCTTGTGATGCCTAATGACACACATTCCTGCTCAGATGTCCTACTTAAAAAAAACAAACAAACACAGTCTATAAATATAGAGGTGAAACACTCAAAATTAGCTGCAGAAGACAGAAGAGGGTTGTCGTCCAGATTGATCTGTGTGTTTCATGTCTGAATTTAGAATCAGATTTACACTATTTTTCTAAAAGTTTGTGCCAACTTGACCATCATAGAGCTTTCTTTGTGCACAAGTGCACTGTCGTGCTGGAAATGGTTTGTTCCCCAGGGTAGGGAAAATATAATGCTAAGACCTTCGATACAAAATTGCTTCTAATTTTGAGGCGTATGGGTGTGGTCTTCAGGTGTCCACATACTTTTGGCCATATACTTTATTTCAGCAAGTCCTGGAACTAAGGTGCAGACATACATGAACAAGATAGAGCAATAGACAGTATATAAACAATTTTTTTTTTGCGTATACGTTCTTGGATGCCACTGTAAATACACATCTAGCTCTCTTGGCCAATAAAAAGTTGCACGGCACTTTATATTATACTTTATACTTAATATTCAGATATTTTTGACAGAGTTTTTTCCTGCTTCAAAGACATAAGTAACAATTGACAACCTGCAGAAAGTAATGGAGTAAAAGTAGCATATTTTGCTTTGAACTGTAATGGAGTTAAAGGATATAGTCTGCCAAAATGGAAATACTTTAAAGGGTGTAAGAGTCAATGTTTTATTCCTTAGCTGTACAAATAACCTGGAAGATATGATAAAGACGGTTGATTAAGCAAATCACTGCGAAAAACCCATATGGAAATCTGGAATTCTGTACGACAACACTCGTTTGTGTTTGGACGTGCCTCCTGTCAGTCATTCTTTAGACGCTCTATTCTACAGTAGGCCCCAGTAGATCCTGGGGCGGAGCTTCATTAACATAAGTGAGAATCATTTATCACCTAACAGGTAGATCTTGAAAAAAAGAACCTAATGCACCTTTAACAAACAAAAAAGTACTTCAGTACAGTAACAAAACACAGTACTAACTACCAACTCCTGACAAATTAGCCATCACATATTCTGAATCTGCAGATTTTTGCAGATTATTGCTCATTTTTCACAAGTTTTCAGAATCTGAATTTAGCTAAGTAGTGCACACTAGAGTTAAAAATGAAGATGTAAATGAACTCTAAGTTTGTCTTATTTTTTCCCCCTTAGGGTCGCTGTATGAACTTCTCCAGGGTGAAATCATACCCTCCTCCTCGTTATCCACACAATAACAACAAGAACAAAAACAGCACAGGGCACATCTACAGTTTGCCCCTCAATTCCACTCCACCTGCCCCAAAATGCAAACTGCCTCCCACCCCAAACTGCATTTACTCTGCCCACTCTTCATACCCCGACCATTTCTCCTACCCCTCCTACCCTTCTCATTCCACAACCTCCTCTCTTCCTCCTCTCCCCTCCACTCCACCCCCTTCTGCCACCACTCCACCTCCATACTCTCCTCCACCAACTAGATCCCCACCCTCCTTACTGCCCTCACCCCCTTCTCCTTCTCCTCCAGGTATTCAATCTTCAGCGTTACCAACTTCTTGTCTGGCTCCACCTCCTTACTCGGCTCCACCCATGCGAGCTCCTCCTCCCTCCCGCCCACCACCACGTCCTTCTAATTAAAGGGGAGGGGCTACTGAAGTGAGGCAGAAACTGCCACTGTACTTCTTTCCTGTTTCAAACGTGTCCATATAAGCTGTGGTGGACCTTAAGTGGACCTTATAAACAACTTATTCCATCGTTTTAAAAAGGAAACCACAGCAAAGCACTCTGGGTATTGTTATGCTTTTGATGATGACAAGCATGTAACTCGATCTAACAATGAAACAAGAATTAAGCGTAGTGTAAATGGGAAGACTTTTGGAATCATGAGATCTTTCATTGGCTTCCAATCTTTATCTGATCCCTTTGGGGGAAAAAGACTGCACAATCATCGCAACTCTGGAAATGTGGAATGGAGAGTGGATTGGAACAAGGAAATGTGGAACATTCCAAATTAAGCCTATTCATGGATCGTTGGGGAATATGGATTCAGCTAATGATGTCATGGTGTTACAGCAGCTGACCAATCAGCAGCTTTGCTTTAACTCATACTAAGTAGAACTGCACAAGCATTTGTCTATCTTTCTTGCATTTTTCTATAGTTTTTTTTTATTCCAGTGTTCATTCCTTTTCATCTTTTATTTTCCTTCATTTACTTTTTTCCTCAATTCTTTCAGCACAGCCTTGTATTTCTCCATTCTTCCATTTTCTTTCTCCCTGCATTATTTTATCACATCACTTTTTCTTCCATTCCTTTCACTTTAATTCTGCTTTTTTAATCCCAATTGAACTTTCTTTCAATCTATCATTCCTCCAGTTTTCTTCCTTCCTTCTTCTTTTTTTGATCCCTGCATAAATATTTTTCTTTACATTTATTTCTGCCTTCTTGCTCATATTAAGAGCAACAGCAATCCTCCACATCCTTTTGTACTTGAGAGAACACAGACTCTGCTTTCTACTTTCAGAACACTCAGCGTGTGTTTGCACAGATGTTTGCTATAGATGTTATAGATGTTACAGATGTTAAGGTGAAATGAGGTGTTGGGTGTTAATTTTGTACAAAATGGAGACTTTAAATGTGTATATACAGCAGTATCATCTTCCGGACAGAAACGCAATAAACGTTGGCAACGTTCTGCTTTCAGTTAATGATAATGTTACATCAAGTAATATAACCATTAATGATTCATTTCTGATATTTGGCTATTCATGTGGGAAATTGCAGCAGTGGTGAGCATATTGTCAAAATGAGCAATTGTTCTCAATAATTTCCTTATTTTGAGAACTTTATCTGTATTTTCTGGATGTAATCTATCTTGCTTATGAAAATACGACTGCAGCTCTTTCTATGTGAAGATTTTTGGGGGGCATTAATGTAAAACAGAGCATGTTTTGTACATTCTAACTTAATCTGATCACAGTTCACCATGTAACTGTACACAGCAAATACAATTTTTTAAAATAATAATAAAAAAAAAATCTAAATAAGCCAGCCTGTATTTTGTCATGTTTTTCTTTAATATTTGAGTGACCATTTTACCCTCAGTCTCATTCTGTAATTTATGAACAGATATACAGACATGCATCGAGAGAGACAGGTCAACAGAAATGGATACATACTAGTACACAGGCAGACAGATAGACAGACTGACAGATAGACGAGATTATGAGTTCCTGTCCCTTGTGTTTGTAGTTTATTAAGCTCTACACACACTGTGTTTACTCCATTAGGTGTTAAAAGAAAGTGGAGGCAAAATCGAACTCCTCTCGAGCCTGTGCTGACACAGCAGGTTTCACTCTGAGACACTTAAGCCGTAAGTGACATAAGAGTGGAAACGGAAAATTTCTAAGAGCCAGCAGACGCTGACGTCAGATGCTCACATGGCCAATGAACACTGCAGGAGAAGCAGAACCCGAGCCAGGAACTACTTCATACACGTTCACTCAGAAGAGATCTGAAATTCCCCTCCACCTTTAAACAGTACTGCATTGAAGAACAAACTTTATATTTACAAATAATAATGAGCCGTTCATCTGACAAATATGAAGGCAAAAAAATGCACCAGAATCTTAAAAAAAATAATAAAATCCTAGAAGTTGCTTTAAGAGGTCTTTAAAAAAAACGAAAACACTGACCTATATAACTGAATGATCTCAACATTATACGCTGAATGCTGTTCTTACTGTTTTCTCCACTCACCGTGCACTGCCTTTTTAAACGTGTAACGGTTTCCCTTTTCACATCTGAACTTCTGCTGTCTTCCTAGCTTGCTGTCTTTGATAATATCCTCATTATTCACTGCAGAGGCATAATCAAGTCAGAGTGACATACATCCATGTAGTTTGAGTACATGTAGTTGGATAAAACATATTTAATTTTCCTGCTTGCATTTTCATTCCGAGAAAGTTATTTATTTTATTCTTTAACAAAGCGCATGTTGTTAATGAAACAATACTAGAGTACCAAATACAAATGTCACTACATATTTATACTTGTATATAAATGCAACAATGAAACAATCTTATAAATCACAAAAATTGTAAACCTGAAGCTGAATGATGAGTACAATCCTTAAATTACCGCTACAAATCTTACAGCTTTGCATAATAAATGGCTCCAGAAAGCTGAGGGGTGGGGTCAGGAGAATGGCTCCAGAAAGCTTAGGGGAGGGCAAGAGGAATAGCTCCAGGGAGATGAAGGGCAGATCCAAGGATAGACGGCTTCAGAGAGATGAGGGATGGAGCCAGAAGAGTAGGTGCCAAGAGTTGAGGGGTGGGGCCAGAGAAATGGCTCCAGCGAGCTGAAGGGTAGGGCCAGTGGAATGGCAAAAGAGAGCTGAGGGGTGGGGCCAGCGGTATCACTAGAGAGAGATGAGGGGTGGGGCCAGTGGAATGCGTCATTTCGCCAAGCTGTGCCACTAACACGAATTACGAATGATTTCATATCGAGCTCCCACCTGGTTTT
>JAOVYU010000011.1:21557131-21575322 GCA_025674565.1 Synodontis membranacea | reverse complement strand
CTTTAGTTATGTAGCCTTGTGACTGTCTCATTGTAAACGTTCTGCCTGATGCGTAAATATTGGCACCCCTGCTTTAGTTACACAGCCTTGTGAATGTCTCATTGTAAACGTTATGCCTGATTCATAAATATTGGCACCCCCTCTTTAGCCTTGTGAGTGTCTCATTGTAAACGTTATGCCTGATTCATAAATATTGGCACCCCCTCTTTAGTTATGTAGCCTTGTGAATGTCTCATTGGAAACGTTCTGCCTGATCCGTAAATATTGGCACCCCTGCTTTAGTTACACATCCTTGTGAATCTCTCATTGTAAACGTTATGCCTGATTCATACATATTGGCACCCCTATTTTAACACACACACACACAAAAATACAGAGCGCAGTTAGGCTTTATTTTAGATAACAACAGCAAGAGGGAAAAAGAAGGGTTCATTGTAGTTCAGTCTAAGCCACAACTACACAGAGAAGGAAATTATAGAAGGGTTGCCCTGCATAAAGCTCTTACTGTAAGACTTACTCATTTGTTAGGGTTCAGTAGAGCAAAACACACACACATACCTGTCCACAAATATGACTTTCACTGCATTCTGGACAAGCAGGTGAGTGCGTAAAATACAGTGTGCCAGAGTACAGGGTGTGGTGGCTCTGTCGGCTCATGGTTTGGGTCCACTTGTCTTTTTAGACCAGGCATTTCACTCACTCAATTTCTATACCACTTATCCATTGCAGGCCAATCTCAGCTGACTACAGGCGCAAGGTCACCAATCACAGGTCTAACACAGAAACGAATAACCATTCACACTCAAACTCACACCTATGGGCAATTTCGAGTAGCCAATCAACCTAATCCACATGTCTTTGGACTGTGGAAGGAGACCATGCAAACTCCTCACCGAAAGGCACCATGACATTTGACCTCATGCTGAGGAACTACCACTGGGCCCTGTTCAAAATTTTGATATAACCCAAAAAAGATATCGTATTTTGATCATTCCTAAATCAATACAAAGTACTTACACCTCCTGATGGACATGGCTTGATGAGAATGAAAATAATATACATCATAGATTTATAACCTTCATCCTAACCAAATCTCAACTCAGATGAACACGTAAGGGAGATTTTAAAGGCGATGTGTTAGATAGAGTGCTCAACCACCATCACCAAAACAGCTGGTGACGAAAGTGTTCGTCACTTTAATTTAGGCTAAGGAGCATTGCAGCTCTTATGGAGGTGGACCAACATTTTACCAACTTTTTGTTTGCTTGGCATAAAGGTCAGCCATTGTGTGCATTGTATTTTTGGCCTCAATTCGCTGTTTCCGCTTCCTACTGGTGGTACTGCGCAATGTGCTCTTCTCATTAAATACAGTTCTGCCCCTCATAGACAAGACCTAAAATACATATCATATTCTTATTAAACGCATTTCCCCATATATGGCTCACAAACATTAGAAATAACACAATAATGCTTGTTAAGAATTGCTGGAACATTTCCTTTATTAATCTCCGTTTAAAGGATATCATTACGCACCGTGCTGCTTTAATTGTTCTTTATGGCTCTTTTGCATGAGAACTCAGGACTTTGGGATATTGTATCTCTCGATTAAATCAAATCAACACCTGCAACCTTTAAAAAATTCTCCAGAGTTCAATATTCCTCTGGAAAAACTGCTGTTTACCAGATTTGCTGGTTAATCACGTAAAAAAAACAAAACACCAGATACTTACAACACAAAATACAATATTACTACATTGCCAATATAATGCGTATAATGTATATTACATTTGTAACATTATATGCTATACATGTCTAGATGATATGTCACGGATATAAAATATTCATAGCCCTTTTCAAAGAGTCCACAACTGAATTCATACTCACTATAGTACATTCACTATAATGGCCAAAGATTTGTGGACACCTGACCATCACACCTATACTGTATGTGGTTCTTCCCCAAACCGTTGCCACAAACTTTGAAGAACACAATTGTATAGAACGTCTTTGCATATCGTAGATTTACAGTTTCAGTTCACTGGAATTAAGGGGTCCAACCCTGTTCCAGCATGACAACGCACCTGTACACAAAGCAGGCTTCTTGAAGACATGGGTTGCCGGGGTTGGATTGGAAGAACTCGAGTGGCCTGCACAGAGCTCTGACCTCAACCCCGCCGAATCAAAATTGTGACAACCTCAGTTTCTCCATTACATCTAGTTTCCATCCAGATGCTGTGTTTCATTCCAGTTAAAGACTGATGAGTATCATATTCCCCTGGGTTTTATTACAGAGGTAGACAACACAGTAATCCGGATGCCCGAGCAGTTTTTGGGTCAGCCAAGCAGATTTCGTGTTTTGCATGTCCCATTCATTGCTATAGCTCATATTCATAGTTTATGCTTTAACTTATTGTTGCTGGGCAAACAAGTAAGTTCAAAAAAGAACAATCCCTACTCCTGTATGTACTGTATATATAACACTATATGAACAAAAGTCTGTGGACACCTGATCAACATACCCAAATTATTACCAAAAAACTTGAAAAAGAAGCACACAATTGTAGCAATGAGAATTCTCAATACTGGAACTAAAGGACTCAAACCTGTTCCAGCATGACAATGCATCTGTGCACAAATGCGAGCTCCATGAAGACATTGTTTGCAAGATTAGTGTGGAAGCTGTTGAGTGAACCCTGACCTCAATCCCCCCCTGAAGACCTTCAGGATGAACTAGGACATCAACTGTGCCCCAGACTACCCATGTTGTTTGTCCATGTTGCTTAATCGAAAAATCCCTACAGCCACACTCCAAAATCAAGTGGAAACCTTTCCCAGAAGGAGTTGCTGTGATTGATGCCTTCATTCCTGAGAGCTAGTTTTGCTTTCTTCGTCTCCTGGCCACGGACGGCTCTTGCATCATCAGGATTCGAACTCGCAATCAGTGGATGACGGGCCAACTCTATTAAACAGAATCAAAATGACTTTGAAAAAAAAAAAACCAAGAAGTGAACAGTAGACTTCATTTTAAATGAGGAGTCATCCTAACACTAAATACTGGAATCCTGAATAATATCACACTGAGGAGAATGCACAATTCGATAACTGATTCAAGAAAAAAAAAAATCTTTTGCTTTGTGTACTCAGGGTTTTGGACCCTACATTTCACTCATTTTAGTATTAGCACCACGCATTCAGGTTCATATTTTGGGCATGAAGACTTTAAGTGGCTCATTCTCATGCACTTTATCTAGGAAGCCGAGGTTGAAGTAAGGATAGAGGGTCTCGTTAAAGGTGTCACGGAACGTGTAGAGGTGCGTCATGCTCTCAGCATCGTAGAACGACACGAGGCCTCTTTTATAGTCCAAGTACACACCGATGCGCTCCAACTGCTCGTGCAAGGACAGGACGGTGGGAGGCCACGTCCCCGCCATGTACTGCACACCATAGGAGAGCGAGACGGTCCAGAAGCCGTTGGCGGGCAGCGCTTTGATCACACCTTTCCTGGCGACGGATTCTCGCGCCACGCCCACCGTCCACACAGCGCTGCTCGACACCTCAATTTCCCAGTAGTGGCTTCCGTGGGTGAAGCCTTGACTGCCGAGCAGTGACAGAGCGGCGTCGAAGCGCTGTGGGTTGTCACGTGCAGAGCTGTTGAAGGTCTGGTAGCGCACGCAGGTGAGTGACGGGGTCACGCTAAGCCACGGGTTTGCTGTGCTTGAGTTGAACGTGATGGCCGATGGCACTGCACACAATTTATAAAGCAAAACAATAAAAACATCACTGATTACGAATGGCAGAACTAACCATCCCAAGAACTCATTTTCTAAAAATATACTCACATTTTCATTATAGAATAATTCATGAATTACAAAGAGACTTAAAAATTGATCAGCCAGGCAAAATCAAAGATCAATGATCTTATCATGTGGATAAAATAGTAAAGCACGTTAGTTAACTCCCAATCTACAGTAACTCATCAGGCTGGTACAACGGGACAGAACGACAGTATGTGCACATTAGGGGAAAACCTGGATAGAGGCTGCCTTTGAGAGATTTCCAGACGCGATACTGAAGCGGCCCAGCAAATCGACCTTCACACAGCTGTGGCGGTGTCAGAGACGGTTTCTCAAACTTCAGCGGCTGCCTGAGACAGAGTAGATAATAAAATCATGTAAATAGAAACAAATAGAACAAACCGACATATAGAAACCAAGACAAACGGTTCTACAAACACGTAGATACAATATCTCGCAGAGGGTAAGGGAATTTGAATCAGAGACGTGACCGAGAGGCCAAGGATAACATGATGCTATCAGCACCATGCTTTACATTGGGAATAGGATTCCCAGGGTGATGAGCAGTGCTGGATTTCCACCACCAGTAGCACTCTCAAGGCCATTAAGCTCAGTTTCGGTTTCATCCACCCACAGAACCTGTATTTTACCGAGTCTCCAAACTGTCTAACTCTTCCATAAAGCTGTCCGGGCAATGGTTATCTTGTGAACAGCATTCCTCATCTGAGGTGTGGATCTCCCCAACTCCTTCAGATCCCTATCCCTTTCCTACTGGTTGCTTTTCTAACTAATTCCCTCCATACCAAGCCCACAACCTCTGCATTCTAATTCCTGAAACATTTCCTTGGTTTACTCCTTTTCTTTGTGCATGGGCTATGACTTGAAATGTAATTTCATTAATATAGGAATGGGATTTAGGGAAAACAAGTTAAACAAAACAAATCTAAAATCTGAAATATCCCTGGATTTTTCTCTCACCTTTGAAGGAGAGTCTTTATGTTCTGTAAGGAAAAAGGAAGTAAAGACACTGATTAGTTTGGCACAGGTTAAAGTCTTTCCACATGAGATCAGCCCACTCCGACACACCGCCCCTTACTTTGTCCAGCTCTGGAAATCCCCCTGTCGTGCTCAACACAGCTGGCTACAAGGTTTTTTATCTCTCCCATCAGGACAGAGAGTGACATCACTTAATTAATCCCTGCTCTTCCCTTTCAAAGCGTTTTTCCCAGTCGGTCCCTCAGGTCCCTAGCATGCACTCGGCTCCAGAAGTCTGCGCGCACTACAAAGAAGTATTTTTGTAACACGGATGACTCAGGACAGCAGTGTGGCCCGAATGCAAGAGTTCTACTTGGGCGTTTACCAACATTACAGCCTAAAGCTGGGCTCAGGAGAAGACGTGGACACAATCAAGAGAGGTCTACACTAACAAACCAGGAATTAAAAAAGAGTAGGGGGGAAAAAAAAACAAGGACATAGCCCCTAGAAAACCAACATTTTTAAATTACTGCAAAAACACACCCAACTTGGCAAGAACTACACAAGGGGAAAAAAAGTCAGTGGGAAATAAGAAACAGGTGGAATCATGGGAGCATGAGTTAACAACCTAAAGTCCACACTTATTATTCAGCATTAGGAACCCAGTAAAATCCTAGTTTATTATTCAGTCACTTAAGCTACAGCATGTTAGTTGGTGAATGCTATGAATTCAGTAACTACACTAACCAATAGGCATGTAGTTACAAGCATGAAGGGTTAACCAGGACAGGAAACAGGGTTAATAAGGCCAGCTTCACACAGTATGGGAAGCCATATGGGTCAGACTTGATAAGACTATTTTTTTTTAACCCTTCTTGTACCCTACTTAGAACTAGGTTCCCTGGTAATCAATACAAAGTTCTCCTTACTGATCACCTTTATCCTAGGATGGAGCATTTCTATTCTCTTGGACGTGGACTCTTCCAGGATAAGATGGCTCACTGAATGGTTTGACGAGGATGAAAATAACGTAAATCATATGAGATGACCTTCGCACTCGCCAGGTCCAAACCCAACTGTACACTTTTTGAGCTTACGGAGCGAAGTTTTAGACAACACCGTCCATCACTATCATGAAAAGAGCAATATCTTTTGGAGGAAAAAGAGGGTTTTTTTCTTTTTTTTTCCAGCACAGCCTTAAAGACTTGCAGATTCTATTACACAGCTTTTCTGGTGGGCTATGACCTTACTAAGACACTTCATTTTGATTTTTTCCTTTAATCTATCACTTATCCGTAAGTCTAAATCAGTGCTGTCTTATTGAGGGAAAGCGATATTATTTGTATCATTGAATGGCAATAATAATTAACCCTGTATGTTAGGAACACCGCGGGTTGTCATTATTCATCACGGCGACTAAAACCGTATAGCGACTGTTTGTCGTGCACGCTGACCCGCAGCAGGGTGTATGGATCATGCTCTCTCAGCTTTTCCTCGATCTCCGACAGAGCACGCCGCAGTCGTGAGATCTCCACGCACAGCAATGCTTTGTTCTCGTCCATGCGGATCAGCTCCCGCCGCTCCTCCGTCTTCAGTTTCACCTGTAGCATTTTCTCCTCCTGATACAAGAACTGGTGGAGGTCACTAAACTGAGCCTCGATACGCTGCTTGAGGTCTGCGGTGTGTTCCTGCAACAGAACAGCACAATAAAGCTCGAAGTTATAATTCAGAATAATAATGAACAATAACAGTATAACGCCACAAATTTAAAAAAAGGCACCCGTTCAACTCGGCGGCGTATTTTTTTTTTCATTCATTCGGTCAACGGACATGTAATCGGGGAAATTCTTTCATCCCGTTGAATCCTTTGTCCCTTACCTTCAGTTTCTTCACCTCATCCTCAGTCTCTCTCTCACACTCCAGTGCCGTGTTCAGCTCTGCCTGAAGTGCCGTGGCTGAGCTCTTCAGTGACGTCTGATGAAACACAAAAAGGCCGATAAAGATTTCCATGAAGACAGAAAGTTCTTGGTCACAGCTAATGCTCGTGACTTCAGTGTCGTGTTGTACAAGCATAGCCTATATTCGCTTTCTATTTTGTCTAGCCCGCTTGCGCAATCTTTCACGTGTTACCAACATGAGAAACACAACCTAGACACAAAGGAAGCTAAAGCTCAAATTTACAGACATAAAGCATGATAAGACTTTGTAAAGCTACACAGAAACAACATGATGTAAACAGGAAAACTAATAAAGGACTAACACAAAACAGGTGAACACAATCACATAACACACCAATGGTGAAACAGGAGGAGGGAAGGGACTAGAAGAGAAACAGAACGCAAAGGGAGTATCCGTAGGAACTTCTGGCATGAGATGTTTCTAGTCTCTTCTGGGATCCTTTTTTTTCCCCCTTATAGCTCAAAAATTTCTACACTCTTAGAAGAATGTTTCTTCCAGTGTTCATTACTAGATTCTCGTTAAGGGTTCTTAGCTTCCTAAAAGTGTTCTAGTTTGGAACCCTTTCTAACAGCAAAGTTCTCTGGTTTAGGTTTTTACAAAAAAATAAAAATAAAAAATTCTACAAAGGGACAACTGAGGCAGGTTCCGGCTGTTTTTTTTTTTTGTTTACAATCTTATCTTCCCTGCCTGTTTGGGATAAGGGTATGGATTCATCTGTCACAACTTGCAAGCACATGTTCTGACGGTAGCAGTAGATTCTAACACTGACTTTATCTGCTCTTCTAGCACCAGTACTACTGACGCCCGAACCCATAACAGGAATGATATATCCATTCATTTATTCATCACCAACTGCGTATGATTAAGAAGATTTTACCATATATGGGAGTCTTTTGTATAAAACATAAACACTCCGAAAACTGGATTTGTGCTGCCAAGCAGCTTGGTGTGTAACTTGAGTCCCATGTAAACAGAAATGGTCTGCAGTCCCGGTCTTGGCTCGTAATAACTGTACAGTTCCAGGCTCACCTCAAAGTGTTCTGGTGGTTCCTGTCTCCTACTGTGGCCAGATAATCCCAGCCTTGCTCCCTCGTCATACAGTAAACCCAGTTTGACCTGTTAGAAGTATCGCGCCATCTGCCTCGAATTCCAGTAATCAAGAGGTCGCAACTTTTGCAACTCCGTTTCCCTCAGAAATGTTCACATTATTCATAAGAACGATAAGCAACGTTTTACTATAAATGTCACAGCTGCGTTCCTATCATATATTAAGATGTGGTCTGTTTCAATGGGACAGAATTTAATGGTGAATTGGTGACATAACGAATGGATCATGCTGTAGATCAGCTGAAAGATGGAGAAAGAAAAAGGGAAATTCAACTTCTCTAGGGAGGATTGTAATATCCACCCACGTTCTCTGTAAACTCTATAAACATTCAGATGTGAACTCAGATGTAGACTTCCTTGGTTTAGGCAGCAACCCTCTTTGGGTCCCCTAGAAAAACCACCCCACACACACACCCACCCCCAAAAAAAGAATTCTTGCATGATACAGTAATCTGACCTAACTTCACTCTGAATCGTTCCTAGTATCTGTACCTGACATTGCCCGTAGTTATCACCTAGAACCTCACTGATCTCACTTCAGTTCAGACTTGCTCAGGCATGTCTGCATCGCCTTCTTTGTTTTCACATTCTGAACATATGGAGCTGTAGATACACAAGCATTTTGTTTTTTTTATAGGGAGCTACTGGGCTGGAGTATTGGCATTGTTCCGAATCATGACATTGATGAAAATCAGAAAAATCCCTGATAACTAGTGATGCTGGTTTTTTTTTAGCAAACTTTCATTTTACTCACTGTTTTGTAACTTCTGCTTAACTTGCGGTGGAGCATCTGGTTCTCACATTACCTGACTAATGTTAGTTTCATACCGCTGTGTATCAGCCATGCTAATAAAGACGTAACAAACAATCTGAATGCTTGCTACATTACGCAAACCACGAGTTACGACGCACAATGTCAGCATGCTTCAGGACAAGTTTTATCTTGTGTTTTCGTGCCAGATAAGCATCATAGCAGTTAACATCATGCGCTCATGGTTAAAAATACATCAGCGGATCAGACTATACTCCAGCATTTCAGGACAATTTCAGTGCAATTCTGATACTCATCAGCTGTTCGGGATATCACTGATAACATACAGGTTGGAAAGAAATGACTTGGGTCATGTTGGGAACCAAGCACTTACTTGCTTTTTTTGGCCTGCCATCTAGCTTTGCTTTTGAGTAAAGTCAGGTACTTAAATCTACAATTCATCATCATGGTGGCCTAATGGTGGCCTATAATCGGAAGATTGCAGGTTCGAATCCCACTTCCAGCAAAGTACCACCGAGATACCCTGAGCAAGGTGCCGCCCCCAAGCACTGCTCCCCGGGAGCTGAAAATATCTGCCCCCTGCTGTGTGTCACGATTTCACATATGGGTTAAAAGCAGAGGACAAATTTCGTTGTTGTGCACTGTGTGCTGTTGTGCTGTGGTGTGTCAAAAATGACCATGAATCACTTTCACTTCACTTCAGTATGCACTTTATCCTGGTCAGTTTCAGGGTGAATTCAGAGCCTATTCCAGGAAGATTACATTGCAAGGCCCAGAAGAGAACATGCAAGGGCAATAACCCAAGCTCAGGATCCAACTGAGATCCCTGAAGCGGTGGTCCCTGGAGGCACAACTCAATACCAGAGCAAAGTGCAGACACAGCAGAATGCCACTCTTCCAGCTACATGTTTAGTATAGAGTCCTTTTAAAGAGAACACACAAAGTGTTGCTCAAACACAGAATTCAATTCTGGCAAAATTAATATTTCTCAAATAAGACTCCGTCACTCGGTACTAACGTAAAACCCAATGTAGTGTGTTCTAATAAAGTGTGGTCAAGAGTACTACCGTGCGTTCTGTTCTGAGAGTAAAACTGATGCACGTAACACACAACACAAGTGTTAACTAATTCACTGCCAGTTAATGCACTTATTACGAGTGTCTCATAGCTCCAGGGTCCCCCGTCTGAGCTTTGCATATTCTCCATGTGTCCACAGGGGCTTCCTTTGGGTTTCCTCCACCTGCCCATGTCCAAACATGCAGGTGGGCAGATCAGCTATGCTAAATTGCCCCCCTATGTGTGAACACGTATGTGTACTGTTCCCATCCTAGGTGACTTATTGCCCTTGTGCCCAGTGTCCCCTGATCCACCCCAGGAGCCCTGACCAGGATGTAGTGCTCACTGGAGAACTCACTGATGTAGTGCTCACTTTTTTTTCTTTTCTTTTTTTTTTTTTTTTTAAATACACAAGATCACAACAATTGACAGTGGGTTTTTTTTTGTTGTTGTTGTTTTTAATTGTTAGGAGTGCGCGTGCTACCGTTTAGGTGCCATCACCATAAGGACACTTCTCGGTGCGTCTCCTCACCCTGTACTTCTGCTCCGCCTCATCCACGCACACCAGCGCGTGAGACCGGTGCTCCTGAGACACGGCGCAGACGAGGCACACGAGCTCGTGCTCCTCCTCGCAGTACAGCTTCAGCTCCTCGCGGTGTCGCGCGCACCGGGGTGCGGAGCTCGGTGCGCACCCAGCCGCGACGCTCCCGCTCTCCTCCTCGATCTCCCGGCTGTAGCTCTCTACGATGTTGGCCACGATGCGGTTGGGCCGGTAACTCTGACCGGGGAAAACTTTGCGGCACTGTGGGCACGAGCCGGATGAACCGGTTCCCGGTTGGCCGGCTACGCGCGCGCCTCCGTTGCCGCTCCAGTAGTTGGTGATGCAGGACTGGCAGAAGGTGTGATCGCAGGGGAGAGACACGGGCTGCTTGAACAAATCCAGGCAGATCGAGCAGGTCAGATCGCGGCTTAGGCGCTGCGCCATTTTTGCCTTCTCCGTTTTTTCCGGTTTGGGACGCCTGTTGGACATCTGGGTCGGTTTTTTTGGGGGTGGGTTTGTTTTTCTCGCGTGCAAAAAAATAAATAAATAAAAATCTTGGAGATGTTATTTTTATCTCCCTTTCACATGCAGAGCAGGTCTCTGGTCTCCTCGTCTTATTGTTCTTGCTGAGTGAAGCAACCTGGAGTCTGGAGTTTGCCTCTTGTACTCTCTCTCTCTCTCTCTCTCTCTTTCTCTTTCTCTCTCTCTTTCTCTCTGTCTTTTTGGCAGGCTCAGCACAGTCTTCCTGTTGACTGTCAGAAAGGAAAAGGGGGGACTGGAAAAGAGTGGGCAGCTGGGCGTTCCAAGATCCAACTCGTTTCAGGAGTAAATGGAAGTGTGTTTGTGTGTGTGAGTGTGTGTTTTTACTGTTTTGGGTTTGCTTTCTCAATACATGACGTCATCCTTACAAGCCCAAAGTTTAATTATAAGGCACGTTAACCAAACTAATTAAAGCTTTAAAAAAAAAAAAAAAAAATCATTAAAAGGGGATGAGAACTGGCCTTGACTAAATAGAGAGAAAAAAATCAAGTCAATAAAACAACACCAAAATAAACCGAAATTACAATATACTTAAGCATAGAACATATAACTAAAGCACATAAACCCCAAAAACCCAAAGATGCAGGGAAACACAACACGGTGAGGGTTCCTGGCAGAGAACGGACCCGCATCCCAATCCCAAGCCCAGGACAAGCGGTACGAGAGCCTGTGTCAGAGACCTGACACCACTACGAGTGACTCTAATGATAGATAAATATTAAAGACCTGGTTAGTAAACCCAGGCTTATAATTGACTACAGCTGGATGGGTTAAGTGGTGTAGAGAGCTTTTACTCCAGCTGTTGTACTACATAAAATCTCTTGGAAACCCTCTGGAGTGACTCTGCATGTGTCAGCACTAACAGTCCAGTAAGTCAAGCCACATGTGTCCTACTTTCACCCACTCCATCTTCCTAACCCTCCACAACACTACAGCGGAGAAAGTGATTAGTGCTCGGCTTAATCCAAAACATATTTTGTTCAAGTTCTGTAATAAGCGAGGCTCTCTATGTCTTGGCTCTGGCTCCTACTATGAGATCTAATTTGCCTTTTGTGAAGTCACTATTTTAAAGTCCTTGACTTCAAGTGCATTGCTCACATCAGCTATAGTTATCTAGCATTTTATTTCCTAAAATGTTCCCATTAGTAATAAAATTACATAATTCCTAATCATGTCTGTGGACTAATCAGCAACCACGCAGAGCATCATACACTGTAAAAACAAACAAACAAACACACACACACACACACACACACACACATAGATTTACAGTAACACACTGGCACCAGTTACTGTAATTCATATTTACTTCAGTGTAGCTTTATAAACCTCACACCTAAGACATGGAACACTGTAAGACAGCCACCCTGAAACCTAATTGCTTTCTTCCTCAGCAGATACACGATACATTTCACTAAAAACCAGGCTGGTGAAAGAATGACTGTTAAAATGCGATTGATCACACGGATAAACTGAAAGTAAAGTGATAAAAGTAGGATGCGTCATTCTTTTATGAATATAAATAAAATCATTGGTGGGAAAAAAAATGGAACAATGGAAAATGGAATTAAACAGTCAGCATGTGATGTTATAGGAAAATAGTCAAGATAGTTGGAAACAGATATGAACAATAGGTGGAATAGTTGGTTGTTGGGTCTTTTTTGGGATTTTTTTTTTAGCTTGCCAACTTCAAGGACTGGGATCCTGCAGGAGGAAAAAGGGTCATGTGTACATGAGGTTTATACTTATAAATGGAGTTTGGTTGCCAGGTTTCAACCCCAGCTGCAACTCAAACAAGGCTTGAATCTAGCCCCAGAATATTCAAGTACAGGACAAGGAGGAATATGAAGACTTGTTTTGTTTCTTTTTCCTCACTCTTTTTCAGACAAACAAATTTATTGTTATTATTATTATTTTTTTAAATGTATGTGGATATTACATGCAGAACCAAGAGCTCCAAAATAAAATCATATTTCTACACAAACAAAATAAAATATACTTTTTTTTTTTTTGAGTTGGTGCTCCGTGTAGCTCACTCAGACCGCACACATGTTCACATCTCCTCTGGGTTCGCCAACAAAACACTTCAATTCATTTTCAAATTAGTGCGAAACTTGTAAATTCCATGCAAGTGATTTTCATTGTCCCAAAAAGAAAAGCTTGAAAATGCTGCTTAAAGGATGCTCGTTTTAACTCGTAGAAACACTGCGTCTCGACTTCTGGGAAGTTTCTGATCTTTCTGTAAACCCAAATACGAAAGTACTTAGCCTATGAGAACCTATTAATACTTGGCTACTGTCGTTGGCAAACTGTAGCCTAATAACAGTTTCTTGATTTGGGAAAGCCACTGACGTCTTGAAAACTAGTTAGCTTGCCTATTCAGTCTCATTAAATTATAGATGGAAAATTTGCCAGAACGTTCCACAGGTTCGGGAGTCGAATAAAGTTGCTTGATATATCCAAATCCTCTTCTAAAACCACGGGCGTTAATATATAGTTCCCCCACCTCATGCTGGTATAATAATCTCCAGTCTTCTGGGAAGGCTTTCCACTAGATTTTGGAACGTGCCTGTGAGGATTTGTGCTCATTCAGCCACAAGAGCTTTAGCGAGGTCAGGCGAGAAGGCCTTGTTTACAGTCAGAGTCCCAGTTTATCCAAAAAGGTAAAGGGGTTGAGAATAATCATTTAGATCAAATAGTTTTTCATTATTATAGTAATTCACCAAACGCTGGAGTCAGTCAGTCATGCTTAGATTCCTTACAATTAGTTCCAAATACTGCTGCACGCTTCTTAAGTGGTGCAAAGAAGAGGTACCGTGTAACTCCAGTCACGGCATCTCAGTTCACAACAGAATTCTGCTTAAGATTTTATTACTTGTTATGTAAAACTCTACATGAGTTAGCACCTTCTTATATTGGCAATTTGCTAGGGCCACATACTGCATCAAGATCACCGAGGTCCTCCAACATCCCAGTTAATAATAAAAGATGCCCATTCGCAGTGACAGAAACAAAACTCTGCTACAGCTTACCATTGCGCATTAGGTGATCTTCTTCAATTTTACTCTTTAAACCTACACTTAAACCTCTGCTTTCTTTAGCATCTGAGGAGACATCTGAAAGGTACAGAAAAAAGATCGGAAATGTGTGTTGTATGTTGGTTTTATGGTTTTTTTTATATATATATATATATTCTGAATTTAATGATCTATGAACAGTACTTTGATCAGCAAGAGCTGCTGTTAAAGTGCTATTTAAATAAAGCTGACTCAGTGCGAGCCCTCTGAGTTCTTGAACAATCCCACCATGTCTTCGTGGAGCTCGATTTGTGTACAGGGGCATTGTCATGTTGGAAGAGGTTTGAAGCAGTCAATTTCAGTTAAGGGAAATCTTAATGCTTACAGCAAACCAATGTAATTTACGCAACCGTGTGCTTATAACTTTGTGGCAGCAGTTTGGGGAATTACACATATGGGAGTAACGTCAGGTGTCCACATACTTTTGGCCATATATTGTACGTCGTGCATATTGCTATTTGCGAGCGACCTTCCATTATAGACCACGCACACTTATAGTTTATACCTGAATATGAAAACATACAAATATTTGAAGCACTAAACAGATACAGATACAGCATTGTTTTACAGCATGAAGAAGAATAAAGACCGATAGGTGTGTAAAGTACAATAGGTGTGTGCGTTACCCATAACGCAATGCGAGCATATGGTGGAGAAACAGCAGCAAAATGCTTATGTAGTTACAACTCTTATTTTTGCAGACACTACCTTTTTGGACACTGCTGTGACTAAGTCTATAATGACTGATGGTGAGGATTCGTTCGAAACCACAACAAAACTACACAAGCAAGGAGACGTTTACGAATCATGTTGCGGTCGAACCCAGTCACAGAGCTATTATTTCTCTTCTGGACCGCACATAAAGGTTTGACTAACTAAAGAGCGGCACTCAGACCTTTTTCATTTTGCAGATATTTTACTGAAAGAAAACACCAGCAGCATCTGAATCACAATATTACGAGGTGTATGAGGAATTTCTCTTGGTGCCGTGTCTCAATATATATATATATACCAAAAAGTAAGAAAGAAAAAAATAGCATCATGACCAGTGCTGTTGGAGGAAAATAACAACAGCCGGGTGGTGGAGATGTGGCCTTACGTGAAGCGGAGTTACGGTTACATCCTAAATTATTTTCTTCTAGCGGCACGTCGCAAAGAGCCAGCAATTGCATTTGTATATCAATTACAAAATTATACATCGTGCTTTTTTAAAATCAGTTTATAGTTACATTCAATGTATTGAACATCTACACTTTACGTTCCCAAGAATCCGCAGAGCACACTGTCCTGAAGACTCTCCTGTGGTGGAAAAATGGCAAAGTTTGATGGATACAAAGCGCTGTCACTAGAGACTCCTTCCATACAGGTTAAATAAATGTCTTCGTACTGGAACAGGAGCGCATGTATGCTTGCACATTCATGCACAATCATGCGGAAGCAGCATACTATATTAAATCATCCAGTACAGGTCAGGAGCTTCAGTTAATGTTCTCATCAGTCGAGAGAATGTGGGGAAAATGAGATCTCAGTGCCTTTGCCCAGTTGGCTTGTTTTTTTGAGTATTTCAGAAACTGCTGATCTCCTGAGCTTGTAAAAGAGAGTTGGTGCAAAAAGTAAAATAAACATCCAGTGCGCTGTGGTTCTGAAGGTCGTCAACGATCGAGGTCAGAGGAGAATAGACTGACTTGTTCTACAGCAACTCTAATCACCACTCTTTACAACTGTGGTGAGCAGAATAGCATCT
Organism: Synodontis membranacea; assembly: GCA_025674565.1. Taxonomy (NCBI): domain Eukaryota; kingdom Metazoa; phylum Chordata; class Actinopteri; order Siluriformes; family Mochokidae; genus Synodontis; species Synodontis membranacea. Next base: position 21,559,757 of record JAOVYU010000011.1, on the reverse strand, counting down.
CAGAATACATTGAAACTTGAGGCGGATGTTCTGCAACAACACAAGACTGCATCGGGGCATGTTTAGCGACGCTACCGTTATGTAACGTTAGCCTGACAAAAGCTAACAGAAAGACATCAGGTTTTGTTAGCGAGCAAATGTTAGCTAAGAGGACCAAACGATCTCAAGCGGTAGCTAGCCAGTAACAGACAAGAGCTGCCTTCACGTGCTTGTGATTACTAGTTGAGGGGGGGCGTTTACGTGCAACTTCCAGGTCGGCAACTCGTATTTACCATAATTCTGAGATCACACGAAGGCGGCATAATTTTCACCATTTTGACCGAAACTAGTAGTGGGACAAATTCTAGGAATTTGTAAAAATCAAATGCTTGCATTACGTTTCATTCCCTAACCACTATAGTCTGATGTTAAAATCATTTATGTTTCTTACAAGGCATTCGCTAACAAAATGTTTAGCAAACATTACCTAACAGAAAATGTGCACTGAACACACGGGTTCCACTCTTGTCCTGTACAAGAACAAGCACAATTACAAAAACCTGTGATTTGCCTGTCAGATCTTCTGATAATCAGAATTAAAATGTGCTGAGGTATGAAAAAAAAATGGCCTGGTATAATCACTCCTCTGACTTCCTTTGGTGATGGTGATTACAGTTTCCTTTGGAGAAGAATGGGACGCATTAGTAAGCAGAAGTAAGGTCTTGACGCAACTAAGTATGATTGTATTTGGTAAATAATTTGATGATGTGATTTTGGGTGCAACGTCACTGAACTCTCTGCTTGGTTCATATTCCTATTATAAATATCATATTCTATATTATACATAGATACTTCTATAAAAATACTAGGTAGGAGGTGTGGATCAAAATTTGGAGTTGAAATTTTCTATTATGAGTGTTTAGGATGATAATATCATTAGTTAATTTTTTTTTATATATATATAATTTCTTTAATCAAATGCATTCAGCTAGTTCAGGAACCTCTTTATGTAAGCGATACCTACAGTATAGTGTCATCCGGCGTGCGTGTGAGGTGATTTAGGTGTGCAGTGTGCACAGAACTACGCTCCCTACATTTGCGTCATAGCTATAGAGCAAAACTAAAGACGCAAGCTAAAGACCCCAAAAAAGGAATAGATTTGATCCAAATTTCAATAACTCAAAAACAAGCCGGTCTATAAATAAATTCAATAAACCTCAAAAAAAATTCTCAATAAACCTTTCTATGGCTTTAATAAACAGGCAAACATATTCATGTATAATAATGCTGTTCATGAAATAAACATGTGAATTTATTTTACACCATTTTACACATCTGGAAGAATTGGGAAGCAGCAAGATTTTAAAGACAAAGTGGCCTTTTGCGGTTAAAGGTTTAGCCAATATATACAGGAAAAAGTCTCAAGAATAAATTTAGTTAATATAAATAACTTATGAAAACATCCGTCATTCATCCTCTTCCTGTGTGCAATTATTTTCAGCTGAATATTGAGATACTGTTATATAACTGATTATAAGTGAATGCTGGCTTGAGAAGCCCATACGAGCTCAGCTTCCTTTTAGCTTTGTCTTATTAAAGTTGTCCTTTCCTGCTTTTCTCTTCAGCTTCCACAAAATGATTACAATAGTCTCGCAAGATCTGCATGATGAAATGTATAGATGTGTTTCTTATTGTTTTGCTTTTTTTTTTTTTAAACAGATTATTTCACTCTTTATTAACACCATTTAAACTGTAGGCCCGTCCTTGAGGAGCTTTCCAAAAAAAAAAAAAAAAAAAAAAGTTCAAGTTGGTAAGAGAGTGTGTTTAGACTGCAACACTTGTTCACTCAAGTTTATGTGGCACAGAGTAGGAATTATTATTTATAAAAATGCTTCACTAGTTCTTAATATGAGATCACGCCCTTAATAAGTGCTTACGTAAATCCTTTATTCAGTTCACGGATCCATTAATCTACATCTTACTTGACACCTGTGGTCAGCACGGTCATGTGTGATGGTGATTACAGTTTCCTTTGGAGAAAAATGGAACAAATTAGTAAGCATAAGTAAGGTCTTGACGCAACTACGTATGATTGACATTGAGGGCGGCAGCCATGTGGGTTCTCTGTACTTGTTTGTTTTTGGGTTTGCATTATATATATTAATAATGGTTTGGCTGGTATTTGGTAAATAATTTGAAACGTTACCAAACTCTCTGTTTGGTTCATATTCCTATCACATAATATCATATTCTATATTATATATAGATACTTCTATAAAAGTACTTCAGTTCACAGGACAGCCGAATTTCTTGGATAGAAATTCAGATAGACGAGTATGTTTCAGCTCATCTGTCCACAAATTAGAAAGCGGACTTTCCCACAGCTGGAGAGAGTTAGAAGCCGAGCAGAGAAATCCCGCTGAGGTCATCTTTAAACTCTCAGCGTGGATTAGGTTACAGACTCTTACATCAGAGTCGGATGAAATGACAATTTGGCCGCTGGGATGACACACCTCCAAGGGGAGTGGGCTGAGATGGCTTGAATTTGTTCATTCCCCATGAAGAAGAGTATTTGCATGTTACCACAGCCACACAAACGTTTTGTAAACACCATCCCTGTTTGTAGAAGAGATGAAGTGACATAAGA
>JAOVYU010000011.1:21539620-21550997 GCA_025674565.1 Synodontis membranacea | reverse complement strand
AGATTAGAAAAAGATTCAAAAATGCAAAATCAAATAGGAAATGTAGGCTTCATGGCTGATGGTATGATAGAATGGAGACATATGAGAGAAGCCAGGAATGGGACCACATAGATTAGTAGCTGCTTTAGATTTACATGGAATGTTCCTCATCGCAATTTAATGCTTGCTGTGATAAGATCTGACAGACCCACCTTCAATAATGTCGCTGTTCTATTTACTATATTCCTAGCAAAAACCAGGAGGTGGCAGCATCATCACCACAAACCAAGCTACCTAAGGTTCTCAACAGCTGGTTTATAACATCAGAATCTGTGTTCGCAAATCAGACATGTTCAGCGTTGTCACTTTTGTATTTGTTGCCTGATCCTCTGGGACATCAGAGGTGCATCCAACAATAATACTGAGCCACTGGTTGTGAATGACATTTTGAAAAGTCTCCCAGACTTGTGTTATCTTGCACAGCCCATCTTCATCAGTTCTAGTGAATGGTGGGAAATTCCCCGGCATTTAATCCCCTACCTGTGATTAAACGCGAATGACATCATGAAGCTTGGCAAGGTCATATATTGAACGTTGAGGCCTGGATATGTAAAGGACTGTGAGAAAATGATTTGCTTCAAAACCTGTTCCTCAGAGATTGCTTGACATACAGTACGTGTCCTCTTTTATTCCTCTGCCATACTTACATACAAAAAAAAAAAAATGTGGAGATCGTCCTTCTCGGATGAGTGATGTATTTCAAGTGTAGATTCGAAAAAGAGTTTTGAATCTTGGTGCACTGGGGTATATTTGTGTGGCAGCCTGGGAAAACCCTTCACAACGTGAACTTTTAACATTTTCTGCTATATATGTGATTATGGTTCTTCATTTCTAAAACACGCCATAACCAGAGAGTGGTGCAAGATACTCATGATCAGTTGAGGAGTAATATGTTGTTGTTGTTGTTGTTGTTGTTGTTTGTATTTGCTGCAATAGTGCTTAGTATAATTACAACATTATGAAATCCTATAAAAAAAAGCAGACTTTTTGAAAAAGATGTCAGACATCTCCTCTCGTCCTCCGCTTTAGATCTTTAACTTACTCTGAATAACTTGACCACATTTGGTGAAAGCAGCTGTTCTTGATGAGTACTGCATGCTCGCGGAAGCATTTTGTGGTGCAATATCATTGTTTATGCAGATGAGGGAATGAAATGAAGCATTATGGATTGCATCGTGGTACACCTAATGGAGGTTTCCCAGTGCAGGTTTTACGCAAATTAGATTTCCAACTCACTATGCATGAACGTGTTGCAACATTTAAAAAGTACAAGGCAATGTGTCGAAGTTGAGGGTTGAAAAATTTCCATTTATTCAGGCTTGGTGCAAGTGAATCATAGACAACAGATTATATTAAATATGCTTTTTTTTTTTTCTCTCTCTTTTTTTTTTTTTTTTTTTTTTTTTTTTTTGGAAACCTCCACTAGCAACTATCATGTCAAACGAAACAAGAAATGAAAATGATAAGAGAAGGCAATAAAGAAAACCAAAACCCAGCCAAGGGGTTAGTAGCCTAACATTGTGCTCTAGTAGGGAAAATGATAATGAATTCAAGCCAAAACAAAAAACAGTATGTTCAAGTGTCAACACTATATACATTAACTAGTATGTATATACAATACTATATACATACTCTATACTTTCCAGACCATATATTTAAAATACAAACACAATCACATTTTTTTTTTTTTTTTTTTTTGAAAACAGAAAGAGATGATGATAATGATGGTATCTGGTATCTGTAAGTGCTTCAACATAGAGTCCTCCTGGGTTTACCTCTACTTTAAAATAATCAGGTACGCCAGTGGCTCTGTAGTGCATAGATCAATTAACTTTATCTATTACAGAGAGCCAGACGCTCAGCTCCTGTCCCCCGCCGTGGACACTGAGCTGATCACTGCAGGCTTCCTCAGTTCAATTTTCATTGACTGGCTTTCAGCTCGAGACTCTATCCTGGATACTGCAGCGACACCCATTACAGTTTTCCCCGGTTTCATACCTTTTGACATAGGGATTCGTGTTGCCGAGCAAGTCCGAGTTGACTGCACATCCGTCCCGGACTGGTAATGAAAAAAAAAAAAAAAAAAAAAAAAAAAAAGACGAAAGAAGCATGTTGAGTAAAAAGTTATGCAGCATTTTTCATCACAATTAAATGAATTAAATCAATAGTCAAACTAATGCTTGCGAGTGTAGAAATGCCTTCTACACTTGAAAAATCAGGCGACTTTAAAACTTAGAGAAACCGTATAGCTATGCATCAGATCTTTTTTAAATGATTTTTATAAACCTAGAAACACTGTGATGCTTAAATTGTAGAAAGGGAAGGCCATCTACTATATTACACATACTCTTATGCTTCAAGCGATAAAGAGTTTTCAACGATTAAAAATGCTGATTTTTAGATCAATTTCTACAGTGCGTGTGTTTAACATGTGACATTTACAACCTACAACATACCCACAAGAGATCCAGCTTTCGATCAACTATAGTGCTTGTTTTAGTAAAGGATCTAATTGTGCCAGGATATGCATGTTAGCTTGTGTCTGCTCACACATGTAGACTAGCTAATGCTAAGTGCTAGGCAAATCGTTCAGGCCAGCCTTATGGTTAAATATGAGGGATCAGTCAGCTGGTGCCAAGTAAAAGTAAAAGTTTGACAAAAGACAAAAAGAATTCCACTCGTTTTGGGCGGAATTGGCATAACAGGTCATTCCAGGGTTAGTTGACAGTCACATGTTAGGAAATGTATTGCACTTATCTATACCTGGACAGAGATCTATCTAGGGAGCAGACACCCCCTGATATCATTTTGAAACAATTCAGAAGCAACTGTAATGTAGAAGATTGCACATTATTATGTTGTTTCGGGTCACAAAGTCACACAGTTTTATTAATTGCTAAGTAACTAAGAGCAAACAAGTGGTTCAATGGATGACATTTTCTACGGGCGCTTTACGGTCACTCACCACAGACTGGGTTGGCCTGGAAGGGGCAGATGTGATGGGAGTAATGGTGATGCTACTTGTCATCTTGCCAGGTGTGGTTTTCCCTGAAGAAGTGGAAGACTGTCGGGGTGAACGCAATACAGTTCCTGTAGCGGGTGTCTCCTTGCTCTCTGCGCATACACTCAGAGGTCTTACTGTGAGTGTGGGACTGCTTCCAGACTCCTGGGACCTCTTGAACTGACTCCCTAGGTGAATATGGATTTTGTTGTCTTCTGTTGTTATGATGTTGGTGTTGGAATTGTATTTGCGGACTGGCGCTGGCACCGTCTGCTTCTCCGGAGTCACTTTAAACACAGCCCGGCCCATGCTTGAGGTCTCCTGAGGTTCGGGAGAGATAGGCGCCTGCATCACTGGGCTTGTGCTAACTGTGATGACTGAGACAGGAGAGCTTGGAGAGTCAGGGTAGGAGATCTTGCTTCCCTCTGGGGACTTGGCTCTAGAAATGGTCGTAATGGTCACCGGAGACTTGGTCCTGTCCAATACATCATAGCTGCCCTTTGGTGACACAGTAGTTGGTTTAGGAACTATAGTTATGCGTGGTTTCTGCAGCCCTAAAGTGGGGATAATCGTGGTGCTTGAGAAGAAGTCCTCAGCACGAGGACTAGTGATCTCCAACGTGGCAGTGCTGTTTTGATGATCTGGAGTCACCCTTATGTGCAGTGGCCGGCCTGGTTTTTGCGACATGGTTACCTCGGGTGGTTGAGGTGACGCATCTCCATTAACTTTATAAGTCAACTTGTCTAAGCCATCCTGTGCATCAGCACTTGCTTCTTTCTTCTTCATCCAGGGAATCAATGATTTTTTCATACCAAGTTCTGCAGATGCAGGTGGATAACGTTCCAGCACTGCTGGTTTTTTAAGACCTTTCTGCCTCAAATTGCTCATCACGTGATTTTCCTCCAGAACAGATTTCCTTATGAATACCGCTGGAGACTCTTCTTCAAGAGCTTCGTTAGCATGTGCATCTGTCTGGACAGCTGTTGAAGTAAGAGGCACATCCACTATCCTCCTTCCATTCATGCTAGGCCGCAGAGCTCTGCTGTATCGCTTAGCCCCCTCTAGCTCTTTGGTGAGGTTTAGGAGCTGCTGGCTCATACTTTTCTTTTTGTCCTGCTCGTCGATGAGCCTCTGCTGTAGAACTGTGTAATCAACCTGAAGCTGAGATAACTGATCCTCCTTGTTCATCAGCTCGTGAATCTTCTCCTTAAGAGCCACGACATCTGCCTGTAAATCTCTGGTTTTGGCTTCCTCTATCTTGCACCTCAATCTTAGTTCAGCTTCTTGGCTCACAGCCTCCCCCTTTTCAATAGCCTTGTTTCTAGCAATCTGAGACTTCATTTCCTCCAGGAGCTGAGAAAGGACATTGGCCTTATCCTGCTCTGTCCTGAACTTCTTTTCAAGCATATCATATTCATCCTCTGTCTTCATCAAATCACCCTCTACAACTTCTAGCTGTTTCAAGCGGTTCTTCAACCTATCAATCTCCTCTGTTAACTCCTTAACCTTGTTGTCTTCATCAGCATATCTTGCCTTGTCTACTTCAGGTCTGTTTTTGGATTTTCTTTCAGCCTCCTCCAAACAGTCCACTCTCTTTTGCATTAGGTTGACCTTTGCATTGAGATCATTTTGTTTCTCTTCTTCACTTGCAAGTCTGGTCCTTAGGTCGTTTTTCTCCTTTGTGAGAGCTGACACTTTCGTCTCCATCTCTGACTTCAGTTTCAGAAGCTTTTTGCTCTCTTCGATCAGCTTCTCTGTTATTTCCATGACCTTGCCTTGCTCAGCCTTAAACAGCCTTCTCATGTCTTCACTTTTTTGCTCCTCTTGCTTAATTCTTTCTGCCATGTTCTTCCTCTCATCCACTAATATTACAGTAAATGACTTGAGTTTTGTCAGATCATCTTTTAAGCTACTTTCTGCCTTTTCAAGCCTTGTCTCAGCACACTGAAGCTCTTTCACGTGGTTTTTAACCGTTTCCAGCTCCTTGGTTAAGTTCTTCGTCAGGTTCTTCTCTCGTTCTAGGCTTGCATGCAGTTGTGTACACTCCGTTTTGCTCATGTTAAAAGTTCCCTCTAGTTTCTCCAAACCTGCCATCCTTTTCTGTAGCTTTTCAATTTCAAGTTTCAGCTCATGACTGTGATTCTCCTCCTCTTGAAGCTTCCTCCTCAGCTCCTTGCACTGTGCTTCTGCCTTTGTGATCTCCTCATCCTTTCCCTCCATCTCCAGCACTCTCTTGCGGAGAGTTTCAAGCTCAGCCATGAGGCTTGAGTTTCCACATTCTCCTCTGCTGATTTTGTCCCTTAACTCTTGTAAATCCTCCTCGGATCTCTGAAGTGCTTTGTTACTTTCCTCCAGCTCCTCGATTCTCCGAGACAGACCAGCCAACTTTGTGCGTAACTGTCGGTTTTGGGTCTCCTGACTGGAGAGCTTGGTTGTCATGTCTTCATGTTCCTGTGAGAACTTAGCAGCTTTATGCTCTAACTCCACTTCCAACTTCTGAATTCTCTGGCTCTCCTCATTGTATTTGCTGGTGACACTTTCCAGATGTTGATCTCTCTCTTGCAGCTTCTTGCTGAGGTCCATGATCTTTTGGCTTTGCTGATCAATCTGGTCAATGTGGAGCTGCCTCTCGTCCACCAGCATCAGAGCGAATGACTTCAGCTTCACCAGCTCTTCTCTTACTTTTTCAAGCCGCTTGCTGTGATCCTTGTCTTTGCGGGTTTGGTATGTCTTCTCCTGTTCCAACAGTTTCTTTAGTCTGAGAGAAACACAAAAATAGAGAAAAAAAATCTATTTAAACCGATGGCAAGTTGTAAGAGAAATGATTCGTCCACTATTGTTTTATTATAGTAATTAGCATCACGTATGCGTAAACATTGGTTTTTTTTTGTTTTTTTTCTTATGACCCAGATGACGAAGGGGGAGCCCACATCACGCGCAATCAGATGCCTAAATAACATCATAGCAAAATGCTTGTGGGATGCAAAGCAGAGAAGAAGAGGGAAAAAGTGTTTCAGCATAGAACAAAGAAGAGGCTAGAGCTGATTCTGAGCCCTCGTGTGATCGTCTCTGACAACAGATTAATGTGTTTCACATGCTTGCACGATCACAGCACTGTAAGACTGTACAAAGTAACATGGCATGAAAGACTTCCACTTAAACCCTGTTACTCTTATACTTGCCTTGCAGTCAGAAGCACCTAAAAAAGCAGCCATCCGTGATGGTGGTAAATGTTTACACTGCTTCAGCTCTGCAGGGGATCTTTATGTCAGCATAATAAATCCACTGCAAGTGCCCCAGACCCCATTAGAGATGAAAGAGAAGCCTAATTTGAAGTTATTTACCAAACCTATTTAGTGTCGGAGAGCTCACGTTTCTTGAACAGATCTAAATCCAACCTGCGTCCACCAGCGTTCATATCCTCAACATCTGTCAGATTCGGAACAGGTTTCAAACTCACCCCGCAAACTGTGATGTATTCCACGTGAGTCCATGTCTAATGAGTTTTCAGCTGTGTCTTTTGCTACGGGCTGTTAAGACCTCGGCAGGGTTGAGTGAAGGTCCCATGCTCCCTGCAGAATTAGCCATCACATTCCAAGCATGTCATCGGTGCAAAATGAAAGGTGAACGCTGTGTGGAAAGGCACTGCTCCACTCGCTGGTGATATCATCCTTCCATATAAGGCACAGAATTGTTCTACCCTTCTTTGGGCAGAGGAGGAGGGGACCGGCTAAGGGGGTGTCGTTTCTCACAAAGTCTGTCCTCACTCTCTTTTCACTGTTTGCTTAGAACGAAGTCAGGATGTTGTCTCAGGAAATGAACAGGACAACTATCGGTCAAAGTGCCAAGTGGTCGAAGTACTTAAAGATTGCAAAGATTCGCAGTTCGCACAGCACGCAAACCAGGAGTCCGGGATGACCCAAATATTTCCCTTCTCTGTTGTGACCATAGGTTTCCATGGAGACAGGACAACAATGCAAAAGAAAAGTTTTGTTTTGTTGAGAGAACGATGCCAGACTCGTTCTCTGTCTAGCTCAAGCCTGTTACCCAGAAATACCACTGGAAAAGATGTTTTGGGGTTGTTGGTTTTTTTTTTTTTTTTTAGGTTAGGAGAGCTGTACATGATCAAAACAGTGATGGAAAAGTTTCCAAAAAAAAAAAAAAAAAGTTTTTTTTTTTTTTCGTATGAGAGGCAGCTAAAGGCAGTCATTGGTTTAGGATAAATATTTATGCAAAATATGCAAAATGCCTGAAAAGCTATGACTGCTATGGTCCAGAGGCTCAGACCAAGCACAAATACCACAAAGATGATGTAATCAACAAACTTACGGCCCGACCTTTCCCTAATCTGGCTGCAGATGACCAAACTGTTCTGATTAGTTTATGCTAGTTCCGAATATAATAGTTCTCAAAACTGTCAGAATGGTAAGTAGATAATAGACTCTGAAATCTTCAAGTTTCAATTCATGGCTAAAAATAAACAATTACTAATACGTCAGCTAAAGGAATGTGACCGGGGCTAAATTATAAGACTGATGGGAATTTATTAATGAAACTCAGCCCTAGGCTTAACCTCCATCAGGAAATGATTATGTAATTTAAAAAGGGGGGCGGGGGGGGGCTGAAACATTAGAAGCATATTAGAAGGGTCCTTTATTTGGAAAATGTTGCAGTGTAAAGGGAGGAAAAGCTCACCCGGCTTAAACATGAAATGATTTGATTAAAAAAAAAAAAAAAAAAAAGGATTTTTTTTTGTTTGTTTTTTGTTTTTTTTTTAAAAAAATGGCAAAGTAATCTGATGCAGAGGGACAGCGGCAAGTCAGGGCTCCCTGTTGGAACTGACTACACAATAAGTTTTATTGTTCAGGGTGGGCCTTTCTGCTTAGCGCCCTACTAACCAATCGCAGGTGCCGTGGGGTCCGAATGACATCACCTGTGATGCATTTCTGAGATGAGCGGATCGGAGAGGAATGTGCTCACACGTTGCTGAAAGATGAGCACCGAGACGGAGCATGAGGCGATGTGAAGGGGGGGTGGAGGGAGGGTCAGAAAGGGCAACCGCAACAGCACAAACATGATCAGATACTATATGATCGTTATGTGTAACTACCGTGCAAATGGTTGCATAATTTCCCATTTAAAAGTCGATCAGCCAAATTTGTGTTTTGTAAAAAAAAAAAAAAAAAGGTCTAAATAGAAACGAAATCACACCTTAAAAACTGCTACTTTAAAGGCCATATTACTGACATTAAAATAAAAATGATTCACATTTTTCATTTTCAATAAAATAATCTGATACTGACACTGTCTAGAAGCCGTGACCTTTTCTATTGTAAAGTTAATAGAAATAAGACAACCGGTCACACATGTGGTGTAATGCTGGACAATTTGGGTTCGGTGTTCTACTGTGCTTCTGTTATTCTGTTCTTGTAGCGAGGCAAAAGAGCTGATCTCGTTTCATCATGAGAGGCTGCGAAATAACATTCAAATGTTCTGTTCATTTTAATCACACCGTGTCATAAACTACTGAAGTACTGGAGGCAGTTTACGGCAGGTATATTAGATATTTACGGAAAAGACCGTGTGTGAGATAGACTTGCGTTCCTTGTGCGTTACATGATCTGTACAGATCCGGGGCAAAAATAAAGGAGCAAATTTAAGACCAGACTTAGCTTGACTAATTAGCGTAGTTTGTGATAAAAAAAAAAATTCCACAATGTCAGTATGTCACATTCAACAAACCTTTTAGTTTTAAGTTTAAGCATTGCCTATTTGACATAATATCAAAATTACAAGAGCAAATACTTTTATTTATCAGTAATAAACTTATTTAAGGTTGAGCACAAAAAATGCATTTCGATCTTTTATCTGAACTGCCTAGGACTGTGAACCTTTCAGTCATCTAAAATCTCACAATATCAAACTACTCTTACAAGATCCGGTACAGTTATTTCCGCTAAATTACAAAATAATGTATATTTTTGTTGACTATGCGTATTTAAACAGAAATCTATAGAAATCATATGGATACTATATTTTGTAAGGTTTCTGTGAAACACAGTACAGTGCATTAAGGGGTTTACAGAAATTTACAGTTACAATAATATAAATTTGATGTTGTTTTAGCAGCATTATTGTAGAAATAAATGTAACAGTTTGAATCAACAATAAGTGTATAACTAAGTAAACCTTCATTTACAAAAAAAAAAAAAAAAAAAAAGCTGAAAAGACTGATTTCAATCCTATCCTAAAGTTCTCAAATTAAAGAGGCACTAAAGCTCAGTAAAAAATATACGAATGAGTATACGACACATTATAACCGAACTTGGTTGCACAGATAATGAAAATAAAGCCTGTCAAATGTGCATTACAGAGTTTTGGATGAATGTTGAAAAAAAAAAAAAAGCCATGAAACAACAGATTACTCGCTCGCATAAACTCATAACACATTAATAGAGAACACGACTGAGTGAACATACACAAGCGCTGCATGCGCCAGTTTAACCGCACATACAGTACAATGCATACAGTATGAATCATTATTCATTCAGAATTAATTCTCCAGTCAATCTGATTACCATTATACTGTAAACAAGAGCTCAGACAGGCCGAGGTTAGGAGGTTGGACTTTTATAGCATGTGAAAAGCAGCTACATGTGCTTTGGAGATTTTTTTTTTATTATTATTATTTTTTTTCCTGCCTAGCAAGGGTCACCATGTCAACTTTCCATAAACGGCAGTGAGCACCCTTGGCGTGAGTTAAGTGTCCCTTTAATGTGAGCAACAAGCATTTTATAACGCAGGCATGTGGTGGAAGCTTAATGTACGTTTCTGACATCGCACGTTTCCAAGAAATGCCACCGCAAATAAATTGGATAATTAGATTAAGCTGTAATAGGAACTCATTTCCAAAGCTTCTAAATGAATGAAAGACTGCAAACAGGTTCCTGCGGGACAAAACCGTTAATCCGTTCACCTCGTGTCCGCACGCTTCCATGCCGAGCACAATCGAAAGCCACCATTTTTTTTTTTTTACACTGGGACAATCCGTGTCCTTAGACGTGCATCAAGTTGTCAAAACGCAGGGGAAATTATCCATGTAATACTTGCTGAGATGAGATCAGCGCGTGCATGTGAGCCCTGTCATGCCTTCATGGTGAGCACACAAGGGAGTCTGATAGCAATCATCTTCTGTAAGGGATTTATCAGATGGGGCCAGAATATAACAAAGCATGTGTCCCAACATGTCAGGCCTGGAGAATGTGAACACAGGCGCATGATGCTCAGGTTGCTCAGTTGTGTGCGCTGCTTATCCAAATAGAATATAAACATAGCTTTGCCACAGTTAATGAGAAACAGCACTTCTCTGCTGCGCTGATGTAGTCCAGTGGTTCCAAATCCTGTGCCTGGAGTTTCCCCGTGCTGCGCATTGTAATGCCCGTTCCTGCTCGTACGCATCCGTGGCAGTTCCAGAACAGCCTGTTAATGAGCTGATCAGTTGGATCAGGTGTGAAGGCAGAGGGAAAAACAACAGGGTTCTCCCGGAGCAGGATGGGAAACCACAGCATAGCCGAGAAGCAGCTGCGACTGCTACATTCAGGCCCAAAAGTCCGAGTTTGCAAATAGTATAGCATTGAAGTCCAATTGAATTCTTATTTGTATACTGCTTTTAACATCAAAGAGGAGCTTTACAGAAAACACTCCCTAAACAGCATGAAGAAGAAACCTTGAGAGGAATCAGACTCATCCTCTTTTGACGGACACCAGATTGTGGAGTATAAATCATTACAGTATATAGGATTAGTAGACGAACAGTCCGAAGTGCAGTGAAAGGACGTTCAGAATAAGCCGATTGTGAATAAAAGTCCTCGAATGAGCAATGTCTTCATGAGTCTCTATTTATTCAATTAAAGGCCCACTATGTAGGATTTAGCAGGATCGATTCGCAGAACTGGAATATAATATCCGTAAGTGTGTTTTCATTAGTGTATAGTTACCTGTAACCACCAATTATTGTTTTTTCATGTGTTTAAAATGAGTTCATTCTATCTGCATAGGAAGTGGGTCCTCTTCCAGGGAGCCGCCATGTTGCGCTGCTACAGTAGCCCAGAACAGACGAACCTCTAGAGCAGCGGTCCCCAACCTTTCTTGTACCGCGGAGCGGTTTCATGCATGAAAATTTTTCCGCGGACCGGGAAGAGGCGCGGGGATTGGCATAGCGGGTGTGGAGCTTGTGCATCACCTGTTGCGATGAAACCAAAACTTGGGTAGGAATCTTGGTATTTTCATTTAAATGCAGCTTTCTTTTTGCTGGCAGTCTGTGACCCTTCTGCTGTC